>KZ309128.1:965340-977806 GCA_000376725.2 Ladona fulva | reverse complement strand
AGGTACCACTGTACTTGAATCTCCAAATAATAGATATCTAAAAAATTAAGCATACATAGATATTATAAGTTCATTTATTAAAATAGTCAAACAAACTTCATTGCCTCATATGGCAAGAGTATTGAGCATTTAAAACATCTCACTCCAAATAATTCACTTTTCAAATAGTAGTGCTGTCGACATCAAAAGAAGTTAAATATCTTCTAACAACTTCAAGTGCTTCAACAGCTTCACCAAATTTTGGAATGGATTCTTCTTTCTGTAGTGTTTCTTCATCTACTATTTCATCTTCTTCCTGTAAGTCTATAATAAGTATATAAGAAAACAAGTAAGGCAATTAATAAAATTATTGCACTCAGTATAACATAACTTTTGAAAAAATCAACATTTTGGTTCCCAGAATTAACATCTTCAACAACATGTCTGGATTGATTACTTTCTTGTCCAGCCTCAACAGCTTCTTTTAGTTCACTGGAGTCCTTAGATTTTTTGAGCTCAGAGTTCTGAGCATCTGTTTGCCCTTCCAATTCTTCTCGTCCAGTTTTCTCCCTAATTTCATCCTGTGAAATGAAGATTAATAATGAGATTAAGAAGAATTATGTATTACAAAAACTAAATGTTAATTAAAATACATCACAATGACATTAAATGTTTGTAAAACTACAGACTATTCTTGCAAGGTATGCAATGAAACAAGCAACTTTTATTTCTTTGTGTTAAGATGGAAAACCGTCCAGGGAAAAATGATGATGGTTTTGAAAGTATATTTTAAACTGTTCTTTAGCTTGTAATACATCTCAAATAAAAGCCTAAGGCAACTTAAAACTCAAATAAGGCAACTTGCCAAGAGTAATAACTATTACTCAATTCCTAAGAAAGTGTGCACTCACGTACAGCAGATATGAAATAACATAGCTATTTCTACAGCAGTACTTCTGAACCTAAGAATACTTACTCTGAATATATTACATTTGACTGAATACTTTCTGAATCTGAAGCCACAGAAAGGGAAAAAAAATATCAAGCCATCACTTTGTGGTAAATGGATATGATACAAATAGAGGTTAGAGGAAATACAATCAGCAAATCTTCCTGTCAGTGGTGTACTTTTGAAGAAATTAATTATTGTCACAAATAGGCTTGAAATAGAAAACTTTGAAGGATCTAATGGATGGTTGAACAGGTTTAAGAAACACCATAGACTTAAATGTAAGTCTTTGGGGTGACAGTGCCAGTTTTTATTTTCGCCAGTTGACTATCAGAGAGAGACATTAGAAAGGCATTCAGAAGGCTATAAGCTAAATGAAATTTTCAATACAGATGAAATTGGAATTTTTTTCAACCTTCTCCCTTAAAACCTTTTGCTGCTAGAGGAGACAACTGCCAGGTGGTAAAAGAAGTAAATAAAGGACAGCAACACTTTTGTGTGCAAATTCAGATGGCAGAGAAAAGTTAACTCCACTAATTACAGAAAATTTTACAAAGCCAAGATGTTTTAAAATATACAGACCATGCAATTAAGTAAGGAGTACAATTGCTTGGATTACAGCATACACATTTAAAATATTTTTGATATATGATAGCAATAGCAGGAAACTCATTAAAGCCTCAGATAGTCTCAAACTATTTTATTGAGGCTGCTTTCAATGGTGATGATTCTTCAGAAGTTAATGTAGATATGGATGTAGTTGAGGATGAAAATTGGCTGAAAACTCCAAAACACATTCAAAAATTTTTAAGAGGTTGTCTACATTGATAATCTTGAGGTAACGTGTATATCTCTACTTCAGAAAAAATAGAAGTAAAAAAGTAAAAGAATCCTGAGATGTCAAATTGGCAGAGGAGGAAAAAGATGGGATAACAGAAGAAGAGAAAGATCAAGTGGCATCAGTTCCCAAACTTGGTGAAGCACTACAAGCACCAATAGTGTTGAGAAATTATCAACTTTATTTGATGTTAGCAACAGTGCCATTTCAAAATCAACTTTTTATAACAAGAGGTTCTAAATATTCAGAATCCCTGTTAGAAGAAACAAATAAGTTTACTAGACATTTTAAATAAATTGATTTTTATTTAGGTATGCTTGTTTATTGAAAAATTTTGATATTTTCCATTCAATTATATTTTTACATATTAAAAAGCTGGAAAAATGGTCTTTTACTGTGACCCATATCTATTTTTCTTCAGTACTGCAAAATACAATAACTGAATCTGATATAATTCATCGTAATTGAAAGCCTGTATTTCATGAAAACCTCAATTTAGTGAAATCTTTTTCTTGGTCTCCAGCTATTCGCTACATATGGATTTAATTACAAATTGTCAACTAAGACACTGACTCTGCAGTGAAAAGAATCTCACATTCCACAGGATGCAATTAAAACTCTAGGAGTCACATATGGGTAAGCGGTAATTCACCGTAAAGACTTAAAGAAATGTATAGTTGCAACGAACAGCAAAAACATTTCACAAAGTTTAATTACAATACATCTTAGACAGTACAAAAATTTCAAATAATGTTAGAGATACAGCAAACAACCAAAAAAGCTTCTGCAACAACAGTTGCTAGCTCCATCTAAAACTTGGCATTTTCAATAAATTTTTTAGAAATGGTCTTTGGTATAAAACTTAAGTAACTTACCCCACCTAAGAGATTAAAAAGCCTAGCCTTATACTGCATTAACAAATAAATCACCTCCACTCATTTTGTTAAATCTTCAAACTTTCTAAATCTTCTTTTTTTGATATAATATCTTTTCTAAAATACTCACCTGAGTAGTAACGTTTAATGTATATTATGAGCTAATTAACCCATGTTACATCTCAGTGATGCAACTTTAGATAGTGTGTGTAGTCAGTCACCCAAAAATGCAATTACAATAACATTACATGAAATTTGTTGAAGAAATAAAATTCTGATAGAGGAATTTTAAGTTCCCTCCATGTCACTAAATGGAGAGAAATGAAAATGTCCTACATTATTTGGCCAGATTAACTTGCCTTAAAGTCTTCCAACATGAGTAAACACAACTCAGTGACAAGAAAAGCTTTATTCTATCAACACTATACAATACCAGAATTATTCCAATGAAAATAATATTAAAACNAAATGGTTTCAAAAGGTTATCTCTCCCGAGTTTTCTGGATTTATGTTACAGTATAATTACTTCATAATCTAGTTGTAAATGCGTTATATGTTCTAAATGTGAATTCTGTTCTTTCATTATCTTTGAACAAATTTTTTCACTATTATTGAAATTGATTTGCAGACTGCAGAACCGATTATATTCATCTCTCTTTTGAAAGATGGAGGGAAAACTTCAAAGGTTATCTCCATGATAATATTATTATAGATTTACCGGACGATGTCCTTAAATATCTCAAAAGTGACGTGATGGTGCTTCCCCAGGACTCGATGTCTTCTCGGAAAAATGAAAATACTAGCAACGGTATTTGGTCAGCCAATGAAGTCGAGTTGGAAGTGAGAAATTTTGTCTGAGCAATGTTTGAGAAGAAGCCTTGTTAATTGTCTATTTATATTTGTTTCTTTCGTAGGGTCCGAATTTTGCCGAATTCGATGAAAAATTGAGGAGGGCTATTGATAAACTCGGTGGAAAAGTTTTTATTAAGTTGAACTGGAGTGCTCCAAAGGTACGATATTTGATAAATTATGCCCTGTGAGTGTGATATTTTAGCTGAAACCTCTAACTATGGAGATAAATCTTTTTCCATGTCTCTGACATCTCTTTTACTAATAATCTTGTTAACAGGATGCAAGCTGGATAACTTCCACTAGATCTTTATGCTGCTCTGACAAAGCAGACATTTATCTTCTCTTAAAGAGCTCATCCTGCATATCTGATGACCTTTCACAGTTTAGTGAGGTAAAATAGATTTAAATTCTGAAAATTTACTGTTANATCAAAAGAATTTAAATATCTTCTAAGAACTTCAAGTACTGGAACAGCTTCACCAAACTTTGGAATGGATTCTTCTTTCTGTAGTGTTTCTTCATCTACTATTTCATCTTCTTCCTGTAAGTCTTCGGCATCACAGATTTCTTCCCCATTCTCTGGAGAACAAGAGGTGTTCTCAATATCATCAGGAAAAACATGGAGGAGATACTCTGAGTCCTAGCTCCGCTTGCAGTGATGGTGTGGATTTTTTGTTATTAATATTACAATCATTTATTAAGGTGCGTGTCCACCTGACAGTAAATAAATATCGACAGTGAATCTCGCAAATGGACATATGGCTGAGAGTGACTGTCAGACAGCAATGGCTGCGCTATCAGATAGCAATGCTGTCAGAACTTACTCGCAAGTGGACAGGGGGCACTTCACTGTCAGACATTTTTATCCTATGTACGAAGCTCACTTGTATAGCGTGACAGTATCTTCAGTGTTCATTGTTTCAATATGGCTCGTAAAGAATGGACGAGAGAAGAGGTGTTCCGGCTCATAACATTATTTGAAGAGGAGGATATTCTATGGAATACGAAAAGCATAGAACATCGTAACAGAGAGAAGAAGCAAGGAAATTGCAGTAAAATTCAACTACACGGCGGTTGCACGCTTTGCGGATGAGGATGCTTTGCATCCACATCATCCTTTTCTCCCTCATCGGAGTATTCTTTGTGCCCAATAGTATTTCAGGCCACCCAAACAGCGCCGTCTGACTCACTTGAGCACTTGTAAATATTGATATAGTTTTAGTTAATTTTAATTAGTTTTTTATTTAATTAGTTGGTTTTAGTTAATTAAATTCATTAAAATTAAATAAAGTAATATATGTAAGTACCGTCCCACCCTAGCACCACTATTTCACTCCACGCGCTCGTAAGATTGTATGGGTACAGAAATGTCGAATATTAGCTGAAAATGCATTCTCCTGGTTTGTTCTACGCACGAGAAATTTCCTTGAAATCGTGAAGAGACCACTCCTCGATTGCTGGGGTGTTTGGTGACCAAATGGTAGAACTAGAGGCAAATCCATGATGGCGGAGAGAGAAATTGGTAGTAGTAGACTTAAAATCAGTGCCATTACCACAGTTAAGTCCCCTCCACACTCAGTTATTCTTCTCTCCCGAAGATGGCAACATAGTTGTCGAAATACGTATGGAGAACAATACTTGTTTACAAGCACGACCACGGAGTAACCCAACCCCTGCTGGTGGGAACTCTCCAACGGTTAGTTTTGCACGCAAACAACGGCTATTTGGAGTTTTTTATCTTACTCAGATGTCTTACAACAGCCGTGTTCCTTTTCCTTATAGATCCAAATGTAAGACAATTTCCTTCACGTTAAAGAAAAAGTTTCATAAGTTCGACTACAGAATTGATAGTACTCCCTTAGAACGTGTAAATTCTTATACTGATCTAGGAGTTACTTTTGACACGAAACTTAGTTTTAAACTGCAGGTTAGAACTGTTTGTTCCAAGGCTTTTCGCCTTTTAGGCTTTTTGAAGCGCAATGCTATTGAGAACTTTTCTGTAAAAACCATATTTAATACTTATTGTACCCTTGTCAGACCTACATTAGAATTTAATAGTGTGATTTGGAATCCACACCATAACACTCNTTTGTTTATAAAATAGGAAAAATTTTTAGTACTGAAGAATGTAAAATTAAAATCATTCAATTAGACATGAACTGCAACTAATAATAATTAATTTTCAGGAGTTTGCCAACGTGATGGCTCCTCTTACTTCAAGTATATCAAAGAATCAAAAGGAGAGATTTTAGAAAAATTTATGTGCTTTTTCAATGAACAAGTTAAAAACAACATTCCCATTCGTGATTGTGAGTATTAAATTCAATTCTGCTCACTATGAATGAATGTGTCCAGTGTTTCTTAATTAGTACTCTTATGATTAACTAATTTTGAATGGATTTATCATTACTTAAAAGCCATTTTAACTGGAAGCATTTTTTGATTGTTTAATCATGAACTCTTATTGCAGACACATTTGATTTAGTTGTACTTCCAAATAAAAAAATTATTTTATTAGACTTCGGGATGCTAAACAAGGACTCAGAATGCTTAATGTTTTCTTATCTGGATTTGAAAAGGAAAATCAAAAATCATAACAGTGAGGTGAGTACTGGATATTATCCTGTTGAATCAACATCACATCTGTTCATTATACATATATGTGTTTGTGTTCTTATTTCACTTGCCATTCATAGTTTTTATAATCAAAGACTTCTCAGACTGCAGTTTCTTTTTAAGATACAGTAAAACCCCTATTTAGTGAATTGCTGGGGATCAGGCTAAATTTTCACTAAATAAAAGTTTTCTATTAAAATGAGTTTAATTTATATTTTCTACTTTTATATTTATTTTGTTAGGGTTGAGATGGATCTCGCAGGTAGTCAGAGAAAGCAGACATCTACTCTAAGCACACTCTTTATTGAGACTTCCGTCAAATGTTCTGGAAGTATGGGCATAGACACAAAACAAAAGAAATCTATAAGGCAACCATATAAGTAGCAGACATCAAACATAAACCAAACCAAGTATTTAGATTATAAACACAACACTCCTCCTTAATCTAAATATGTCGACATGATTTATTACACTGAAAGAGAATGGAGACTAAGGCCTGGCAATTAAACATAAATCCTTTACACATTTATCAACCTTTAATCTATTTAATGCCTCAGTAAAAATATCAGCCACCATGTCTCCTGTAAATTTATACTTGATAACAGCTTCACCAGACAAAACAAGATCTCTTATAAAGTGATGCTTGATATCAATATGCCTTGTTCTGGCATGGTTCATTGGTTCACTAGCAATTCTCTGAGCCGACTGGTTATCATGAAACAAAGTTATGCCCAAATTTTCACCTGTCAGTTCACACAGAAAATTCCTCAAATACTGTCCCTCTCTGGCAGCTTGAGTCAAAGTCATGTACTCAGCCTCTGTGCTGGATAATGCAACAGTCTGCTGCTTACGACTTNTTTCTGCAGTGATAAGAAAACTGTTTTGGATTTCATTGAAGATGTAAGTTGAATTCTCTCTGGAAGACATTCTTTCCTTTAGGTTGTTCCTCCAAATTAGGTTTTTGTTCACTACAATTTGGCTTTAGATGGAATGTATTTACATTTACTTATGAACTTTCATGTGCAATTAACTTGAATTACAAAGTATAATATCTTTGAAATTTCCAGCATTTATCAATATTTTCCATTAGTCAAGTACATTATATGTTGTGAATTATTTATGAAGCTCCTTGGTCACATTGTAGGCTAGACTGATATCAATAATAATTTAATCAAAATTGTAAATAAGACTTCAATGGTAGTAAAATCTAGACCCATTGGATGTAGTACCTGAGTTTCAAATACCTTTTAACTTTTACAGAATTTACAATCATGTGTGGCTTTATCAATGTTCAAACGTTTTGTGAAAATAATGTTGACTTTCTATGTAACAGTAGGTATTATTAATCAGTCTTTATTTAGCAATAGCTTTTTTTGTAGATATCTATTTTTATTTTGTAAATATAGTTTGGAAAATGCTAATGCACTTCAGTTGTGTTTCAAAAAGAATCAATGTAGTGTACTTAGTACGAGGGTAAGGTGAAAAGTTCTTGGCCTGACAATGAAATACTGCAATTTTCAGTTAAAATATTATTTTTCTACATAATCTCCCTTGACTTCAACACACTTGGTGCAGCGTTTCTCCAGCATCAGTATTCCTTCCCGGAAGTGAGAGTCTGGAAGGCTGTGAAAATATCCATCTACGGCCCTCTCAACTTCTTCATTGGAAGCAAAGCGCTTCCAAGAAAAAAATTTTAAGTTTGGGAACAGATGGAAGTCTGAGGATGCTAAATCAGGAGAATAGGGGGGATGGCTGAGCAAATCGTACCCCAAATCCTGTAGTTTTCCTATTACCAACGCACCTTTGTGAGCAGGTGCGCATTGCTTTTGATCGGCATTCAGCAAATGCAGCACCCACCTTGCGCAGAGCTTTCGCATCCCCAATTCTTTGTGCAAGATGTTTCGCACCCTTTCTTNGGTAAATAAAATATTATTATTATTATAAAGCTAGAAATCGTAACATCACCATTACCCGATTATGAACTGAAATAGCTTTTCGGAATTTGGTGTCCTTTTTTCCAATTATTGGCACCAATAACTCAACCATGAATTGAAGTTGTAGGGCACTCATACACACAAAATTCCTAAATTGGAGTGGATCTTCGATCCGTAGTTCTTTTGCCAGCGTGGAACAAGCACCTAAGTTTCAAGATGAAATACACAATAACTGATGACACTAGTCTTTGCTGAGACATGTTTGAGCAATGTGATCGGTTCCCTCTCTCATCCACTCAGATGGACATGGTCTTGAGAGTTCGGAGAGTGGCTCTCCCTACCACTGTCGACAGTCTTTATCTCACGAGAGTATTCTCAGATGGACATAGGTGTGACAGTACTATCTGAGAGTAGCTCGCGATAGTAACTGTCAGGTGGACACGCACCTTTAGTATCCATGGTTTGTTGGCATTAACGTAGCAGAATAGTATTATACCAACACCGATGTCGGAATGCATGAATTCAGTGGTTTAAATTTGGTTGTTACGATTTCGTATTATATGTAGCTTTCCTTCTCATAAAGAGAGGAACGTCGCTCATGAGATCCTGGTATTTCTGAAGGATCAAGGCAAATGGCCTTCTCTTGAAAAATTTGAGTTTAGATGACTGCTAGAACAGCATTTTGAGGGATACATACATACAGCTGTCCTCTGAGTTGGCTTCTGCTCAATACTGGATGGGAAGAAAAAATTTCCGCGCAATTCAAGTCTATGTCAGATCACAAATGTATAGACCTCTGATTTGACACATTCCCTTACAAAGATCCGCTGTTACAATGGAACATGTTATACATCAATCAAAAGAGCAATTATTTGCCTTTAAAATAATATAAAGAAGGAGTCCATACATATGTCCTGCTTTATCAGAGTTTGTATAAATCAAATCAACACACTTGGTAAAGTAACGTAATTTCATGACTCAAGCCACGTCCATACCATTGAACAACAATGGCCATGTATCATAGGAACAACAATTCTTAAGTAAACGTTTGGTATGAAATCCTGAAGCATGCTTTACGCTTTTGAGAAATGATTTTGATTCATTTGATAAAGATCAGAATTAAAAATCAATCACACTTTACAATTCTACTATCCACACAGTTCTAAATAATTTAGAAAGAAGTAAGTAGGATCGATTTTTCTGATTGCATTAGGACAAATACAAGACTTTACCTTTCACATTAACTTTGAATTCAAAATTAACTTCCCTCTCTTTGGTGTCAATGAAATAAAAATTTTAATGTTCTGAAATTTACAGTAAACAATAGAGCGAATGAGGTATTGTCACATTGCTCATCGAATTCTGATGACAGTGGCTATAAATACGAATTTTTCAATTAATTTTAAATGCATACAAAACTACCTATATTAATTGATTTAATTTCTACCTACATTATTTAATTTAATTGATTAAAATATGCAAACTCATAGGGTCCTACTAAAATACCATTTTTCTAGGGCCTACTTAAATGTGATGCCAGCCCTACATTTATAACATGGGGATAAGAGGCCCATGTGGAAATTTTGCTCAGTAAACAGTCAACCCTGCGAACAACTCACATTTATAAATTGGGTGGTGGTTTGATATACACAGTCTCTCTGTATATTAATTCCTCAGTGATATTAAAAAAAATTGAAATATTGAAAACGTATAGGTTGTGAGCAACTCTCCACATTCCGTAGGATCATACACTAATAGTTCAATTACATCAACCACGACAAATCTGAAAAGCGAGTTACAGATGGAGTGATTGGAAGGAGTAATGAATCAAGGACTTCAAGACAGGGACCAGCTGGAAAGAGGTAGATAGGAATCAGGAAGCGGCGACAGCTGTAAAATGATACAATACATACACTTATGATTTTAGCAACTGAAAGTGTAGGAGGGTTTTTAATTCCAGATCATTCCCTGAGGTAGTGACAATTCCACGTGCCCTGTTGGTTACTTTAAGCAGGAGCAATGAACTCTCTTAAAAACACAATCCATTCATTCACCTTCTCTATTTTCTCATCCACTGTATATTTTTTCCTGCATATGACTGCCTTCAGAGAAACTACTTACTTGTCAAATTTAGGTGATATCTCAGTAAGAAATGCTTAAAATTCAGATGAACNATGTTTTGTGGTTTGGATTAACTATCAAAACTTTTCTTTCAGAAACTGCAATATTACATGCTGAATACTGAGTTGATGAATGCATCCTTTCAATCACATAGGAGAGAACCAATGATGACAATTGTCATTAAAATTAGAGGCGATGCATGAGGTTATAAATTCAATATTAAGCCATATTTAATGCTGATTGATTGGACAATGTAGTTTGTTCCTTTGAGTAATTAACCCCTTAAATAGGGGTACATTTTTCTTAAACAATGGCAACAAATTTTTTAAGTCTCTTTCAAACTTCTTTTTTACTGGAGGTAAAATATCTTTATCCGTATTCATCATCTTTCCCATCCCAAAAACAATAAACAGCAAAGACCACATCGAGAGCAAAGACTATAAAGATATTCAGAAAAATTAACAAACATTTAAGCATTGTAAGAAGTGTGACAAAGACTGACACAATGTAGAAGAATGCTGGCAAGGAAAAACGTTCCCAACATGCAGATTCTGCAAGAAAGTTAATCATCCTCAGGACAAATGTAGATGGAAATATGAACATGAAAACAGATATAGAGAAAGCCAAAAAGACAACAGAAAGGTGGCATACTTAACCTATCTGACAGAAAATGAAAGGAAATGTGCAAAGTTCAGATCAGAACCTGATTACACATTTGTGGGAGATACAGGTGCAACAGGACATTTTGTCAAAGATGAATGTATTCTGACTGATTCCAAGGAAATAGAAGAAATAAAAATAGGAGTAGCCAAAAAGGGACAAAACCTTACTTCAAATCTCTCTGGAAAAGTGGAATCCAAAGAATTTACTCTCACCAATGTCCTACACTTACCTGGTTTGAGGAGGAATCTACTGTCTATAAATGCAGAAACTGAAAACAATGGTATTGCTCTCTTTGATGATGAAACTGTAAAAGTAGTCCATAATGACAAGATAGCTATTGTAGAAGGTGAAATAATGAAGGAAGGAAAGAAAACAAAACAAGGACTCTGGGAAATTGATATAAAGAATCAGAAATGTTATGAAGCAATGCTAACCCAAAGAGAAAGCATCATTAACTGGCACAAAAAGATGGGCCATATCAATTTCAGTGATCTAAGAAAAATACCTGATTTGTGTGATGGAATAGACAAAGATATCAAGAAATACAACAGCCAAGAAGAAATATGATATCTTGTATCATAAGCAAGAAAACTAGAAATCCATTTTCACAAGAAAGGACTAGAGCCACTAGACCTTTGGAGATCCTGCATACAGATGTTTGTGGAAAAATAACCCCAGAAACATATGACAAAGAAGGATACTTTCTAACTGTACTGGATGATTATACTCATTTTCTGAAAATATATTTGCTTCACACAAAGGATGAAACAGAAGAATACCTAAAAGAATACATCCATGAAGCAGAAGCCCATTTCAACCTTAAAACTGAAAGAATAAGGTGTGACAATGGAGGGAATTCAGAAGCAATGAATTCAAGCTTTGGTGCAAGCAAAGGGGTATTGTGATTGAATACACAATAAGAGACACTCCTCAACAGAATGGTAAAGCAGAACATATGAATCTAACCCTGATGAACAAGGTTCGATCAATGTTGCATGGATCCAAGCTGGATAACAAATTTTGGGGGTTTGTAGCATTTACTGCAGCATATCTGTTAAACAGAAGTGCTACCAAGTCTGTGAATACAACACCATATTAGATATGGAATGGAAGAAGACCAAATCTATCAGGACTGGAAGAATTTGGACAAATTGTGTATACCAAAAATCTTGGAAATCTAAGATAACTTGATCCTAGAAGTCCAAAAGGAATATTCATAGGCTATTCAGTACATGGATATAGAATTTGGAATCCATATAGCAGAAGACTTTGATAATGGACTCATAATAGGACAGAACCTTGAAAGAATCTGATGATGAATAAACTCCAAAGAGAATTTGAAATAACAAATAATGAAGATCCAGATACATACTTAGCAATACAGTTTGAGAAGACAGAAGAAGGACTGTTTCTACACCAAGAAAATTATGCAAGAAAAATACTGTCCGTCAAACAAGCATACTGACTAAACCAGTTAGAACTGACAAATTTCCTAAAATAAGGGACATGTTCATGATGATAAGATAAATTTAAAATACTAACTACATTTTTTCTCTTTCCAAAAAATTGAAAAATCATTTATCGAATAACCAATATTCCAATTCAACTATTCTCTTATACTTAATTATACTTCTTGTTT
>KZ309128.1:935501-956153 GCA_000376725.2 Ladona fulva | reverse complement strand
AAAGATGGAAAGCCAAATGAAAAATATAAGCTTAAGAGCCTATTGTGATGCTGACTATGCTGGTGATATCAAGGATGGAAAAAGCACATCAGGATACATCATTATGTACAATGAAGCACCAATAGCATGGAGTTCAAGGAAGCAGCAAATAGTTGCCACAGCTGAATCAGAATACATATCCGCTGCAGAGTGTACAAAGGAAGTTATATTTCTTAAGAGTTTATTTTCTGAATTGATTGGAGAAGATGCTGAAACTGTCCTCCAGATAAAAGAACAAAGTGTTATCTTGGAAATGGACAACCAAAGTGCGATTAAACTTATTAATTCTGGACAGCTAAACAAGAGAACAAAACACATCGCTGTGAGATATCACTTCATATCTGAACTCTACCATGAAGGATTATTCGACTTGAAATGCTGCCCCTCAAACAAGCAGTTGGCTGACATACTGCCTAAACCACTTGGAACTGACAAATTTCCTAAAATAAGGGACATGTTCATGATGATAAGATAAATTGAAAAATACTAACTACATTTTTTCTCTTTCCAGAAATTGAAACATCATTTATCGAACAACCAATATTCCAATTCAACTATTCTCTTATACTTAATTATACTTCTTGTTTTTATGTTTAAATCATCAAAATATATTCCTTTTTGTTTGAAGAAATTTTTATCAATAAGGGAGTGTGTTAGAAGATATAATCTACTAATGTTAAAATTTCTCATATCACTGTTGTTATGTATGTTGCTCTGGTTAGCAATGTAAATAGAAAATAAAAAACTTCCTTGTTAACAACTATGTGTGATGCACGTTATTAAGATATACCAGGATTGATATCTTTAAGAATCCAGTAAAATACCTCAAAATAACGAAAAAAGTGCCTAACTTAGTTATCCTATTGTTGTTACTTTTACAGTAAGCAACTTTGCTCCCAGTAGTTCCTTTGGTGGCTACTCATAAATTCCATTGGTTGTAGCATTATTTTAAACTGTACGTCAGAACTAATCTGAGACACTTTTTTTTTAAACACAATCATGTCTAAGACATGCAAAGACTTTACTTAGTCCCATATTCAAGCAAAGTCAAATTTTCTTCAATTTAAGGATGTGGGATCTGCAATCCTTCAAAACAAATTTAAATTATAAAAATGTTTTAACTTTANATTACTCTGAAAATTATTTTAGTATAATAATGGAAAATATCAGAAATTGAATTAACGTTTAATTTTAATGGCACCATACAGATTTTCATCTGACCTTTCTTTACCGTAATTAAGGTTTGATGACTATATTTTCACGGTTTTATCTCTTTATCTAGACAGAGGCAATTCAAGGTAGTGTCCAGTTCTAAGTCAGTTCCTGTCTGACAAAAACCTTAGGAATATCTGTTAATTAAATAGTCAAGTAGAGAGTGAAAAGATCGTTTGTTTTGAAATGTCCTGTCAAACCGGTTAGTTAACCTGCAATATTCTAGTCACTCTTTTGGTTTTTCCATGCAGAACAGTGAGTTTCTCAACCATCCTAAATTGGACTCCTTGTAAAAAGTCCTGAAGGGACATCTCCCTCAAAAATAAAGATATGGATATCTTCATTCCATTAGGTAATACCCACGACGTATATTAGAAATCGCAGTCCCACCATTTCCCATCTTACTTTTGATTGGTCGCTGCTGGTATACCCGTACTTTAGATACCTACTTAGCAGGGATGCAGTCGGGAATCCCCATTAGCCCTCTCAAACTTTCGCTACCCCGTAAACATATGACCATCTGCAACATGCCAAAAATGGGGGTTTTTCTCGTCAGAGTTCACCTTCAACCATCGTGAATTCTATGGTTCCTTTGGGGAAACAGACAATACCTTTCGATGGGCAAAAGAAAAGAAAAAGGAAATAATGAAACGATTGAGTAGGGGATACTCCAAGGGCTAGGGTAACAGGGAAAGTCTTCCTTCCTTCTGGATGAAACAGGAAAAACACAGATTAGAATTTGTAACAAACAGTGCCAAATCTCACTGTCATTGCAAGTCAGTTGCTGACATATGTAATTGTGTGACCTATTAAAGAACTGACATGCCACAATTAACACACAAAAAAAGATACCGAACAGTGGGATTGCTTATGGCAGAGGTTATAGTGAGAAAGATTGCGTGGGAGTTGTCTTGAGGGAGTTAAATTAGTTAAAGCAAGAGAGAGATTTAGCTCCAGATAAAGATTTTGACAGCATCATTTTGCAATAAAAATAAACTTAATTTAGTTACACAATCATTTGTTATAGAACTGGATCTGTAGTATCAGGAAAGTGTTACTAGAGTGTTGGTGTTATTTCATCGTAAGTTAATTAATAATTTGATTTATGAAAACGATTTTGTAGCCTGCAGCATTTTAAAATAATAAATAGTGATTAGTTAAAGCAAGAGAGAGATTTAGCTCCAGATAAAGATTTTGACAGCATCATTTTGCAATAAAAATAAACTTAATTTAGTTACACAATCATTTGTTATAGAACTGGATCTGTNATAGATGAAGAAATTGCTGTAATTTGAAGACTTGGAAATAATAAATTCGCCTCGTATTAAGCCAAACTCATTCTATTTAAAGTAATTTGATTATCACCTTACACTAGAAAATGTATTCCTATTGTTAATCTGAAGATCTTCAAGTCCAATTAAGGTGTAAATAACGACTACAGAATAAGTAGTGCTTCCCATTCCAGTTATTTATAACTATCAAATATTACGATCAACAACTACATAGAAAATTTAGACATCGTATATAGGAGTATGATACCCAAAAAACTGAATAACAGTAAGAAATGTAGCTTTTCTTAAACCATAAGTGGGGATAAAAAATACACATTCTGTGGTTTTCGAAACAAATTTTGGTAAAACTTTGATAGTTATAGTTTTTTGAGCTGAGGAACCACTATCAAAGATTTACGCACATTTTTAGTGGATCAGTGTAAATGAATCTAGATTGAACGTTGTTCTAACAACAAATGCGATCGGTTAAACATATCATAACGCCAAGCTTAAGTGACCATAACATGAAAATGAGCTACAGATAAACATTCCGCAGAGATACTTGTCGGAACTAGGAAAACAATTTTGCGTACAAGTTAAATTAGCAGATATAGAAATTAAATAAACTTTGCTCAGTTTTTTCGGCTTGATATTTGTTAGTATGATTATCCCAATGGCCCGCAATGTTAACCCCAAATCATTGATATAAATCTTACAAATTCTTATCAAGAATGCTAGGAAAAAAAGGATTATACCCTATAAGCAAATTGTTTAACTGGTCACTCAGTGAAAGAAAAAAAAGTAGTAGTAGCACAAGAAGTCAATTGAGTGTCATTCTACTCACTTTCCAAAAACATTTTGGAATTTTGAATTGTTTCTGTAAACTACAACCAGCTTGAATTAATTTTTGCCGTTTTCATTGCTAGACTAGACCGACAACAAGAGATAATTGAAAACGTAAATCCCCACAAAGTGTGTCATCACTTTCAACGGATTCCAAGTAACCGTGGAATTGCCTCTGACGTTACCTTTTAAAACTAAAATGACTACAATAGCAGAGAATAAAATAAAAACTTACTAAATCTCTCCATAGATTCATAAGGTACAAACATAAGATTCTAAGCATTAGCCAGGAAAAATAAATTATGAACTGCTAAAAAACGAAATAAACCAAAGGTCATCAGGCATAAACAAAACTATTTTCACGCAAAAAATATTCAATCATTCTTAAAGGAGTTCTTCTAACATATTATTATTCCTGTTATATCCTTAAGTTTGTCAAAACATTAAAATATAATAACTACTACCGCTACTACCCTAATAAACTTAGAACGTAACCTTTCCAAAACAGGCCGAACGTGCGTAATTCGGTGCGAGAATAACCCCACTCAATTGCAGCATTTGAACAAATGAATTACTAAATAAACTAAGAAAGTTTACGAATTACCATATTACTGGTACACCTATGATATTCATAGTCCAAGTAATAACTGTCACTAAGTTTTTTTATTTTGGACATAAAGTTCTATATTCAATCTGAAAGGATGCAATTTCTGATCCAATGTTAGTGTTCAGGGCGCTTTCAGTTAAAAATTAAGAGGTATATTGCCTTTGGTTTCATCTAACTGATATGTATATCATGAGATTTTCCTGTTACTACCACGCATATTTAGTAGGGCATACCGCCCTGGAAATTAAGTTCTCCGTGAAAGTAATTGTTTATCAAGTGAAATGTATACGTCTCTGACATTTCCTGATGGAATTATCCGATTCTTCGATAAATTGAATCGCAGTGACAGCGAAGTTTCTTAATATAAATCATTCTTCGATAACAATTTGCAGTGTATCTGAATTAACCTACTCGAAGACAACGGAAACGCAAATGACGACTAGGAAAATTAGATCCGATGTAATCCCTAGAAAGTAAATTTACACAGATAAAAATATTTATTTGTAATATGTGTCTATCTGTGTTAGTTTTTCATATTTATCTCGAAATTTAGTAGTATAATGGGAATGTATTGAAAGCTAGAGCATAGATGAGGAGAAAATAGATTACGTGGGAATATATAGAGAATCCATATAGCAGAAGACTTTGATAATGGACTCATAATAGGACAGAACCTTGAAAGAATCTGATGATGAATAAACTCCAAAGAGAATTTGAAATAACAAATAATGATGAACTTGCATACTGACTCAAAAAAAATCACAAAATAAATAATGAAATATTTTCCTCTGATAATTCAAATAATAGATTTCCATCAGAAATATTAAAGTACATGAATGTATCTTATTTCAAAAAATTTTGTTTAGCAATTTGCTTAAATTTCATGTTTGTAAAAATGATGAATGTAAAGAGCATATTTTATATACAGCAGTTATTTACTATACTTTCATCTTTTAATGATTTTTTTGTGAAGTTCTGATTTATTCCTTAATGAATATCTTCTGTCAGGGACATAGATTTTTGTATGCAAAGTACAAACTTGGCTTATTTTTTTCCAGTTGTTAGCAGGCTATTCTTTGATGTGTAAGATAGTTTCAAAGTTCTCACTCTTTTGAGTCAAGAGTCGTAATTTGGCCACAAATCACCCACAGTGTGCTTAATATTTCATGAGTATCCTTTTACATTATTCTCATAAATAAATAAATGTGTGTTATATATTTTTTTTGTGGTACCTGAGCAAATTATTTTTGTTAGCTGAGGTGTGATGTGAGGTGTGATACACCCCAAAATGTGGTGGTTAATGACTACTATGAATTATTTTCAGAGAATTTTTCATGGCNTTCGTTTAACGACATTTTTGCGAGATTGATTTCGTATTTATCTTCAGGGAATTTTGATTTGAAGGTTTTTCAAGAATTTTATTCGGAATTAATGTTTTCATAAACCTTATCATTCTTGTACGCAATTAAGAAAAAAATGTTTCTTTACTGCTAAATAAGTGCCTTGTATTTATCAGTTAATAATAAAAGCTTTTATATTCAAGCTTGAACTTAATGTCGAAATTTGGCGCTTTTCGATGATACGGACTGCTGAATACCAATATATCGCATCTAATTGAACCATAAAAGCTCTATGTTTTGACTTAAGAAGAAACTGTTTGATTTGACTAAAATAGTGCCCTCTGAGCCAATCGTATATGGCGGTACTGCGTGCTTGGTTCTTCGGGTAAGATGTCGGACGAAGAAGGAAGACGGGGTACTCACTGGAGTTCTTTAAAATCATCGTCCACGAATCTGTTAGGGACCTCTAGTTATCTTTACCAGGTAATATAGATTCTAAGCAATCTGATTTTCAACAATATTCCATTAGGTGTTTAATTATTGTACTATTTATTCTAAACTGATAACATCACCGTACGCGTAACAATCCGCCATGTTCTATCAGTTTGAGTTCTTTAAGTCATTTTGTCTCTGCTTTATTTTGTGTGGTAAGGATTGATGGTCGCGAAATAAATGATTTAGAACTTTGAACGGATATGCTTACCCTTAGAGTGGCTTCAGTTGGTTAGAGATGTAAAACATTCTGCCCATTAAGAGAAAGCTCCAATGTTGTCTCCGCCATGTATCTTACAATGGTAGATTGAAACCATGAATTTGACGTTATTTTGCCGGCTTATTTGTTTTAGGAGTGAACTTTTATAAAGCTTTTCATCTTAGGTAGTCGTTCGTTTGATTCTCGATTTGTTGTTTTGTTGTAATCCAGGAAACTGCTTTTTTTTTGAGAAGAAACTTTTCGTATTACAAACGTTGATTCTCCGTGTGTAATTTTGACCATGAAGGGTGAATCATTTAATGTGAGTGCGTGATAGATTGTCATGTTGTGGTTTTTGGAAGTACACGTTTTTATTATACGTCAAGTATATTTACTTAGCTTTTCCACAGGGTCATTGCGATGTAGTTAATGCAGTATAGTGGAAGTTTTTGTACAGATTATAACTATAATTCAAAATGCTCCGTGGTAATAATATGTCTTGCACCTCGGGGCTAACGACCTAGTTCGAGACAAATCCAAATTCTAGTACTCCAATGTTCCAAAAGCTGACATGTTTCTTAGAATATGTTTTGGTAATGTTATGAAGGAAATACCTGCAGGTTCCTATCGAATAGAACCATCAGTATATTAAGAGGTACTAGAGAGCCGTGTTTTGTGTTGAAAGTGATGCACGTTTTCATCCCTCTACGATGTGGAAAGCATTGTTTTACGAAGTGCTGTAGTTGGTGTTGCTAATATGTGAGTAACAATGGAGGTGAAGAAAATATAGGTTGCTGATATCGTTAGTGAATGAAGGAAGCTGTTTACCGTGTTTCTGCATTGTTGGATTATTGTGCTTCAGAATTCATCAGAGTATTGGATTCCATGGAAAATTAAAGGTAAATGAATGCTTTATTTTCGAGAAAAATTGTAACCATGATGAAGAATTAAGGAATTATCTTCTAGACAACATCTTCACGATATAAAACTTGCTATGTAATTCTTAGCAGATTTCATTTGTTATGAGTAATGCGTTTCTCCTCCTTGGCCTGATGTATTCGATTTCGTCAATGAGGATTAATCCTCCTCTTGCGTCCATTGTATGTTAAACTATGAATTATTGAAGAGATCCCTAAATTCAGCTTTAATGAAAGCTGCTTGAAATCAACTGGAAGTTTTTTTTAAGTGCACACACGCAGAGTTATTTGAAGTTTTATGGTTCTAATTCTACTAACTCGTAACCCGCAATCTGATGTGCCGTTCCATTAATGCATGATTAAAAACTTGGTAATGGAAGGTGGTATAAGGAATTGCTGCAATCGCCTGTAAGGAAGATCTTGATTAGTTACGTTGTTTTTAGGTTCTAATAAGTTCATTATTTAAGTTATTGCATTCATTTACCTGCTCCATATTTCAAAACCTTCATTGTTTTTGTGCGTGTCAGAAACAGTATTCTTAAGTATTCATCGGCCTTTGGATTTTTGCATTTGTACTTTTTTGCCAGTTCTTCTGTGTTAAATGCTCCATTTTGGTGTGTTTTGTGTATTTCCGGTATGTTTTTTAACCATTATACTAATCATGTATGCTTTAGTTTTTAATATTTTTAATGCCTTTTTGAGTGAAATATTAAGCGTTTCAGTTATTGTATGCCCTTGCTCTTTGTGGTGGTGAAAACTTTTTTTTTAATATTGAGTTACATGATTATTTTTTGCGAATGATGTTTGAGTATATTTTCATGTACTAGAAAAGTTTTTAACCAATGTTTCTGTGCTAAATAATTATCAAACCTTTGCCAGACAGCACCTAATTATGTAACACAATGTTTGAGTGAATGGTACTTAGTTTTTGTTCTTCTTACCACTATTAAATATTCATGTTGACATGCTATAATCGCTTGGAATGTTTGTGGTGATAGATTGTCTATTTTCTTAAAGGTCTCAGCTTGTTGAAATGATTAAAAGTTGGAGGAGTTTTAATTGTTTTAATTTAATGTTGTAATCATCCGGAAATAAATGTGTGGCGGCAAGTTGTGTGTGCATTGTCTTGAATTTGTAATGTAATACACTGTCTGAGTAAGATAAAACTCCAAATAGCCGTAGTTTGCGTGCAAAACTAACCGTTGGAGAGTTCCCACTAGCGGGGGTTGGGTTACTCCGTGGTCGTGCTTGTAAACAAGTATTGTTCTCGATACGTATTTCGACAACTATGTTGCCATCTTCGGGAGAGAAGAATAACTGNTCGAAATACGTATCGAGAACAATACTTGTTTACAAGCACGACCACGGAGTAACCCAACCCCCGCTGGTGGGAACTCTCCAACGGTTAGTTTTGCACGCAAACAACGGCTATTTGGAGTTTTATCTTACTCAGATGTCTTACAACAGCCGTGTTCCTTTTCCTTATAGATGTAATACACTGTATCAAGTAGTAGTATGTGATTTTTCATATCATTTAGAGTAAAAATATTCATTCAATCCAGGAAGTGCATCATTCATGCTACTTTGTGTGTGGATATCAGAAACTTGTTTTTATTGTGGCTTTTATCAGTATATATACACTGCCTAGAATCTATAAGCACCAATGCAAAATTGTTTTGTGGATGGTATTTGTCCACTTTGTCTCTGAAAGTATTTTGTTTCATTTTGCAGCAGTGTATATTACAGATTTTGTATTTTATTTCTCTTTGCAACTTTATTAATTCTGTAAACTGCATGGCTAATTTCGCATTTTTGTTAGTCTCTTTCCATTTCTGTTTGTGATTGAGATTATGTAAATGTGAGTCCATACACACATTCATTTCTTTAAATATATTATCTCTAGTTCCCATTTTGCATTATATTTTGTTTTTCCTATAGAACTGGAAGGCTGTTGTAGTAATATTCATTTATGAATTGTGGCAAACTTTTTGTGGATGCAAGGAGTCATACTGAATATCAGGAAGTTAATGTTGATTAAAAGGGGAAAGGAAATTATACATTTTGGAAAAATTATCTTTCTTCATAATTCCTGTTATGTATGTCGGGTGATGTATTTGGAAAGTGAAGGATTTGTGATGGAGTGTGTATGTTAGTTCTAGTATTCTGCAGATTCAGGGATGTATTAGAAATAAGATGTTATAGTCACTTGCAATTGACTGAAAAATTTTTTGATGTTAGGCTTTATCAGTACTTTCATCCAAAATATTTATCTTAAGTTAAAACTTAATGGCAATGAAAGTAGAAGACATTGATTTCTGGTAAAACAAAAATTTTTCTTTGTATGGGTGGTTTGCTTTTTATTGTCTATTCCAATATTATTTTTATATCTGTTTTAGCATCTTTGTGTCTTGGAGTGAGTGAATCTGTTCCACAGTAAAACTATTAGTGACATGAAGCATACATGTAGTTTCAGTATCATATTTCCATTAAATGGTAAATGTTGGAGTACAGCCTCTAGTCAAATGACATCCTTGAAGAATCACAATTTGGGTTTCAACTAAAAAAAATCATCTTTGTTTTGTGTTGAAACTTGGATTTTGATTTGCTTTACCTTTTTTTTAGAATATTTAAATTCTTTTCTATCCAATTCATTCCAAAGTTAAAGTTGAAACGACAAATTGTGTGGATAAGGAAGCTTTAATGACACTTTCCATTTGAGCAATTCAAAGAGCTAGAGACTCTCCCTTCTTTTGCCAGTGTTTTGTGTATCCCCGATGTTGAACAGTCACAAAAGATAAAGCATTAACAAAATTTCCTATTAAATTGTAAACACTTGGTTTGATAGTTATAGTGGTGAAATCATTGGTTACTTTATCAATCCAAGTTATACATGGCGATATTAAGGATTCCTTTTAATGCTATCATTGACAGGAAAGCAAAATAACATCCTTGGTACATAAATAAACTTAATTTCCATTTGAGTTTTCTTCTTTGTTTTGAAGTCTTTTTTTCTTCTTTTATTTAGTATTACGATTATCAGCTTTCTCTTGTAGCTGTTATTGCCATCTTTTTTTAATTCAGAAAGATTTTAACTTTTAGAGCTCTTTGTTAATAGGTAGAAGTTGGCAAAAATCTTTTTTTTTATCCTCTCTGTCATCAAGGCCTCTTTGGCAACATTTGGGTTGTTATCTTGTAAGATTATCATTGTCCAGGATTGATTAGGTATTATTTAGGTGACAAGGAATCATGAAGGCTTTTTGCAAAGTTTGTAAAACATAGAAAGGGAAAGGAATAATTATTATTGTTGTTGATGTATTTGTGAGGAGTTCTGAAGTTTGATCAGGGCTTTCCATATGTTTGTGGTTTGCTCATGTTTATGCATTATGTGAATGGGATAAGTGTTACTTTAACAAATGTTACCAATTTAAAACTTCTTGTTCCTTAATCCTTTCATTATTTATTTGTCTCTCAAGCCCTTACATAAATTCCTATTTTTTATGGAATCAAAACTGTGGAAATAGTAGAATTGTTAAAAAGTAGTCATCAGATAGATCACTCTGTTACTTCTGTTTAAGTGAGAGTAGAATGATCATTTTGATTTGATTTACCATACAGACTTATTTTATATTGTTTTTAGTGGTAGGGATGTATGTGAAACCTGTCTGAAGCAAACAGCATTAATTCTATGGAAATAGTTAAGTTTTTGAGGACACATGACTTGTTTATCTGCTGCTTAAAACTAAATAGTCACAAATCTCATATAATTTTTGCTTTAGGAATATTTAGATTAAAATCCTCAGGTTAATAATGTTTGAGTATGTGTTGATTTTGTGAAATATCACATTTAAACTGTCTCTGTAAATATCTTCAGTAACATTCATAGAATGTTGTTGAATGTCAACATTCAACTAGCCACTTATCTCTTATTTCACTTATAATACTCTAGAAGGCTTTCATGTTTAGGTTGATACTCTTAAGGACCATATTTCTAGCTACAACCTCAATAAGTGGTAAACAGACTTCCTTCTATCCAGCAACGTGGGGAGAAAGTGAAGTTGTTCATTTTTTCCCTAGTGGACGCAGTCATCCTCTGCCTGATTAAAAAGGAAACAGCTCTTGGAGACTGTACATAAGTAATTTTCCCAATTGAAAGCAGCTGAATTGAAGAAATTTGGCCATATGCAGGCAACTGCCATTGATGTGACTGCATCTCCAACTTTAAAATTGGTACAAGCTGAATGTCGTCCCTGTACTCCGTCCAACCCCTGGTGAGCTTTATTCTTATTTAAGCATGCGGCCCTGTTTTTGTAGAAATGGCAAAAATGTCATTGGAGCATGATATTAGCCATTGCAGTTCTTCGTTTGTCAATACTTGCATTATTTATAGGTATGAACATTGGTCAAGTTTTAGTTGGTTTATGTTGGGTAAATTTGGTTACTGTTGATAAACTCTAATGGAATAACCAATCTTAACTGGTTGCTTTCTGTAGGGTGACAAGTTTGTGTACTTAAGTTCATTATGTAGCATTGTGGGTGATGTTAAAACAATGGTAGTGACTCAAATTTTTATATACATGGTCTCAAATATCCTTTTATGTGACTTTCAAGTTGATTTGTTGTATCCCAGATTGCAAAACGTTTCACTTGGGATTTTGGGGGCTCAGCTATATGCTGTAACATTACTTTTTGTAGTATTGTACATTTAAGGACTGATCTTTAAGTATAGATTTTTCCTCAGCTTAAACTGATTCAGCCATTGATATCCTGTTAATATTTGCCAAAGCTATACTTTTTAAGTTTCTCGATAAAACTTGTGGTTTGATCCATGTTAGCTATTTTATATCACGTGTAAAGAGTCTTGTCACATGTAAAACAAGAAATTCATTTCGGTCTCTGTAAAATGTAACCAGTTTCAGAATTGTTAACTTATTTGAAATTTGATGTATCATCTGAGGTCGTATTGTAGCATATCGTATAATCTTGATTTGTGATTTATGAGTGATTTCCATGTTCTCTGTCTGCATTATTTCCTGGAACTTATATATCAGTTGACTAATTCCTAAAATTTATTTAGGAATTACATAATTTTTTGTTCAAGATATTCTATTGTTACAATCTGAGTATTATGTTGTTGCTGATTATGTCAAGAATGTTTATTTTTGATACTGTACTGATTGTGCCTCATACTATTTTGTTGTATGATGATGTAATGCTCATTTCATCTTTAAGCAGATTTATGCTGATGTTGAATCTATAGATTTTATTACATGTTCTGGTATTTTACAGTGATATGTATGTGACAATGTTGGTAGTTAAATCAGCAATGTATTTAAGAATTTAAGGTTTCGATTTTTCTGAAGAAACTCAATTTCTGTGTACTATAAGCAAGCAGGTTGTTGAAGAAATAGCATCAATAGTAAAATATTTACCCTTACTGGGATATAATTGTTAATGGTAATATACGTAGAAGTGAATGAGGATAAATGTTTTTAAAATTTGTCATGTTGACGTATCATTTGAGGCATTCTTTTTTTGCTGCATCATCTTAATAATGACGGTTGCAAATCAAAGTTAAACTCTCTTTTGTTTCTCTGTGGTGTACGTCAACTGTAAACTTATTTTTGTGTTTGGCAATATTTTGAAGATAATTATAAACTAAATTTTTAGTCCCTCACTGGATTGGGCTAACACTTCCGCCAAATTTAAGGGAATTGGTGAAAGCTTGAAATATATGCCACAATTTGCCTTTGTGTGATTTTATTATTTGGCTCATTTTGTCTTAGTGTTGATTTGGTTATTTTCTTTTAATATTCTTTATAAGTTGTTGAAATGCAGTATGATGTATCCACTCGTAAGACTTATTTATAGAAACCTATTGCTGCGAAGAACTTACATAACTGTTACCATTTAAATAATTCCTACATAAAGATATTTCATGAAGTCTAATACCAGAAAGAGGACCAAAACATGTTAAGATAGTGAAATAAATACTTGCATTAGATATGTTATTGTGTACTATTATGATGTACCATTGATATGCCAGAAATATCATAGATATACCAGAAATTGTTGATTTGGTATTACCATATTTTCTGGTAGGTAACCTGCGTGTTATCTATACAAAAACTATAGAAAAATGATAAAAATAATAGTGATATACAATGGAAAATCTCGTTTCATTGAATATCTTGAATATTGAAACAAATGACTAAACAACACACGCCATACGTCACAAAAGTCATGGGGTTTATACTCACACACTTTTTTCACGTGTACTCACGCAATTTTATTTCGTTAACGCAATCAAATAATTCCATTCGAAACACAAGAGTAATTATAATAAACATTACAGTAGTGAAAACACATTCTCATCAAAATAATAACAATTTTGAAATGCGCGTTATCAATGAGTGTTATCTATAAATTATCACAGAGAAGAGATTTTAAAAATGTGTGTTATCTAGTAGGTGCATGTTATTTACCAGAAAATACGGTAATTATTTTAAGTGTACCTTTGATCTCACATAGCTGTAATTCCAAATTTTATTTTGATCTTTCATTTGTATGTATATTATATCAAAACATTTTCATGAATCAGTTTCTGTTCATAGCATCATTGTAATAGCTCACTTAAGAATTCTCACTATATAAAATTTGGTTCTTCATCCCTGTCATCTTTGGAGAAATATAAATGATATTTTCATGGAAAATAATTTAATTTGTACCCCTTAATAAGTACTAATGTGTGTTGTTAGGGATAATGAATGATGATAATGAGCGATGAATATTATTGAGCTACCACACTTGCACTCTGAACATGAATTGCCATTAGCATTTGTTATTTCAATGTGTTGTTATATTGCTTCTTTTAGATTCTTTTAGAGATTTCTTCATACATTTAAATTTGTTTTTTTATAAATATTAAGACTATGCTTTTGATGATGAGAGTGACTACTATCTGTTTTAGCATTGTTATTTATTTCCTTTCATAGATTATATATAGAATTAGTTATTTTCATGAATATGTAAACGATACAGAGTGCATCAGCTATATCTACAACAAATTCCACTGGAATATAACTTTTCTTTTGTTTTAGTTGTTGTGAAGAGTTTAGTTGTTGAAGAGCTTGAGAAAGCCAGAAGCATAATTTGTGCATAACAATAATATGTTAAGTTAGAAAGCAGACTTAATCTCTAATGGAAGCACTTGTGTTTAATAACGGGCACTATTTTTTCCTTTGTTCTTATCCAATGTAAGCCAATTAAATGCAAAATTATTTAGAGGGTGAGGTATCAGAAGATGGGTCAGCTGATGTGATAGGGCTATTCAAGGGAGGTGACTGTTCTGCAGTTACAGAAAAAGCTGAAGAATTCATATCATAGGGACAAGTTGCCAGATGTGTATTGGCTAGCATGTTTGTTTTTAAATAGACCTGAAGTGAATACCTTATTTGATCAAGGTATAGCAGAGGATGTCTGAAGTCAGTAGTCAACAGTGTATCTTAGTGTGATGAATTTCTTCTCCATACAATATACATTATAAAAGAAAGGAAAATATCACAAAGGATGGTAATCTTATAAATTTGAAAGGATAGAGATGGAAACTTTAACCTCTGCAAGATTTTGTCTTTCAACTTGAAGGTCATGATGTCCAGAGTTTTCCAATTTCTTGTTTTGGCCAAAGGAATTCAATCAATCCAAATTATGAAATTTATTTAAGATCAGGAATCTGGGAGGCTATATTATGTTGCAGTATTAGGCGTTGGAGAAATCCATCACAGAAATAATGTAACTATGAGTAGTTCTTTTTCTACGAAATGTATTTTCTTGAGGAAGAAAATAAATATGGTGGGAAAAAATGCTGCTTGTAATTTTATTATTTCTAGGTTTAATTATCTCTTGAGGCGAGGTAAATAGTGAAATATTTTGGGGAATTATAGTCAGAAAACACAGATTAATTATATTCTTAATTTCATAATTTAGTTTTTAGTATGATGGTCTTTCCTATGTGGGGAATAAATTCTACCCAGATTCAGCAGAAATACCTTGTATGTGTTGAATCTTTTGTGTATGTAATTTAGGCCTAGATACATGGCTGAGAATTGATTAATGTTGCGTATGTAGTTAAACTGTGAATTCTGTGTAGTTCTTCTCAGTAAGATTTTTAATTGAACTCAAAGCTTGTAGCTGAAGTTTTAAGTGAACTGCTTTTATTATCATTATCAGGAATACTTCATTGATTTTGTTCAACTGAAGAAATACTCCATCATTTTTAGTTTTAAGCACTTCTTTAAGTTGTGATCTTTTCAGAAGAAATTGATTGATTTACGTAGGATTACCTGATATCCTGATTACAAATCTTCTTTCTTATGATTCCATTTCTAATTGGGATGTATCCCTTTCTCAAAGGGATTAATATTTCTTTTATGTATGGAAACAACCCCACATTCATTGCATCTTTGAACATAAATTATCTATTGTTTTAGAAACTATTCTCCTAACATCCTCATTTGGAACATTGTCAACGTGAGGGTGTTAGGGACCTGCTGGAATTAGTGTCAGTGCAGCATTCTTATAAGTATTTAATGTCAGTGCTTGATCAGTCATTGGCATATACTCATCTGTTCTGTTGAAATGGAAAATGGAAGCTACTGTTGGCATTGTAATCAAACTTGAACTGGAAAATTTTATTTCCAGGATATTTAGTTTATCTCCCTTATTTATTTTGTTTAGATATTTTTCATAATTTAAATTAATGCAATTTGTTAACTCTTTCGTTCTCCTTTTCAAAATAGCCAGTTTGGAAAATTGGAATGAAATACAAAGGAGAATCTATGTACAAGTTCTTTTTGCTGTAAAATTTCTTTAAATCTATCTCTAAATTAATACTAATTTTCCGGTAAATTGCAAAACTACCAAAAATAAATTAGCATTCATTAAGAAATTTTCGTATAAAGCAGAAATGCTCATAGCTTATTTATTGACCCAAAAGATAGAAAACAGGTTTGCTTAGTAATTGTAAATCTCAATAAACTTTGAGGATGATATTTAATGCAGTGATAAATATATAGTAATACTGAAAGCATTTATCTTCTTGTCATACATTCCCCAAATGCAATTTTTTTGTTCAGTGAAACTTAATCTATTTAATATCATTTCAGTATTTCCCACATCAGATTTGCTGGTCTATTTTTTCGTCACTTTTTATTTACTGAGGGTAATTCTGTTGAACATCAAATATGATTATCGATTCTACTTGGTTAAATGAGTGTCTCTTATTTTTTGTGATGTTAATGGAAGTTAGCAATGAATTTAGAATTAAATAGTATTTATGTTAAGTAACATGAAATTTTGACAAGGTGTTATAAAATAGTTCACTTGTGTTCTCTTTTAGGAGCTAAATATGTCTTTGAGTATCAGTTGTATGATTGTTATTTTCACATATTGTTATACTGAATTTATCTTTTGAGTTCTGTTATATATGTTAAAATGTTTTATCTTCCAACAAGATTTTCCATATTAAAAGAATGTGGGTAATCACTTGTGAGTGTTGTGAGCCATTGAGATTGTTCTGTTGGTTTTAATTGGATAATGAATTTGTCAGTTGATCAGGGTTTTTAAAAATTTTCCCCTATTTCTAATTGAATGTTATCATTTGGGCTTGGCTGCTTGTGTTAAATTTATTCTTTCAAGGAAAATGTTGCAATTTTTGAGCCTTAGGAATTCAGTCTTCCTTTTGCTTTTGTGTTTTCTTATCTGTAGTAATTTGGTGAGCTTTTATTTAGGAAAAAGAGTATCTACTTGAACAAATTACTGAAAAATTTCATTGCTCTCTATGCTGGGTAATTTATTACTATGATATGGAAATTCTGGCTTTTCTTTGGTCATTTACTCAAGGAAATAATAGCTTTTGTGCACTAATGATATTGAATCAGAATAAAGATTTAAAAGAGGATCTCGATGTAACTTTTATATTTTGAAATAATCAGTTATGTGTAAGGTTAGTGATGAAGTTCGAGTGTTTGATTTTCCTGATGTGAAGATATATTTTTGAAGATCTGTTGTCTCACAACTGTTGTTTTTTGAATTTAATCACTTTTGGTTGTGATGATTAAGTAATCCTACCACATTTCATGAGATCTTAGAAATTGGTTTCATTATATTATTTTTATTTTTTATGGAAATTGTTTTCTTTTACATTTACCTCGCTAACTGCCAGTTGAACGTGGCAGTGGGTATATCTACACTTAAATCCTATCTATCATTAACATTTAACTCTAGTCTGATGTCATCATTATCTCCTGCAGAAAAAACAGCCATCTTCAGATCCTGTTCTTCCTGCGGAGCATCCCTTTTTATCATATTCTTGCAGCACTTAAGTCTTTTCTTATAAAGCTTGTACTTATTGTTAGAATGGCAATGTTGTCCACTTCATCAAAACATTTTGTACCCTCAAACATGAAAAAATACTGTTGTTAGTAATCTAATCTCCTTGAGAGAAACCCACCTTAGGGGTTAACGTTATTTTTATTTATATTATTATAGCCAAAATACTACTGTTAAACCTGAAATATCTGCTAAGGTAATGAACTGCTTAATGTTAGTAATGTTAGACAATTGCTAAATCTGAGACCAACCTTACTTAAAGTGGATCCCTAATCAATTGAGAAGAGGTTGAACCAGGGAAAAATAAGCCACTCTCAATGGACATCCCCTTAGAGTTATACTAGCCTATCTTTAATGTCCATTCTCTTGTATTTTTTCTTAAAGATGTTTGAAAGATAAAAATCTTCTATGAATGCTATGAATATAGAACTTAAAGTGATAAACAAACTATGGGAAATCCTGTATTATATGTGAATGTGGATGCTGAAGTTTGTGCAAGATATAGCTCCACACTTCTTCACATTCTAATAAAGCTGCTAGTATTTGCAACTTTATATAATACTGAGGTAATTCTGTAGGATACTGGTGTCATCATCCAACACAATCATGTTGTATACCTACCAGGCTATTCATTTAGATTAGAAACAGAATCACTTTCTGTTTTGAAAACTGACTACTATTTGTCAGTTTAGTAGACAATTTACTTTTGTTTAATTTTTATATGAGACTCCAGCAGTGTGATCTTATTACGATGATTTGGAAAATATGCTAGGAAGACATCCTGGAGACAGATATTTTGTGATGCTCTATCTAGATTCTGATATTAGACTGCCTTTGACTTCATGATTCATGTTATACCTCAAGTAAATCTAGGAGTTTAAATAACTTTATTTTAGTCCAACAATTTAATTAATTTTCTCTTACGTTATTTGAGCCATTTTGTGGGAAATTAGTAAGTTTTCATTAACTTGGCATTCTGTCTCTGTGCTTAATTAGCAGTGTAGTGAGATTTTTATTACTTCTTAAGCTATACCAAATATCTATTGCTAAGATACTAACTCTATCAAATGAGGTAATATTGTGGAAGTTGTATATTGATGTTATATTTACTAATTACTTTTGAAAAATATTGAAATAGCTAATTAAAATTTCTACTCGTTGCATGAGAGTACAATTACTAATGAGAGAGCAAGGCGCCTTTACTAAGGAATTTATATAATATGAGTAAAAGATGTATGTACATAACATACTGTTTAATTAAGGCTATATTAAGCAAGGCATTATACACCCCCTGCCATACACTAGTGGCTGTTTCTGACAACTCACTAATCTAAATCTATCCCATGGGTTTCAAGAGAGCACCAATTTGGTAAAAAAACATATAGAATAGATAAGTAAGGAATAAAAATACAGCCTACCGTACACCGCCTGCCATACTGCACCTGCAGTTTGCAGTGATTTACAAGTCAAACTCAATCTGCTGGGTTTCAGGATGACAACATATTGTGAATTACCACATAAGATCTATAGGAAAGATGTTAATTCACCCCCTGACATACACCAATGCATTTGCGGTAGGTGGCCAATCATTTTATGGTTTAGATGCTGCTCGAAAAACAAAATTTCAATCATCATGGCGAATTTAATTTGAAAGTAGCTCAAAATATTTTTTATGATGGCAAAATCGTGTAGGGAAGTAGCTCAAAATATTATCTGATTTTTTTCTGTATATTTCTTATGGAAAAATATTTGTTCACCCCTAAAGTCGAACCAAGGATCAGTTTAGGAGTTAGCTTAGGCTTAGATATGAAACACAACCACAAATACTCTTCATATGCCAATTTTTTAGCAATTTTGCATTTCAGTAAGTGCCCCGAAAAAAAGTTTATAAAGACATGTATATCCCTGACAGCCAAAATTAGATGCGTCCTAGCATGGAACCAGTGGCCACTAGGGCAGAAATCTTTAGGCATACAATAGATTAAGAACTTAAGAATTATTAAAAAAACATTATTTACAGCACTAAATATTTGTAGTTAAATTTTCTTTTCTTTAATGAGCTTTAGGTGTAAAAGTAATTAGTATGTGCAACACATCAACAAAAAGAATATTTGCTAATTCCCCACAAATTGGAACGTTTCGAGAGCAAGTGAAACATTTTTGATAATTATCCTTGAAAATATTGTGTGAAAATTATGAAAGAATAATACGATATCCCTCAAATAAATATTTCAACATTGAAGAACTATTAGCTAAAACCAAGGAGCGCTTTGAAATCAAGATTACTTTAGAATATAATTCATATGATTAAATACTGTAACAGTCTACTAACTTGTTATCAATAATGTTTCCTTATTAAGATATAATGGTGTATTAGTGCAATCGGTAAACTACCAGGCGGTGACCTCTTTCATTTCTCTGGCCTATTCCATGTTTTCCTGTGACAGCATCATCTGCTTCCTGCTTATCTACACAAGCGCTAAAATCGCCCATGATGATTTTATAATAGTGATCTTCCTTGTCATGTTCCTTGCCAAAGGTGGTAGAAATTTTCACTTTCCTCTTCGCTGCTTGCTGCTGTTGGTGCATAAACTTAGACGATCTGAGCAGAGTAACGCTTATTTATGAGGAGGATGAGCTTATATATCGTCAGTAACACTTTCTATTTTCTCCACATTATTTTTCCATTTCTTGTCAATCAAAAAGCCAACTCCTCCAAGTCTTCCATCCTTTGTTCCCCTATAATAGAATATATGCCATTCCTTGAGCATATCCAGTGATTCTAATTTTCTTCCTACTTCAGTGAGTCCGATGACATCACATTTTATCTTCTCTGCTTCATTGAGTGGTTCTAGGAGTCGATCTTTGCTCTTCAAACTGCAGCAGTTGTAGGTTGCGAAGTGTAGGGGGTTATTTCTTTTCTTCATGATGGACCTCTGTAATGCCACCACCTCCTGGACATCCAAATAGGTGGTGCTTTTATGTCTGGATAAATTTCCATTACAGAAGCTCATCATGACAAATTATAATTGCGCCTGGAGGGTGAAAGACAGTGATTCACCTGGCTGTCTCACTGCCGGTTGGTGAATGAATGAGTGCCACTCTCACTATATTTGGCCGGAGATATTGTTGAAGCCTTCTTAGCATGGTTGAAAGATAAAATCATTTTCTAACGATTCCGTAAATTTCAATGTTCTATCTTTATGCTAACTACGCTAAACGAATTTTTGAAAATGTGCTCAGTGCATTTAAATGGGAAAACTGCCATTTTTGGGGCCTCCTAGAATCGAACCCATGATGCCTAGAATGGATGTCTGCTTTTTTCCATAGTGTCCAAACCTGGGAC
>KZ309128.1:920525-934139 GCA_000376725.2 Ladona fulva | reverse complement strand
TGAAATTTACGGAATCGTTAGAAAATGATTTTATCTTCCGTTTCCCGCAAGAGCTTTATACCTAATGGCCCCAGGTTCGATGCTAGCTACTTGGTGCAAAACTTTCAAAAAATCATTTAGGGTATTTCTAGGTAAGATAGAACGTTGAAATTCACGTCATCGATAGAGATCAAACACCACTATAGTATACCTAAAGGATTTTACCCTGAGGGTCCTTAGTTCGATGCTAGGGCAGTTTTTATGTCTGACGTTACTGAATTCATTTAGGGTATCTTCCGTTAAGATACATTTTTGAAATTCACGGTGTTGTTAGAATAGATGATTGTCTATCGTATGCCGTAAAGCATTTTGCCCTATAGGCCCAGGTTCGATCCCAGGACCATTCGAATGACCAAATTTTCAAAAATTCTTTACGGGATTTCCCGGTCAGGTAGAAGGTCGAAATTCGCAACATCGGTAGAAGATACGGATTTCTATCGTATGCCGTAAGTACATTGGCCCTAATTGACCCAAGTTCGATGCTAGGACATTTCATATGCACGTATTATGAATAATTCGTTTAGGTTATTGTAGTTGGTGCATGGAACTCGGTGTATGGAAGGCGGAGTGCTGCAGGTGGTGTGTAATGCCATAATTAATCCATCTTACATTAAGCTTGCAGTATGCGAGCTGCTTTTACTCGTATTTATATATTGTGGGTCTGATGCCGCATGACCAAACGTTGGGTCAAGCCACTGCGAACGTGTTAAGCAGTGTTTTGACTTCTTAGGGTGGTATTCATTGGTGACATTATCAGATAACTAAAGCATTGCTTAGTTGATGGTAATCTAATCAGCCTAGCCACGGGCAGTTTGTTGGGTAGATTTGTAAATGAGTAATTTTCCCAATTGAATCCAAAATAATTTTCCACTGGTTAAATCTACTTAACCTCAAATTTCAGAGGATATGAAGATCAAGTATAGGTGGTATATGTAGTGTGTTTCAAGAGATATTCTTATGGATAGCCGGTAGTTCTTTTTAGTTATTAAGTATTTTTCAATTTCTATGGCTTTGCATGCCTTTGCAACAGTTATTTGGGTTTTCAATGTCACAGTAGTATAATATCTATAGCAATTTAAACAAACTTCAAATTTAAGTGTTTTAGTAAAACTATCTCACTTCCAAATCAGTGTTATAAGTGACTTAGTTTAAAAGGTGGCTAAATAATAATTCTGATTTAAGTCTAGCTCTATGTAGACTATTGAACTAAAAGTAATTGAAAGTGGACTATGTTTGATCTGTTATGTCATCTTCTAGATACTTTAGATCTTGAAGATCAATTTTAATGTTAAAGCTTTGTTTTGTGAAATAAACTGTTGTGAATTGGCAGAATATAATAATGATTGATAGCGTGTTAGTAGTTTAGGAAATGTAAACTTACTTCATCCAATGACTGTCATGATGCTTGCTGTGTTACACAAATGCTCTATTTTAACCTTAATATTATTTTCTGAGAAATATGCATGTGGTAGTAGTTTAATTTTTGACCCTGTTTGTGATGCTGAGTAAATTTTAAGAGTCCCAGAAGAGACAACAAGGTTTCTAGTCTTGGCTTTAAAGTCTCCAAGGTTTTAGATGTATTTATGGTTCTTCCTGGAACTTGTAAATTTAGTGGTGTATTTATTAGGTACATCCTGGAAGTAAAGCACACACACTTGCCTATGAAATTCCTGCATGCTGATAGTGTTTACTACACAACTTACTGATCTTACATTTCCCTTTCACTGGCTGAGTGTGTATAATTTTTGTCAATAGACAACAGATATTGCTGCTGTATCTTTGTAAATTTGTTGTAATGTTGGTCTTGATTGTCATGCTGTAGTCCAGGTTAAAAAGTTTGGTAAAACTTCATTCTTTGATATTACATCTTTGTATTGTTTACCTATATTTTACTGGTTAGTAGTTAGTACCGGATAACAATAAGGGTTATTTAGAATTACATGTGATCTTTGTAAAATGGAAGATTACCAACATTCTCCGATTACTGTTTTGATGCAGAACCCTTCCAGAATGTCAGCTGACCATCCACTACAATCATCCCTTTCCTTAGAAGTGAGCAGTGAACCTGCAGCAAACACTCAGGTAATGGGGAAATTGGTTATTTATAACCTCTCCAAGTGTTCAGCTTACTAACATTGTTTAACTTCCTCATGATGACAATATTCTGGATTCTTTCAGAGCTACTCTCTTTGTTTATCAAATATTTTATTTGTAAATGGCTTTATCACAATGAGTTAATGTTTTCTTTCTGAGTGATAGGCTGAGAGATGTTATAACTCACTATTTACCTTGATGGGTGTGGGAATAGTATTCACAATTATCCTTAAGGTTTTACATGATGGTTTTGTACAAGTTTCTTTTGATTGAAGGATACTCTGTAGAGAATTTCAGTCTGTAAGGCAGCAAACACATTTACCTAGTTTCTAGTCTTGATTTTTAGTGATCAAGACTATTCTTATGTAGTGAAAGGAACTATTTCTTGGTTAATATAAATTCATTGCATACATAATTATCACTTCAGTCCTCATTTTAAAAACTGGTATTATTGAGTATGATAAATGAAGAGGATTTGTCAAAAGCTTAAGTATGCCCATCTCCTGGCATAGCTTTACTCAAGTATTCTGGTATAAGTGGATATTAGTCAAGAACCCTACAATATTCCTAGACAAGTAGTAGTAACGTAGAGGAAACTTAATGCCATTATGTTGCATGATAAATAAAGAACCAATGGGATGTGTAATGCCAATGATGTAGCTCCAAACAATTTATTTTAACTAGAAAAAGTGCTTGCAGAAAGATTGTTAATGTAAGATGTAGATTGTGGCCTCAAGTTCTGATATCTTAGAAAATGAGGGTAAGTATGAAAGTCCTCAAGTGATGATTTTGATTGTGGTAGACATGGAATTCTTTAAATGCTTTATCTTTTCTATACCCCCTTCCAAAAAATCTGGCAGTATTGCCTTATGGGGGAAACGGAAAGCCTCGTGCTGGGTCTCCTTAACGCAGAGCTCCAGATTCGGATGGATAAAATTAAGATTCGTAGTATACGATGGTCAATTTCAACTTAAACTCTGATGAAGTTCAATTGAGAATGACTTTATCAACATAGTGATGAAGATTTTATGCTTTTATGTCAAAAGAAACAAAGCTTAAAGAAAATATTAAATGAATAGCTGCGATATTCACCCATAAACATTTTTGAAACTGCCAATACTCTGTGTGAAGTCTTCTAGGGTTCTCCACCAGGTCAGATGCTTGGTAGCCGACGTTTCGAAGACTGACTCAGCCATCGTCCTCAGGGCGTTGAGTTGAGTCAGGGCGTCAGTTGACGCCCTGAGGACGATGGCTGAGTCAGCCTTCGAAACGTCGGCTACCAAGCATCTAACCTGGTGGAGAACCCTAGAAGACTTCACACATAGCATTCGCCAGGAAAACCTGAAATCTTTCATGCCAATACTCTCTTCCAACACAACATGAAATGCTGCTTTTTTCTGTTATTGCTCTTTGCATCATCGGAACGCATAAAAATCACATTGAGATTAATTTTCGTGTAATCACATCTTCGTAAAACATTATGAAATTTGAACACAACTTTCGAAAAATTTGGTGGTGCAGTCTAATTTATATATCGCCTAAAACTTTTTTGTTCCTCATGTATCAAAGAACTTGTCATACGAGAAACTGAGATAAATGTTGAAATTTTTATTTACAGTTTGCTTGAAGACGATATCTTGAACAGAACTATAGTTTTTGACTTTCATATCTGAGAGTAATCGCCTCGCGCTTTGATTTGCGTCGGCTGCGTAATACATAATGCTACACTTAACAACAAACTGAAATCGATGAAAGCTGGCCAAAGTTAATGATTTTAAGTAGATTTTGCAATTTTTTCTCCTCTGAAATTTTATTTTCAATAAGTCTTCCGTGATTTAGTTTTAAGTTAAAGCATTTCAACTTCGGATTTGATATGTACTTTTAGTCACGTCAAGGTTCCCCTTGCATGTGTGCCATAAATTAGCCATGGTTGGCTTATATCGGTAAACTTATGCTTGTAATTTCAGTCAGTGAGTAAGCTTGACCAAATGTATCTGCTGACATACATTTTCAACATATTTACAATATCATTGATCATTTCATCAATCCTCCCTTTATGAAGGAAGATTTCAACCCAGTATTTTATTTAAATAATATTTTTTTACTTAAGGAAAGATTGAAAATTTGGGTCTTTGACAATTCCATCCTCGGAAGAATGAATTCTTACTCGGTAACCAATGGGGTTCCGATGTATTGGAGCGTATGACGTTCTACACCAATGGAAGCTTAATTTTCGGCAAGCAGGAATTCTGTTTCCTTTCCATACCGTGTTTTCTGCCAAACAAAGCTCTCTCTGGGTCTTCTGCTTGGCGGTGTCCCTTTTCCTCAGTGGAATTTGTATTTGACACGTGTGCAAATTTCTACCGAAAAATTATAGTAACAGTATTTTTTGCCTTTGGAGAAAGGGAGGAAGGAGTGGGAAACTTGGCAAACAATGACAACCCTCTGCTGAGTGCTCTCACTTCTTTGACCTCCAGTCTTAAAGGATTAAGAATGGTATTCCCCAGCCTTTCTTGATGCCTTTAAACTGCATTTTGCACCCTCTCCAGTTTTAGGAAACTGTATTAAGGCACATTAAGTTAAGAGTATCTTCTGTAGTTCGTGTTTGAGTCTCGTGAAAGTTTTACCTAAAGTTCTTTTTCTTACCATATATTCTTTTTGAAGAATATTAGTTTATCCGTCATATTATTCTCACTTCAGCTCTAAAATTCTGTTTAAAATATTTGCGCTGAAACTTGAGGAGGGAGTGAATGCATTTGATTTTTTCATGGGATCATCACATTGTTCTATCGTACATGTGCCACAAAACGTTATGGGGAAATGGACGGGGACAGATATGAGAAGTGGTTTACTGAAAATCTGCTACCTATTACACCCGATGGTACTGTTATTGTATTGGACAATGCATTGTATCATTCAAGAAAATGCAATAAAACAACATCCTGGAGGAAATGGCTGAAGGGTACAGGTGTGCAAGTTGAGGATGCGGCTCTTAAAAGGGAATTATTATACTTCGTCTCCCAGGAAAAGGCAAGGTATGATAAATATAAAATTGATGTAATTGCAAAAGAGATGTGGAGGGAAGTATTACGTCTGCCGCCTTACCACTGTGAGCTGAACCCTATCGAAATGGTATGGGCGCAAGTAAAAAATTATATCAAAATGCACAATGTAACCTTCAAAAATTTTGCCAATTATTAAAGATCATATGAAATTATAACCGTTGGAAATTGGCAAAATTACGTTGAGCATACTAGGAAAATAGAGAAACGTGTGGGAGGCAGACATGCTGCAAGCGACATAGTGAAGTTGGTGATTTGACTTGGCCAACATCCACATCATCTCCCTCATAGTCATCTTCTATGCCAACTTTGGAGTCAGGAAGCATAGAACCTGGGACTTCCAGCAGTGCAATTCCAGGTGTTTTGTCATTACCAGACAACAATATGAGCGGTGATTAATGGTATGTATGTAAATATGTATGCCTGTTGCCCAAAATAAATTATACAAACCCAAAAAGGTAACATTTGCTAATAGTTAAAAAAAGGATCATCATTCAACATAATCTTGCATGCTTATACTCATAGCTGGGCACCTGCCTTGATGTTTCTAATCACTTTCCAGCTAATTTATGTGTGTAGATAAAATTTAAGGGAAAAAAATCGCAAAATCTACTTAAAATCATTAACTTTGGCTGGCTTTCATCAATTTTGGTTTGCTGTTAAGTGTAGCATTATGTATTACGCAGCCGACGCAAATCAAAGCGCGAGGCGATTACTCTCAGATATGAAAGTCAAAAACTATAGTTCTGTTCAAGATATCGTCTTCAAGCAAACTGTAAATAAAAATTTCAACATTTATCTCAGTTTCTCATGTGACAAGTTCTTTGATACATGAGGAACAAAAAAGTTTTAGGCGACATATAAATTAGACTGCACCACCAAATTTTTCGAAAGTTATGTTCAAATTTCATAATGTTTTACAAAGAAGTGATTACACGAAAATTAATCTCAATGTGAATTTTTTGCGTTCCGATGATGCAAAGAGCAATAACAGAAAAAAGCAGCATTTCATGTTGTGTTGGAAGAGAGTATTGGCATGAAAGATTTCAGGTTTTCCTGGCGAATGCTATGTGTGCAGTTTTCTCGGGTTCTCCACCAGGTTAGATGCTTGGTAGCCGACGTTTCGAAGGCTGACTCAGCCATCGTCCTCAGGGCGTCAACTGACGCCCTGACTCAACTCAACGCCCTGAGGACGATGGCTGAGTCAGCCTTCGTCAGTCGGTCGAAACGTCGGCTACCAAGCATCTGACCTGGTGGAGAACCCTAGAAGACTTCACACAGAGTATTGGCAGTTTCAAAAATGTTTATGGGTGAAAATCGCAGCTATTTATTCAATATTTTCTTTAAGCTTTGTTTCTTTTGACATAAAAGCATAAAATCTTCATCACTATGTTGATAAAGTCATTCTCAATTGAAATTTATCAGAGTTTAAGTTGAAATTGACCATCGTATACTACGAATCTTAATTTTATCCATCCGAATCTGGTGCTCTGTGTTAAGGAGACCCAGCACGAGGCTTTCCGTTTCCCCCATAAGGCAATACTGCCAGATTTTTTGGAAGGGGGTATAGAAAAGATAAAGCATTTAAAGAATTCCATGTCTACCACAATCAAAATCATCACTTGAGGACTTTCATACTTACCATCATTTTCTAAGATATCAGAACTTGAGGCCACAATCTACATCTTACATTAACAATCTTTCTGCAAGCACTTTTTCTAGTTAAAATAAATTGTTTGTGAGGCTAGCTACCCTCCTTACGGAAGAACGCATGGGGTTTTTCTCCCGTGAGTGCCCATACTGACTAGAATGGTTGAAACAGACTATAGTTAGGATATTTTTCTGATACCGAGTCATTGAAAGCTTACGTCACAATTGAGCGGATGTGCCATTTTTGCGATCAATGAAAGATTTCAGTAGAAAATCGACTTGGTAATCGGAACTTTAAATACTGTATAATAAAGTCAATTTACAAAGAAGTACAGCCTGAATTAATGGAAAATTATCAGCCGATATCCTTGGTCCCCAGTCTTTCAAAGGTATCTGAATTTAGCTGCAGTAAAGCAGTTTATAAAGTGTTTTGAAAGTAAAGAAATTTTACTTACACGTGAAAATGGTTTTAGGGTAAATCATTCCACTAACATTAATAGATTTAGTAAATAAAATTTGTAAATCTCTTGATTTGAGAAGAATAGGATTAGCCTTTGATCTCAAAATTATTATTAATATTATTATGAAACCAGAGAGAAAAATGAACAGAAGTTTCCCAATCATTGACTAACCATGTATGAAAGGACCCCATAGTATATGGGAATCATTATTATGATGAATATCTTATTTTAGACAGTATATTTTTGAATAGTGATTGTTGCAGCAGCAGTGCAAGTCCTTTCATGAAGTTCTGCATCTACTGCAATTTGTACTATTTTCATTTAGCTATTTCTCTTATGTAGTGGTTCTTAGGCAATTTTCTCTATTCAGTAGTTTCAATTGCAACATTTTACTGTATATTTCTTAGATTTTTAACTACAAAATTTAGTTTTGAAAAAAGGTGCGAACTTCCTGTTGAAGAAGATATTTCGGAGGAGCTGATTTACCAGTGATTTTAATTTGGGTGATTTGAGTTCACAAAGTGACAGTGAGAATGAAGGTCATTATCACTCTGTGTGCAATTTCTTGGTAAATAAGAATATATATATGGAACATCATGAGAACATTTCTACTCTACTACTACGAGCATAGTGTCTTCTGCTTCAATAAGAGAGGGGCTTTCTTTTTCATGTTATCTCATTTGTTCGAGAGCTTTTACACCAGCGTTGAAGAGAGCTTAGAGGTTCGCTTGAATTGTAAATGCAGACGGACATCCTTTATGGAGGCCAATGGACAAGAAGTCTATGGTCAGGAATTGCGTATTACAATTTTATTTTTCATAATTGTTTTTACGTGCATTGAAAAGAATTTTAAACCGTCGTAAAATGTGAAGTTTTGAATATATTCTTGAAAATAATTGGAAAAGTCCATCCGTGTTTTGAATAGTTTCATGCTCATGATAGAATATAAATTGGCATTTAGCCAGTGCAACATTGGTTTAAGGGTATACATAATAATTAATGGATGCATGCTTGAGTAATAATAAACACAATGTGTACTAACTATTGTTGGAAATACCGACAATGTTTCATGATGTACGTTCAATACTACCACATTAATTAACCATGGTGATTATTACCATCACATACACTTTACTAACAACTTTGTTTATGCCCTTACACAACCAAAGTTATCAATGGCACGTTGTTGGAGGTAATATTATGAAGGCATGTTTACACAGCACATTAACTTGTTGGTGTAAAAATAATAATATCAAACAGGACGTGCATGAACTCTTACTAGTAAATTTACCGTGTTAAAAGACATTAAATAAATGTTAGCTTCCCAACTGCAGTTCCCTGCTCCATAGTGTCTTGCTCTCTGTGTTGAAACTGGCAGATATTGTGTTGGCAGACGATTCCTATTGGCTGGAACCAACGACATAATGACTTCTTCTAAAACTTGTGGCGTAATGTCCTAAAACATACAGTGGCCAACTTGATCGACTCAGTGGTGCTTCCTTGATGGCACCTAAGTCGGAAATAGGCTTGATTTTGACTATCATACCGAATATCAAGTTCCGTTACTGACAATTGATCTGAAGTAACAGAATAACCCCCCAGGGGTCCAACCCTTGGCCCCAGGGGTTGGCTGTATCTGAACCTGAAGCCAACTCCTTGTGACTCAGTTGCTAATTATTTCAAAGAAATTTTGTATAATTTTCTCATCTATATGAAAGCCAGATGAAAATTTATTGGCAAAAATCTTTTAAAGTTAAAAGAGTTATTTAAATATTATTTCGATAAAACAAGCTAGTAATATTGATAAGTTTTGATTATTTAAAAGTACAGTAAAAACATGTTTTTTGGAATGGTTTTTATTGAAGGTAATGGGGCCAAAAGGATGTAAGGCTCTGATACTCTTGTTCTATATATTAAAAATGTTTTGGGAGAAGGACTTGAAACTACAAGTAATGTAGGCTTGAAGTGGGAAATGTATGGCAGTGCATGTTAATTATAGAGTTAGCAATATTGCCTGAGATTGTGCTTGAGAAATAATTTCTTGACTGTTTGATAAAGGGAAAGTAATTGCATGTATTTACTCTTTGTGTAGCCTTCATTATCTTGTACAATTCATTTAAGTCTCTTTCTACATTCATTGTGTTATCTGGCAAAAAATTCAATGTTTTTCAATTTTTTTCTGAAGTATGATTGCTATTTTATGAGTTAGTTATCAGACATTTTGCAAAATTACATATTCTCATTATTTTTTGTTCTCAAGATGAAATTGTTTAATGGGAATTTTTCTTATTTTTGAGAATTTATTGTCTAATGATATAAGTGGAGTCAAATTTACTAGGGTGATCAAAAAAAAGTAATTTTTAAATTTCCTGGGCTGTATAATTCCAATTGTCAAAATTTTTTGTGTTTATTTGTACACATGTCCCTAATGTATATACATTGTTAAGGACAGCAATTATGAATGCTTAGTCTATTGTTGGCAAAGAAAAAGGTTATGCGTGTAACTGTGATCGATCAAATTTTTACTTGAGAAAATGGAACAAAGAATTTCCATTAAACTCTGCCTTAGAAATGGAATAAAGTGCTGCACTGCATTGGAAATGTTAAATGTTGCTTTTGGAAAATGCTCAATGAATAGAATGAGCATTTACAAGTGGTACGGATGTTTTCAAGAGGGTCGTTAAGGCAATGAAGATGATGAGCGGGCTGGACATCCCAGCACATTGACAACCGATGATAACATCGAAAAGGCAAGAAAATGATTATGAACGATTGCCAAATCACTATCAGAGAGTTTGCTGTTGAGGTTGGCCTATCATTTGGCTCATACCAAGCAATTTTTATGGATGTTTTGGGCATAAAACAGGTGGCGAGAAAAATTTTCCCAAAATTGTTGGATTTTTACCCAAAGTGCACTGAATGAACATTGCTCAACAGTTGCTGAGTAAAGTCAATGACAATCCAGAACTTATTAAATGGGTCATAACTGGTGACGAAACATAGGTATACGGGTATGATGTTGAAACTAAGGCCCAGTTGTCCCAATGGAAACTTCCTGAAGAACCAAGACCGAAAAAAGCACATCAAGTTCGATCAAATGTGAAGATTCTGCTCATGGTTTTCTTCAATTTCTATGGTGTAATGCATCATGAGTTCTTGCCACCAGGTTGTATGATCATTAAGGAATATTATCTGGAGGTTCTACACCGTATGAAGCAATCGGAAGGAAATGATCAGATCTGTGGCAAAACAATTTGTGGCAATTGCACCACAATAATGCACCAGCTCACATCTCACTGCTTGTTTGTGAATTTTAGGCAACACCATTATGATTTCTCAAGCACCGTATTCACTGGACATGGCCCCTGTGATTTATTCCTATTCCCAAAACTGAATTGTATTTTATTCTGAATAAATATATAACATTGAGGAGATAAAGACAGAATCACTGAAGGAGCTAAATGCGTGTAACCTTTCTGACTGCCAACAATAAACAAAGCTTTCAAATGGTTGCCCTTAACTATGTAAGTTAGGGACATGTGTCCCTATAATTTTTTTTGACAATTGGAATTATACAGCCCGGGAAATTAAAAATTCCATATTGTATGATCTCGCCTTGCATTTGTCAAAATCAAAATAAATACAAAATAAGAGTTCTCGGGATTCCAGCTTGGTGAGGTCATCCATGATGGCTGATGTTTTGGTCTCTTTCTAAGAAGTCTTGGAGGACCTTCTGTCCTGAAGATGGCCTCTGTGGAAATTACCAAAACGTCGGCCATCATAGATGATGGCCGATGTAGCATGGCTGGAATCCCGAGAACTCTTCTTTCATCTGATACGCTGGGATAGCACCAGATCATTCAAAATAAATATGTTGTCAGTAACATTTGTTTAGAACTAGAAATTGCCAATAGAATAGAATCCATCTACCTACTTACCGACTGACAAAGTAATTGTAGAGAAACATGCAAATTTTCTGAATTAGTAACCTTGCACTTTTTGTTTGAAGCCATGTATTTATAGTATAAAACTATTCAAATGAATCTGATATGCTTACACTTATATTAACACTTTCAACGCTGAGGGTGTTTTCAATTTTTGCCGGTGACTGAAATTTATTTTTATAGTTATAGATTATCTTTGTATTCCTAATCATGAATTAACCAAAGAAAAATAGAATTTTTTTTTATTTCAACATTTATTATTTTAATTTTGATGACGATCGTTGAAAAAGAAATAAAAAAAAATACTGGTTAAAAATGAAAACTACGAAACGCTTTACTGAAAAATACGAATGACCGAAAAGAGAAATGGAAGTGCTCGGAGAAGAAGCTACTTGAAGAAGGCCTTTGAAAAGAATACGGACCGTGGATGATGATTGTCGTTCACAGTCACCGGAGAGCACCCGCTGGACGACGATTGTCGTCGCTCAGCGTTGAACGTGTTAATCTGTAAATCTTAAGTTACCATGTTCTTAGTGTTTGACAGGGAATATAATGGAAAGTAAAAAAATGCAGAAAAAAAAAACAATTTTGAGAAGAAATGATTTATTTTCATATGATTAATATTTAAGAATCATTCTAGGTACTATAATTATTGACACAGTAAGAAAACATAAGGCTTTGCCACAGCCCTTTCACTAATATCTTGTTTCTTTTTTATTGATCTTAATGTTTTGTTTATTCAGACGTTTGGTATTGCTGCTTCCGTTATTTTCTCTGTAGGTGGTTATATTTCTCAATTATGTCTTGCCATTAGTATCTCTGGGTTATGATGTATATAATTTGGATTTCTGGAATAATTTATCTTTAAAAACACCATTTTTCCAGTATATGAAATCATTGAAAGCATAAGTTATTTTAATGAAAACTTCCCTTCTGTTTTACATAATTATAAATAATATGAATTATCATAACATTATCAACAAAATGAATAAATAATTTCCTATACCATTGCTAGGGTTTGCTCACAAATTCTACATCTCCTGTTATCATATCAGGTTTTTCAAAAATTAAGGTTAATGGTAGTGTTCAAAAATTTATCTTTAAACAGAGTTTTCCCACTTTCATGGCCCTTAGTTATCTAAAACCCCCAAAATTTGTCCTCTAGCTAAGCAACATTACCATGTGTCACTGGCTAATTTCTAATGAAAGCGTGACAAACCTTAATAGAACGTCAATCGAAATATGCTTGTAGATCTCTTTGGATGAGTGATATGACAAATATCATTAATAGTTACTCTTTGAATTGTTCATAACTTTTAAATTGTTTACCACACGATGAGTTTTTTCTGGGTCCACATCTACTGCAATGGTCAGGTGGCTAACGAGTTCCAAAGCCGAGCAAGGTTCCAGGTTAGGACGGCAGACCCTCTGACTGCCTGAAAATGCCACAGAACACTACCATTAACCATAAGTCACATACTAATGACCTAATAAACAATGGCATTTACTGTCAGATGTTTCATTACGGATACTTAGGTTTAGAGTTAGATTGGAGATCCCAAAGATGTTCAAGTTCTGCCAAATTTTGGCATGTTTCATCCTGGGTTCAACCTTATAATGCAATAATATTTGCCTATATCTTGTTATCTTAGAATGAAAAAAAGTGCCTGTTGTTTTGCACTCCTTAATGTAGTAATTATTTTTAAGTTTTACTTCTGAAAAAGTATTTATTCAATCCAAACAAATTTAAATACAATATTAGATTGCATGATAGCATGTTGATACAAATTTTATAAAATAAAATTTTCCGTTATAACGTGTATTTATCTTCTGTTTACCGCAAGAACTTTATCCATAATTGTGCCAGGTTCGATGCTAGGTAAATTCTTAGTGCAAAAATTTCAAAAAATCATTTAGAGTATTTCCTGGTAAGATAGAAAGTTAAAATTCATATCATCGATAGAGAATGTAAGCGTATATTGTATGTGTAAAGGTTTTTACCCTGCGGGTCCTTACTTCGATCCTAGGGCAATTTGTATATACAAAGTTCAAGAATTCATTTAGGGAATTTCGCATTAAGATAGAAACTTGCAATTCATGGTGTTGTTATTCCTGGCCGTTTTTGGGGCCTCTTAGAATCAAACCCATGATGCCTAGAATGGATGTCCGGTTCATTCCATAATGTCCAAACCTGGAACTTTACAGCAAAAAAATCGGTGGCTCTGTGAGGCACTTCCTTCCGCCTGATCTTTCGTATCCTATATGTATATATATATATATCCGGGGAAGCGTCTATATAAAGAGATATCCGGAGAAGCGTCTATATAAAGAGATATCCGGAGAAGCGTCTATATAAAGAGATAT
>KZ309128.1:898453-915878 GCA_000376725.2 Ladona fulva | reverse complement strand
ATTCAGGACTTGGGGATTATTGAAAATGTTATGTATAGAATATTGTTTTGAAATGTGTGAGTATGTAAGTTTTCCTTTCTTTCTATCTGTGCCATTTCCATATAGCTCAAAAAATTATGAACTCTTTGATGTTCAATTTGATAGTGTTCTGAAATTTTTGAGAACAAGAATCTGTATTGGAACTCTGTCATATTTTTAATGATGCCGTGTGACCATTTTACGCTGTTAATAATTGCTAGTTTTTTGTTTCTGATGCATTTGCATATAAAAATTTTACTTGTTTATTCCAGTATACTGCTGTCTGTTATCTCTTTGTTTGTTATCGATTGTGTTTTTGTGTACAACAATTAATTTTCATGCTGATTGACAGTTTGTTGAATACTTGTATTGTACAGTTGAGTCAGTGTAATTGTCTTCTTTGATTGAGTAGGTATATCATGTGGTACAAAACTGCTACATATTATGTGATTTGTGCACAGACATACATAATATGTGTATGTGCTCACACTTGATTTCTGTTGTGTGCTAAGGATGTGTATGGCCATTATATAGTACCCATATGTAAAATTCAGAGTTCTAGTGCCTCTCTTCATTGTGGTCTATTGAAAATACATTGATACTATAATATTGTTCCAAAAAGTACATACGTGGTAGATGTAGCTTTTTTAAACATTTTACTTGTGAAAGGAGAACTTTCTTTCAGAATTTGAGGCTGTCATGTATTACTTCTATTCCTTGAAGGTTGTTGGTTGAATTGCTGCTTTATTTTTAACACAATGTCTTCTCAAACCTTAGACACTTAAGGTTCTGATGTGCATGCTAATATATTGGCACCTTAAGTATATAAGGGGTTTCAGAGGTTTTCTTAAAGATTTGATGTTAAAGTTTTGAATGCTTTGTATATACTCTCTTGGTGTATTTTTGTTCTGTTTTGGAGGATGTTGAATTTTCTGCATGCTGTTTAATCGAATGAATGCATCAGCGCAGTGAAACTGAAAGGTTATGGCCCTACATTAAAATAAGTTTAGACAACCATATCTTTAAGGAATGTGGTCATCAAGTGTTTTGGGTGTCCATATCTTTTTGTGGTAACAAAGTATCACAGAGGCATGTATGACAGTGACTGGACATACAGCCTCCCCTCTTTTCTTCCACCCTTTGAAGAACTTCACCCTCCATTCTGAATGGACAGTTGTTAACATACAGTTTCACTGTGCCCTTTCCTTCTGAAATTTCCATATTCTTGTGGGTATGATTTTTCTTTTTTATCCTTTATAACAGAAAACCTGCACAGTCCAGCTAGGTACAGCTTGCTGAAACAGCCTTAAAATAGCATTTTTAGAGGAATCCTGAAGTAGTTTAAGAAAGATGCTGCTCTATTAATTCAATAGTTTTTTTAATGGGGCATCACAGAAACATTCTTATCACTATGGAATGTATACATTATTGATTACACTTGTGATTAATACATCACTATAGATGTATTAATCACAAGTGCATATTGAGTTCAGAATTTAAAAACTTGCTCAGTAGTTTTTTTCTTACGAAATCTTTCTTCTTTTATGTTTATTTTACAAATATTTTTTATAATGCTGCTTTACAAAACCCTACAAGGCTTTGAATTAATAAATTTTTGGCAACTGCATTCTTAACTAGCGCATTTTACTTTTTTGCATTGAAGCAATAGTAGAACTGTTGAAAAATCATAGATTATTTTTTTAACGTCATAGTATTATTATATAAAGTATTTGCATAATCTAATCTGAAAACTTTTGAAAAAAATCACAAAAAGAAATAGTTTGCTTACAGGATGGATTTTCACCAAAATTTTTATTTAAATCCTCTTCTGCATATGAAGTGGAGTATGTATTTCAAAGCAACTTCAGGTTTTATGTCCCGGCTTGAATAGTTTATCCTTTTATTCAATTGAAAACTAATTTGTTGAAACTAACCAGAAATGAGAAGATAAAGCCGTAACATTTTTTAGATTAGGTTCATTGAGTTTAATCTATGAAAGATTAGTTAGGGTTGTAATTAGGATTATATTTGAAATGATTAGTTTAACTCATTGACTTGTCTACTCATCATAGTTTGGAATCATTACTTACTATGTTTGTGGAAGACCAATGAGCAAATAATCTTTTAGTTATTCAAAACTATCCACTTCAATATGGATCAAATGGTATGGTAGATGTAAGATGCATATGAGATTGAGTTATGATAGATTGAAAATGATTAAATTGTGCCATTTTAATCAACTAATTTTTCTGAATAGGATTGACATTATTTAAAATCTGAATAGGTAAGATGAATTTTTCCTGTATGTTGGTGTTAGAATGCTTGTTGTGTGTTTCATATAGGATGCTATTTTTGGATCTCCCTATTAGCAGTGTATTATGGGCAATTTTCAGTTCAGTATTTTGTTTTTTAAATTGTAGTATTGTGTGAAGTCGTAATTACATGAGGATATTGATTTGTTTGCCATCTTTTTGGTCCTTCTACAACATATATAGTTAAAATATAGGATAGTTTTAAAAGATTTCCCTACTCTTTTCTGTTAACTGATATTTTTGATCTCTCTCTCGTCAGTGAATTTCTCAGAATTAAATTTAAATTCTTTTAAAAATCAGAGCTTACAAAGTGAAGTTTGTTTACAGTAAATATTTAATGATATTGGAAGACAGATAAACATATATTCTTACAATTTGCTTGGAAATATTTCTCTTTTGCTGGACAAATTGTTAAATTTTGAAACTCCAGCTAAAAATATTTAGTAAAGAATTATTATCTTGGATATAGATAATTTTTATGGAATATCATTACTAAATTTCATTTCAATCAAATAGAAGGACCAGAGCAGGACGGAAGTCATTGCATAAGAGCTGATTTGATAAGTGCTATATAAAATCTGCTAGGTAAGTTCAGATGTAGGAATTCTCTGTCCCTGTTACTGTATTGATATTATCTGAGGCTGACAAAGCAGGAATTCTTGAATGTCCATTAATATGAATAGGTGCTGTGATAATTCTTAATTTGGAGATTCAGGTAAATGAAAAGTAAAATATCGTAGCGTGCAAAGTTCAATTATTTTGAGTTATTTAAATTTAAGGGAAACAAAATATGTAGTTCTTTGGAACTATATGTTTCACTAATTTGTGAGGTGGGTTCCTTATTTGAATAGCTAAGAAACAATCCCACAAGATAAGGATCACATTCATGAAAATACTATCATGATCTTTAGAATTTTAGAATACTGAAAGAATATTTATCATTCTAAAAATTGCCAGGATTTTACCAAGAATAAGTTACGTTGTTCATTCTCCATGATATTCTTTTTCCTGTTTGTGGTCTATGCTCCCTGAATTAGGATTATGCCAATCTGAGGAGAACTTTCTTTCTTTCAGGTTTCTTATTTCTAGAAATGTTACTGCCTATTTGAGGCTTTTTATGTATGCATGTGTAAACATACCATATTTGCACAAATCTGAAACAATGGTTTTCTGGACTTCCTAAGGAAAGTGAGTTCATCTTAACAATCGGAAGCAAAATCTTCTGTCAGTTGGATTGCATAATCTAGAAATTAATGAAGGATCTGGTGCTTTCCTGGCGTATTATGTGAATAAATTCTTCGCGGGCTCTCCACCAGGTCAGGTAGCTTGTGGCCGACGTTTCGAAGGCAAACTCCACCATCGTCTTCAGGGCTCAGAGCCCTGAAGACGATGGCGGAGTTTGCCTTAGATACGTCGGCCACAAGCTACCTGACCTACTAGAAATTAATGTTTACCATAGGTGTAGGTACACTCAGTTACTCGTAAATTGCACCACCTTGGATGCAACCACATGGGAAGTTCGAAGAGAGCAAGTCTTTAAGTTTTCTCCTCATTCTATTGGCTCTTGGAAGGAGGGAGCTGAGTGAAACACTTTTTAAGCTGTTCTTTATTTTGAAACGCTTTGAACACTTCTATGTTAATATGATTGCCATAAACACTAGTTACTATTCAGTTATGCTTGACATTATGTTAGCAGCATGGTGTTTTAACAGGATTAAATGTCAGATTTCCTTATATTGGCCCGAGCCTTGTCTACTTCACTCTTCTTCGGAAGTATTGAATAAAAGTTACTTTTGTTGCCTTAATTATCTAATAACATAGAAATTATATCATTGCAACAATGAAAGGAACTATTTAATTACATTTAATGCTCTCCATGTCTTTAGATATATCTCCAACATATTCTATATTAGTTGCATTACAGATTTCACTTTCCTCTTCAGTTTGAATCGTCTATGCAGTGTTTTATGCAATAACTATGTCACATCTATGTAAAATTAATATTTTCAAGCGTAACTTAGTGGAACTCAACACACGAAAGAAAGGATGCTTAGTAATTTCCACAGTAGTATTCAGGACACCTGATAATTAATAAACTGTGGAAATTACTAAGCATCCTTTATTATCTCCTATTTAAGTAAGAGTGTTAGCTCATAAATTCATATGTGGTCGTCAAAAAAGATTTTTGTGACATTAAGGAGATAATTAATAATAAGCAATACAAAAACAAATATATTTTAACAGATTATTTTTTTTTTAACAATGCTCTTGAGAAGGGCAACATGGAAAAATGGCGAAACCTACTTAAGAAAGCTAAGATGAAAAGAGATGTTATCTGGATGAATTAACTGAAAAAGAGTTATTCAAAGTACATCTGGGAGTAACCCCTACCTAGTATGGTAAATTAAAACTGAAAGCTTGACTTGCTTATTGCACCCGGCTTGAAAGGAGAATTCAAACCAGACAATCTTTTTGCTGGCTATCCGATTAACACAGGCGATGGACTTGCCTTCTCTCTCTCTCTGAGAGCACCTGCTGAATTGCACTACCTGCTTTTACCATCTGGTGTTAAACTTTTACTGTTTTCTCTTATAGTATATCTTTGTTTAGTCCATAGTATTTATTCTTATTTAGTGCTTGGTTTATAGTTAAGTGAATTTTCCATAGTGGTTAGTACTTTTATTTCAGAAATGTGAAAAGGAGACCCGTAAGTCTGTGAATCCAGACCATGTGACCATTAAGAACCATCCATCTTTATATATATTTTTTCTTTTTTCTATAACTAACCAGGTTTTTCACCTGGTTTTAATCAAACACTTGACACTCAGTAGCAAGAACCTCTACATTTTGTCTTAACTTAATGTAAACTTTACATCAACCACTTGCATAAATAAATTCTGTTCACAGCTAACTGTCCGTTAGTGCACATATTCCCCAAAAATCACCTCTTAAAATTGAAATCCAGTCCCTTTACTTCGGTAAAGTCAGTCAGGTAAAACCCAGCGGGTGGTAAACCTTGCCCATTCTTAACTTGTTTTCATTTTAAATGTCTCATCGTTAATTCCTTGGGCATAGGATTGCTTCCTATAGGTCTGTCCTTATGGCTAGTGACAAGAGGGTGGACACCAACCCCTGTGGGGTGGGTCTTCTGCCTTGCGAGAGCTGTTGGGGAGCTTTGCTCCTTGATTCTAAGGTGTGGGAGTATCTCAATGAGGGGGGGGGGGACTCCCAACTCTGCGGCAGTTCCTTCTGGGTCGACATCTGGGGCCCACCCAAGAGTCCATGCTGATTGGTCTGTCGCAGAGGCTGTGATGCCCACTCTTAACCTTTTGGAATCTGCTACACTCCTGGAACCCGAATGGAGGATGGCTACGAGGAGTGGAGGAGAAGCACTGGCTTGCAAGGGTGCTGGACGGGAGAAGACGATGAATCATATCTCTGTCTGCAATAGGTTCTCGGTGCTGCAAAGTGCTGATGAGCCTGTTCGGAAGCCCATGCCTGCCTCTCCACCCTCCAAAGTAGCTGTGCCTAAGTGAAGTTGGGGTGGGGGGGTTGTACTCATAGGGAGCTCAAATGTCAAGCATGTGGTGGCTCCTTTGCGGGGAAAAGGCAGAGAGGAGGGAGGTGACATGAGGTTTACATCTTAGTGTATTACCTCAGGGCGTGTGGCCCACGTCACGGGCGTGGTTAGGTGCGGCAGCCAAGGACACGGGTTGCTCTTGGCTGTGGGTGGTGACCCACGTTGGGGTCAACAATGCCTGCCACTGCTCTCCCGAGGATATTGTGGGTTCTTTTAAGGACCTGAATTCTGAGTGCATGTGCGAGTCGGCATCGATGTGAGGCTTTCCATCTACAGCATTGTCCTGCGGAATGACTGTGGTCATATTGTTCGGAGAAAAATAGATGGTCTGAATGCAAAGATATGAGAGTTATGTCAGGGCATGGGAGCTGACTTTGTGGACCTACGGCTGACCCTCTGATTGTACTCCCTCGCCTTGGAAGGCCCTGGTGTCCCATACACTGCTGAGGCGGTGAGTAGGGTGGGTCATAGAATTTACAAGCACTCTAGGTATTTTTTAGGACGAAGGGTAGGTCATTGATGGGAATACTTCTAATCCATTTGAATCCGATTTTAATTCATAAGAGTAAAACAAGTAAACACCATCAAACTTCCTGTAAAATGCATAAACGATCTGCAATGTTACACTCAGGCTTCACCCAATGTTTATAATTTATGAATTGCCATTATAAACTGTAGAAGGATTGAAAACAAAGTATCTGAGCATTTCATCCAAACTCCGACATAATTACAGGCACAGAAAGCTACTTAACAGATAATATTAACAACTACAAAGTTTTCCCAAAAGATTTTAAGATATACTGTAAGGACCATCAGGAAAAAATGGGTGGTGAGGTAATCTTAAAAGTTTCTAAAAGAGTGATTCACGTACAAACAGCTGCATTGAGTTGGTCTTGTGCCCTATTAGTCAATTCAACAAGTCGATTATAAATGTATGTGACTTCCAGTGATGAGAAAAGTACTGAAAAAATGTAATCAGGCTCATTTACAATTACACTGTCAAATTTGTAATAAATTACAATTACAAATTACTCTTTGAAAAAGTAATCAGTAGGATTACAATTACAATTACTTTCCTCCTGTAAATGACGCAATCGCAGTCAATATTTTCTCAAACAGGGATTACTAACATGCAAATCAACATTTGAGTTATTCTTTACTGCCATAGTATTAAAGAACAATTAAAATGTTGGATTTAGGCACTTTAGGCATAAATATTTAGGCACTATGATTACTACAGTAATTATAGTGCCTAAATATTTATGTTCTACCAAAATTTACACCTGTGGATGAGGATGTATTNTATATCATCTGCGAAACGCAAATGACTGATGTGCTCTCCATTGATCCGTAGGCCTCTTTCCTCCTATTCTAAGGTTTTAAAAACTTTCTCCAGAACGGCTGTAAAAAGAATTGGTGAAAAGCAGTCGTCTTGTCTCACTCCCTTATCAATCCGGAATTCCTCTGTTCCTTCATGCAGTATTACAGAGGCTGTGGCGTCCTTGTAGATGCTGCGTAAAATTTGGATGTACCTTGCATCTATCCCTTGTTTCCCCAGTGCTTCCAGTGTGTAGGAGGTATTTACCGAGTTAAAGGCCTGGGCATAGCTTACGAAGCAGAATAATAGTGGCATCTCGTATTCGTTCACTCTGCTGATAATTTCTTGCAGCGTGTGGATGTGGTCCATAGTGCTGAATCCATAAGGATCCTTAATAAATAAAGGAAATTTTCATTTATAATAACTATTAAAATGGACATAATTGGATTTATCTTCCTGTTTCAATCTAACCAATTGCTCTTAGTCATATCTTGACAGAATAAATAAATAAAAATATGTTTCCCTTTTCACTGAGGAAATATGGGTTAAGATTCCTTCCAAGGATTTTGATATGAACGATTGCCTTTTAGCCTCATATATTTGTTAATGTTTATTTCTCATAAAGTCCAGATAAGAAAGGGAGATGCGGGTAATGAAACCCTAACTTCCTCCAACTAACTCCATTATACATCTATTTATTGCGTTACGCATTGTTTATTCGTAATCTGTACAACGGTACAAGTGGTTTGATACTAAACATTTAGTAGTTTTAGTACATTTTTTAAGTTTGTATGCTAAACATTCTTATTTGAACATACTTCTAACAGTATTTTTCTGGTTATTTGTACTATTTAAAATAACGACAACATTTACTGAGGTAATTCAGTTCAGTTCAATTGAAACAACACTCATTTATCTCGGGATGCGTATTCCTTGCGTATCAATTAATTTATACATAAACAATACTTTTTTCATATTTTTACATCCGGATAACTGTTTTCCTTCCCTATTGCACATTCCGATTCCAGTAAGGCATACTTCTAATTATTGTTTAACAAAAGGTTAAATACTAACAAAACTACTGCATTCTATCCAGCAGCAACAATAACAATTAATTATGAGAAATCTCAGCCTTGCCCAACAACCAATTTATCGCGTGTCGTTACTAAATCATTGTAGCACCCAGCCGCCGTGGACCAAATCGTCGCGGGACCAAATTGTCGTGGGACCAAAACGTAGCGGACCAAAATTCCAGGTACCCTTCATCAGAGGTTGGGGAAACTTCCCCCCTTTTGACAACATTTAAAAAATAGCTTCATCATCACTTGTGTCACCCGACGAAGTCATGTCATGACTTGCCGGGTGACACAAGTGATGATCGAGTTGAGGCTCCTCTTGAAAAAGTGATGATCGGGTTGAGGCTCCTCTCGAAAAAAATGAATAGTCATGACATGACATTTTTTTCGCGAGGAGCCTTCAGAGAGAGAGGAGCTTCATTTGACCCTTCTTTAAAAGTAAGTGAAGCAGCTCCCTTTTCCTAAGCCACGTGAACTTGAAGGAAGGTATCAGCCCTGCTGCAATGGTTAATTTCTTCTCCGTGTATACACTTACAGTGATGGCTTCCTCTCTTCACCACGTCCGCCGATGATATGAGAAGGTTTACGTACAAGTTGTATTTGTATTGCCAAACTTATCGCATAACCCACGCAATGTAGCATTTATATTTTCCCCCACATTGACGTATCGTTTGACCTCAAGTTCTTGAGAGCAACTACTGGTGGGAAGACACCGTGTTCAGCATGTGAGGAATTAAAATTTTCACTTTTGACTACTCAAACATAATGATTACTTGCATTAGCTTTGAAGTAGATTACCAGTAAAATTTACTTTTTAAAAAATGTATCGATTACAAGGAAAAATTGCCAAAATGTATTCGTTACAAGTAATTCCAATTACTTATACTTAACGTTACATCACATCACTGGTGACTTATAGCATAAGAGTGAATACAAGGAAGCAAAATTGGTGACAAAATGAATGTGAGATGCCCATCTAGTACTGGACTGAATTAGTTGTTGAGTGGTCACATTAATGTGGTCAAGGTGGCCTTGGGTGTCACCCAGTGTAGTGTAGTCGGACCATTATTACTTTTAGTATATATCAATGACCTTAGTAATCTTATTGATAGTAAAATTTAGATATTTTCTGGATGATACAGTAATTTATGGAGAAATAGAGAGTAGACAGGATAGTTTATCCCTGTTGAATGATTTAGATAAAATTATAAAATTGTGCGATTATTGGCAATTAGAGGAAAATATAGACAAATGTTCAGTAATTAATTTTAAAGATTTCTCTACAGTATCCATGGGATAAACTTATTAAGAGTAGAATTGGTGAAATATCTTGAAGTAACTCTCACAAATAACATAACATGGAGTACCCACATCCATAATATATGTGGAAAAGCACTTGGCTTTGAGAATAGTGGGTCGGGGTGACGAAAAAGTTTGCGAGCAATTTCATTTTGCTTTAGTTAGACCTCATCTTGAGTATGTGTGTAGTGTGTGTGCTGATAACTGTTATATCTGAGAATTGGAAAAGGTCCAGTGAAAGACAATATGTTTTATGTAGAATTGATATGATAAATCAGTAAGCATCATGCAGATACTTCAGGATGCAAGATAGAAATCCTTAAAAGTTAGAAGATTTCAACCAAGGATTAATTTACTGGATGAATTTGGGGAAAGTATGTTCAGAGATGATGTAGCGGATATAATGTGTTTATCATACTACATAGGCCATTCCAATACTGAGAGAAAGATCAGGGAAATACATGCTAGAACCAATTGATTCTAGAACTCATTTTTTCGCATCTATGATTTAGAATTGGACTACCTAGAATTATCAGTCAGACTAAAGAGATGTAACTCTGAATAATATACAGCAATCAAACCAGTTACTAAAAAGAACTATAGATATGGCAGATGAAACAGTTGGGTGCCATCATATTAAACATTAATTGAGTTTCCAAAATGTTCCCTTATTATTCCAATATGATTTTCGGAACTATGAGTTTACTGAAAGTAATGATGATAATTCATAATAATGGTTTGATATGTGCTTAGATACCACAAGTCATCAACTAAGACATTTGACCTGAATAGTATGGATGGTGCTTTATACATATGTAAATTTAAAGAAAATTCACTATCAATCATTCTGTATAAAATATAAGGAGTAGCAGATAAAATATTGGAAGAAAACAGATGGAAAAGTAATGGGACTTTAGAAATAGAAACCAATAGATGATAACCAGTTTAAAGGAGGAAATAAATATTCTGGTATTACCTGTGATTCATACATAAACTGTTTAAGTATTCTTAGTTCTATATATAATCCACTACTTCTACATTCACTCCATTGAACCTTACATTCCTCCTAGAGTTGCCATAATATTCTACAAAATTTGTGAATTAAAAAAAATTTATATATATTTGTTTTACCCTTTAAAATAGTAATCAAGGAAATATCACTGCGAATGAAATAAGACTTTCTGAAAACTTGAATTATTATAAAATTTTTACATTTTGATGAAAATAATTTTATTTCTTATCAGATTTTGTTTCTCTAACTTAAGGATTAATTATGTAAACTCAAAACTTATACTAAATAAATCAATCAACTACAAAAATGAAAGAAATAAGAAATTGTGATTCTGGTAAACTAATTAGCTTTAGTAGCTTTCTGCTTTAATAATTTTTTCAATGTTTAAACAGAAAATTTTTGTGCTTTTATTCCTTAATGTGAAATCAGTTATCAATTTTGTAGATTCAAATAACCGGAGAAATGAACATAGGAAATACCTCCCTGTTACTGTATTGATATTATCTGAGGCTGACAAAGCAGGAATTCTTGAATGTCCATTAATATGAATAGGTGCTNCCCAGGGCGCACGATTTTTGGGAGCTTTAATTGCTTCTGCACTGTGTTATATAATTCATTATATTTCATGAAATAAAGGTGATAAAATGTTCAAATAAAAAACAATATTCAGTCAGAATTGGCAGCAAAATCGTAAAAATATCTTGAGTTGGAATCGAGAAAAATGGTCTTACGAAAAAGTCATTTTTAAAGAAAATATACTTGTGGCTCTGCTCTTAGTCATCCCTTTCGTGTAATTTTCGTAAGGACGCTTTCCTCATTCATCTCGCAACAAAGCAAAGGAGATCAGAATACGTTTTACTTTCAAGGTTGAAGCCCATCGGTCATCTGGCTTCAAGTTTTGAGGGAAGGGGGAACTTTTCCGTCAACTAAGATGTTGTTCACTCTTCGGGTGCGAAGTGGGTTAGAGATTAGAATCTAGAGGAGCTTACTTATGACCGCTTCCCCTTAGTTGGTCTTTCCCCACTTCTACGAACCCAAGATAATCTCTAACATCGGAGGATTCTTTCAAATTTCCAAAACATTTTGATCAAACTTATAATTCTTCCACAATGACAAAATACGTACCTGTAAGCCTGAAAAGTGAAAATGAGGTCTTACATGATGAAATGAATAAAGCGCATAAAATTAAAAAATAATATTATTGAAAAATTATACTCTAATAATTTTTTTGCGTGTGAAATATCTCAAAACATGGGACAATGCACAATCCCACCCCACCACATTCATCGCACATATATCTTGTTTCTCTTCTTTTCTTCTTATTTTTGCACACCATACATGCTTTGCGTGGTAAACCAGACTTACAAGCATCTGACAAAGAAAATGACGACCAGAAAGATGCAGAGGAACATCTTCCTCTGACTTTCTGCCACCACCTCTTCCTTTAGCGCCTAAACAAACAATTTCTCCGAGAAAAACAGTTCAAAAAATGTGAAATGTGAAGAGTCATTACTCACGGGCGCCTTTATTCTGGAATTGGAAGAATCAAAGGGATGAACCTTTGGCACCAAGTCCTTATTTTCCCACGAAATCTCCTCTAGTTTCCTCGTTTTCAGCTTAGAAGGAACATCATCCTCGTCTTCATCTTCATCATCGTCTTCATCATCATCTTCGTCTTCGGAGTCTAACTCGACCGAAGCAGATACAGGCATGTTTGATGCCCGCGAAGTTGATGGTTGTGGGTCATCGGCGGTCTGAGAATGAAGTGTCTCAAAAGTCGCATCTTCCTCAGACGAAATCTCTTCACTATCACTTTTTGTTAACATTTCAAGCACTTCCTTATCCGATACTTTACTTCGTTTCATTTCAGCTTATGAACGACTGCAAACTATCAAGTACGAAAAGTAAAAAAGCAAGCGCGTGTTTACCGGTCAAGAATACACCAAGTAATGGCAAGAAAATTCCTATAGGACCTCCTAAAAGACATATTCAGAGGTTAGAGGAAAGGAAATAATACCGTTATAGACACACGTGCACTTTATTGCCCCTTTGGTATGCATGTTTTGGGAAAAACCGAAGGAAACCGATCGGTCTAAAACAGAGCGGTTGGAAAGGTCTTCGGAAGGCCATAAATTCATCTTCCGCAAGTCTAGAAGAAAAATAAGAGCTTGCTCCATCTAGAGAGACTTCCCTAAAACCACTACAAAGTCCCCAAGGAGATACGACTAAATGCGTGTTGAGCACGGAACGAGAAAGACGGAAACGCATACATGCATTCATAGCGCTCAGGGCACCGCCGTACCCGACCGCAGATATGTGTGTATAGCGCTAGTGGCACTGATACGCCCGAACGCATATATGCGCTCATAGCACTGAAAAGGTTAACTTGGAACATCGATGAAACATGCTAAATTGAGTTTTGAAGATGATCATGTGCGATCGACTATAGTTACTATTATAATGTCATTAAAATACATATTTTAAACACAATTACAGAATTCCTAACATTCAAATGATTCACAATCAAAGTAACTTGAAGATTTTTCAACGATTACTGATCACTTATACCCCTGAACTTAAGTAAGATTTAGAATAATCAGTTGGCTTCATAGATAGTAATTCTACAGTTTTTATCAGTTTACAAACACCACCAAATCTATTAAAATTAATCGATGATAAGATAATGGTTTAAGCTCTGCCATAGTTAACAGTTGGAACTTTCTTGTGAAATTAAAGGAAGGTTGACTTAAAATATCGAACATTGCCAATGTTTACAATTTTAAAGTCCCCAAGGATTAATTGATACATCTAAAGAAAAATTTTCTAAGAACAATTAATCCTTGATTGTTGAATTCTGCATTTTTTCATAATACTAAGATCAATTGGGGAAATATCAGGGAAATTTGCAGAAATTATTCATTTTTTGCTGGTCCTAAGCATTTGTCACTATCGCCGCCATTGAAAAGATCCTCAAATGCCGAAGAGTTTGACCAGTTGATCAATCTGAATTTGTAGAATTTTTGACAGATAGCACACACATTCGAAAAATGAGTAGTTTCCTGAAGGGAGTCACATGTAGCGAAAAAATGTTGGGTCAGAAGGTGAGTGATTGGGTTATGCTTCTAAAAGAGTTCACTGCGCAAAATAACCAACGTAAGGTGGTAAGGAGTGCAAGTACTGTCACTACCTCTTGGATTCTACCCAAGTATTTGGAATTAAAAGACCTTTGGTTGCTAAAATTGTGTGTGTATGAAATGTAACATTTTATGGCTGTCACCACTTCTTGCTTCCTGATTGCTATTAATCTCTAATCAAGCCAGTCCCTGTCTTGAAGTCCTTGCGACATCATTGCTTCATTCACTCTTGTAATTTGCTTTTGAAATTTGTCATGGTTCATGTAAATGAACTATTACTGTATGATCCAGTGGAATGTGGAGGGATGAAGATCCCTCACAGTTTATCTCGACTAGTAATACTCTGTCCAAAAATATGAATTATACACAAGGCCAATCAAGGGGAGTGGGTGCAAATTTTCCACGGAAAATTCTTCCAATGTCCACGTTCCATGTTATACGTACAGGACAGATATTATAGCTAAGGAGGGCCTAGGCATTGGTATTTTATTAGTCCCCTGTGGTTTCCTGTGTTTGTAACGTTTTCTACAATTTATAATTGAAATATGATATAGGTAGCTCTATATACATTCAAGATTAATTGAAAAATTCCTATTCAAAAAGACTATCCTAGTAATGTGAATGAAACTATTATTTATTTTATATGGAAAAATTTCTTGCTTATTTGCTTTCAATTGAAATTATTGAAATTTTCTTCATTGAATCATTGTGAAACAGATTTTATTAATTTTAACTTAAAATTATAACTATGCCCAATAGATGTCATAAAAATGGTCATCAGAATTCGATGAGCGATGTGACTATACCTCATTTGTTCTATTGTTGTGTAATTTGGAACATTTCAAAGTGATAAATGTAAGAGTAGAATGTTGATAATCATTCCTTCCTAAAAGTGTTCCTAAAAGCAATCAAATTAAAGGAATCCTCCAAAGATAAAACATTCATTTGATTGACATTTTAATGACACCAAAGAGAGGAAAGTTGTTTACAAGAAATTCAAATTTAGTGTGTGTAAATTCAAATTTAGTGTGAAAGGCAGATATCGTATCTTTCCACTTAATATATAGAAAAATTGGACCAAGCTAATTAAGGCTAATAACCTTATGAGGGTTTTATTTGAGGTGGTATGATTTATAAGTAACTGGCTGTACATACTACATACATTAGGGTGTCCCAAGACATAAGGGATTTTTTTTTCCGCAAAATCAAATATGCATACCCTCTATAATTTTTCTGTTTGACCTTAATAACTCACATGATAAATATCATTGTGAATGAATTATGGTAACACATGCGGACTTGATGCCAAACATGTGAAATGAAAATTTGTAGTGAGTTAGTATGGAATGATTCTAGAACTTAATGTTTATTTAGTAAGTAAAACACCAATACGCCTAAATCGTCTTTATTTACCGTTTAAAATGTAAAAATTTATTCTTGAAATTATCTTTTCAAAGTTTGATTTTTGCAGTTAGGATAAATCTTCTGGCGTTCTTGTACACAACGTGTTCCTCCTTAACCATGTTTAAACCATGAAAGTCTTACATGAACTTGATGTTCTTTCAGCTGTATTGTTCACTGCCCTCAGCGTTGAAACCTTCCTTCTGGCTTCTTGAAACAAAGCATTACTTGACTACATAGTAGGACATTAATGGAGAAAACGCATCAATTTTAAGATGATCGAACAATGATTTCTTCTGACTGAAATGAAGTCATTAGATATTTTTTTTTAATAAAAAGAGAGAAATTCAGTTACAAAAATAATAATTTAAACAGAAAACTAAAGAAACAACTCCTATATTTACTTATCTAACTTACCATACAATGGACCACAAAGTTCTTCCTTCAATGTGATGTAACGTTTACCATGAGTTGATAAATTCCCTTTGGTTTAACCATTTTTACTTTAGTTTCTTGATCCACATCATCATCAAACAGTGACAAGACAAACTTCATCAGTTAAATACCATAAATGCCAGTTTATCTTCTGTAAAGCTGCTTTTGCAATGCTTTTACTTGGTAAGGGGCTTTTACTGCCAAAATACATTAGAGCCATGGCTTGACGTAGGATGTCATGATGAACAGGCAAACATCTAACAGCTCTGCCTTATCCTTGCTTGTAATTTTCAATTGATCACTAAGTAATGATATTTTTAGGGAATAAATTGCTCTTGGCATCCATGGATGCCTTGCCATGGACCTTGGTGCATGGCACCTGGAGGTCAAATTTTAAATTTTCTTTGAGTATCTCCACCTAAAAATATCTCAGAAAGTTCTATCAACTCTCGGAAGTCATCTCTGGCTATTTCTTTGGTCAGTTAAGTTTGGTACAACTCAAGCAAATTGTCAATTTCGGAAACAGGTGCAATGCGAGATTTTCTTTATAGCACTGTATTTTGTCTGGATTGACACTTTTCCAGTTATCTCGGAACTTTTTGAACAGTGGAATATCAGGATTTGTTGTCACTTGACTGATTTTTACTTCGAACACTCTTTTTAACACCAATTGATACACAAAAGATTTTGCTTGCTGCAAAAGTAAGCATATCTCTATTAAGTTTGTTCAAGAAGCACTCAGGCACCATTGATATGACGTGTATTTGACGCCATAGTATCACAACAGAAAATTTGCACTTTATCTTCGAGATTCTAATCTACAATTGCATTCCAGACAACCTGTGCCTGTCTGCTTCCTGAAGAACTTTCCAGCCTTGGTACAGCAATAAGTTGTTCTTTATTTAGGTATAAAATAACTATCCGAAGACGTTCTTCTGATTTCTAAGCATCTAAAGCAGGCAACAGTTTGCCATCTGGTACCTCATTTTGAAAATTAGCTTTAATGGCCTCAACACGCTCTTTGTTTTTCCGTATAAATTCTTTGAATCGAGGACTGACTTAAAGGAAATTCATCAGTATTATATCCAAGTGCCTCAATGGTAGCTTCAAGAATAAACACTGAATCTCTCATACTTAACTGACTCGTATCCTGTGCTGCTACTAATTTTGGAATAATGAAATTTTTCCGCAGAGTTGTTTTGCTGGTTCCGGGTTGTATGTTTACAATTGTTGGAGTTGGAAAATATTCTTTTAAATGCATGTCATTTTCATTTGAATCAGAAGATGAGTCGTTTTATTTACACACCTTGTACAATGTTTTTTCACTAAAATTGCATTAACATATGGAAGGTTTTCAGTGACTCCTTACTTAGCAAGTACTGGCATGTTTCAATAAAAGTCAGCACGGCTTGCAGAGGTCCTACATTTATGAAATTTTATTTATAATTGTTTTGACATCATATAAATAAATTAAGAAGGTATCTATTGAAATAAAAGAACTGCTTTTTTTTGGGACACCCAACATATATAGTAAAATTCTTTTCAAGTATTAATCAGTATTACCTCTACTCTAAATATTCGTATGACTGGTTACAGTTTACCTAAATTTGAATGTAAGAATCATCTGCCTATTGGGTATAAATGCCAAGTATGTTGGTGCATTGGATGATGAGAAACATTACATAAGGTGTCTTAGTTTTTCACCCATCAGAGAGATTGAATCTATCATTAGTTATTATTCAAAATAATTTTTAAAAATTTGTGTACTTCCAAAAATGGGTTCATCTGAGAATTGGGTGTTTTAGATTCATGCAGATACTACTCTCACAAACACAAATAT
>KZ309128.1:827936-898186 GCA_000376725.2 Ladona fulva | reverse complement strand
ATTAGCCCTTACAGAGTTTTGAGGGTAACAGAAAAGGAGTTGACTGTTTCGTGCTAGATTAGGATTTTTCTTATTAGTGTTAGGGAAAGATTGAATTTATAGGTTTTTGGAATTATATGGAATCTCTACTTAAATTTTCTCTTCTTTGTGTGAGTACTTTAGAGAAATCCCTTACTTTTATCTCTGTTTGTAACCTTAGTATGTTCATATATTTATTTTGATATGAATCCAGGTCAAAGGCAGATCATTGGTTAAAAAGGGGTAGAATTTCATAAAATCGCTATACTGTCATTATAATGCAGTATAGTTATGTTCAGTATAAATATCACACTCAGATTTTAATTCCTCATCATATCCTTTGTAAGTTACAAATAGCCATCAAGGGAATGGTGATTACCTCTCCCCCATGGCTGGGTCTGCTAATGAGCCTGGTGCAATAAACTGCTATGATTGACAATGAATATTTTTCTAAGACAAACATAATCTTGTGACCTTAGTCTTTATTTTCCTTAGAGGCATTTATCTATTCTTAATCATCTTTTCACTAGAAAATAAGTAAGCATACATGCATGTGTAGAATAACTGTGTTCATATAATAATAATCACTGAATTCCTCACAAGGTATGCATTGCATGAATATACTTCAGTATGTTTTATCATAGATATTTGATTGGCATCCTAAGTTTAATTACCATAATGAAAATAGTTCATTGCTATGCATGGCATCCATTCTAGACAACACTTTCTCTTACAAGGAACGATAATATGTGTGTCTAGTGACTTTGAAATGAGACTAGTTTAAGGTGGTAGAGAATCAAAATTAAACCTTAAATCTTTTTTTTTAAGGGTTTCTCTCCAATTGCTTAGGAGATGTGACACAAAACGTTCTCCCTACAAATCCCCTCCCAACAATTACTTGACTTATTGTGGGAACCCATCTTAACACCAGTTCCCATGGTGGAGTTGGTAATGGGTCTTGGTATTTTTAATAGATCAGCGTGCGCGGTGGTAGCTGGTTTTAATCGGACGATCAGACTTTTTTTCTTTCTCTGTTTATCTTTTTTAATATAAAATCTTCCATCTTTTATGAGCTTATCACATACCTTCTTCAGTCAAGTTTGATCCATTTTCTAGAAAGTTATCGCATCTCTTTCATTAGAATTTCACAGCAAGATGACTTGTTTGTAGAAACATATATTTATTTGTTATAGCCTCATTTGTAAAATCAGAGCATGCCACATGAAAGCTGAGATTGACTTTGGATAGGAGTTGGCTATGTATTATGCATCTCTATCCGTTGCACTCCTCCTAACCTAACTATCCTAAGGAAACAAAGAGCAAAAAAACTATGTTGCTAATAATTCATTGAAACGGACAGTGAAAATAAAATATTGTAAAAATCAGAATAGCAAATAATTAATCTGTAGATAATCCGTTACAGTCTTTAGGGTGATAATTGTTGTAAAAACACTGAAAGCACAAAAACAATCTGTACCAGGAGCAATGTATGCACGAGAACAGGTGATAAGATGGGCACTCACAATAAGTCAAGTAGTTATTGGGAGGGGGTTTTTTTGGGAGAATTTTTAGTGTCACATCTCTTAAGCGATTGGAGAGAAACCCTTATAAAAAAAACACTGTATCATTTAATTTTGATTCTCTGCCTCGCTAAACTAGTCTCATTCCAAAGTTGTTACAAAGTATCACTCCTTGTTAGTACACAGAATAGTATAACTTGGATAAGAAATAAGATTGCATTGTGCTCTTAAAATAAATATATTTTCCTGGTTGACTTTGCTGTGAGATGATACCAAATGATAAGGCCATCTGTAATTTTTTAATATTGAAAGTTCTCTACAATTCTCCCATGGAAGAGCCAAATTTATAAGCATATCTGTGCTGTCTTTTTATTGGGAGTATTTCAACTATACATACTTTAAATTCTCTCAGCCCACAGTGGATTATAACAAAAAACTTAGTTATACCATAGAGTAATCATATAGAGGAATAACCTTATGGGGCATTTTGATATCACTTGTTTTCACGTCTTGTCTCTGATAGATGGCATTGGCCATCTGTTATGGGAGACATCGGCCGTCAATCGGTATGGACAGATTCCTCCAATCTTATCTTATATACTCTGCCCAACGTATTGAAAACACAACTTTAATCTTAAGACCACGTTTATTTTTAAGGGGAAAATCAGGAATTAGTTGCGGTTTTCTTTGAACCGATGTATTTGGGTCTATCTCTCAAGAAACTGCGTTTCCTGGTATCAAAATCTACTTCTTTATATCTACTTTCCAACAATATTACTAATTTTCTCCTACAGGAAGTATGCAATTTTATTGTCATTTATTTTTTCTGTGTGACAAAGGGAGCCTCTGTGAACTAAGATCTTCGAACTAAGCTGGTCTAGGATATGCCGTACGGCAGACTTACCCAAAAATCTCAGTCATTTGTCGGAGCATTACCATATAGGACTGTTTGTGAATAACGAAGAATCAGTAACATTTGGCGGTTCCTCCACTTTTCCTTGAGTGTGATGAGAGAGTATGTTTCGTGTGTTTAATAACGGCAATAAAGATTTCGAGATTTTCTCAGTATCTTAGTGCTGAAATTCATGCATGAAAGTGGTATGAATTGAAAATTTCCATTTGATATGCGACAGCAATACCAGTCAAGCGAATATATAGAATTGCAAAGTGGAGTTACTTCTTGTAATTCCATTCACCTACAAGTACGCCACAACAGCATCTTCCTTATTGTTTGAGTTCCAGATTACGACTGGAAAACTGATAGCGGAGCCCTTGCCACCTATTTATCACCCAAATCATATCGTTCTTGTGTGAACCCCACTGGTGAACCATCAATAATTATGTACCACTAACGATATATCAGGTATTGTCCATCACCTTAAAGGGGCACCTGGTTTAGAAGGGCAAAATTTAAGTTTTTTGGAAATTTCTTTTAGAAAAACGGTAAAATATACAGCTTTATAAGCTAGTACATACCTATAATATACCTTTGAGAGTATGTAAAACTTTCTTTCATTAAAGATAAACTAAATTTATAGAATAAATCATAGGATATCTACAGCAGGCATTGCCAATTGGTGTGCATTCTAGCATCTACATTATCCACCAGACAACCCTGCTTATATCCCGAGAAAACTTTCTTCATCTACAATATCTGTTCAAATTTTGAATACAAATTTTTTTCTTATAGAATATAAAATTATCCATTCGATAAACCTCTAAAATTACAAGGAAAAGGGTTTTAGGTACTTGGCATGATAAGGCGTGCACCTAGAAAATTTCCCAAGGAGAAACGGACATGAAAAAAGTCTGACGGAAGTCTCCATCACTTTTTGGAACAGTTTTCTGAGATTACATATCGGGCATATTTGTGATAATGTTGGTGACAGTAGGTAAGAAAATATGACTGCTCTATGCACCTATTCTCCTTCCGTTAGAGAATCAGCGAGTCGGAGGTCCATAATGTTGATTTTGTGATAAAAAGATGTATTCGACTTGTTTGACGATTCCAAAATGCGAATTCATTCAATCTGCACTGTCTACATTAGAACTGCCATCGTGTATATGCAACGTTTCCATCAATGTCTTTCATAAAATCATGTTTGTCCTTGTAAATGGGTGTTAGCCACCGAGCTGATACAGATGCTCCAACTATTCCTTTAAGCTATATCTCACCCACCCTTTCCAAGTAAGTACCGTAATCCTAAGGAGAGACTCCTTACAGTGTTGCAACATGTTCTGCTGAAAGAGTTTTAAGAGTATCCCGAATCTTATGTTACCCTGCAATTTTTGAGTTATTTTTGCTCATGCCTGTACCAACGGGCGAAACACGATAACAGAGGCCAGTTTCATCAGCATTGTATTTATCAATCGCACTGATATTCTATAAAAAAAAGTTGGAAATTTGGTGTTTACCCATAGTCCAGTGCTGGTGCTGACACTATCCACACTTCCATTTTTAGTTTTATCTTTCTTTCAATTTGATATTGCAAATTGATTTCCACCGAGGCAACCAACTTTCAGTTGCTTTAAAATCAATGTTGTTGCCCATTTCTTTAGTGATCTACTCTAACATTGGTGCAAGGATTGGCTGCTTGATTTGATTATAAACGAGTGTGTAGCTATGCCTTTCATGTGTTCTACTAACGTTATTAGTCTACAATACCACATTTTAGGATATTCCTTAGAATTTGCATGCCACTATTAATACCTATGAGTTACATTCAGCCGTTGTTTTTTGTTACCAGAACATATTCGAGATGTAATAGGAAAGGTGAATAGAATACAAACATTAACAAGTAGAACCCTGAGCCGATCAAGCAGAGTCGACTGTACTTACTATCTGTTTGATTCATTTAATATCTGAAGTGATGTAATATTTGTAAAAACACATAACACAAAATCATGTGTTTCTGCTTTTAAGTGACTTTGTAGCAACCTTTTTGGGTCAAATGCAACAATATAAACAGAAATTGATTGACATCTCTGCCAATAAAGTGTATCTGCTGCTCCCTTTAACTCGTGCTGAACGCGATAAAAGAACTCCTCTGCTCATATAATTGAGTGAAGAGCAGTTCCCGTTCTCAAGAAGGTTCAAAAAAATCTCCACGATTGCCGGGCCTGCTACGATTACACGAAGGCCAATGAGATGACACAGCGCCAACTGGTCATTGCATCTTTAAGTACATGAAAAAGGCATATCACTTGGACGCAAGCCCTCTATAAGATTACTCTTTGGTTATATATTGTTATTATGGCTTTAGGCATCAAAAGCAATCATTTTTAAATGTTAAACATTAAAAGTATACATATTTGTGAATCTTCTTAAACATAATCTATGTTATAGTGTTTAAGTTTTTTTTTATTTGATCAGTCATAAGTGGTGTGATAAACTAAGATCAACAGAACCAAAAACTTAAGGTGGCTATGTGTAGAGCCTGGGATATTGTGGGTATGTGTGACAATAAAAGATTCATTTTTATAAGTACAAGATTCACATAATCCACAGGTGTTTAATGATAATTTCAATATGGCTCATTTTATACATCCCAGTCTTGGAAGAAGCTGTGAAAAAAATAGCATGGTAGTTCAGCAATTAGAACACCTGCACATTAAGTGGACCAGGATTCGATTTCCAGCAATTTTTATAGTCTTCATATCTGTATCTTCATTATTTAAGAATAATCTTTCATGATAACAGATATACTAATGTGGAAGTTAGATTGAGACCATTCTCTATCATTCTCATTTGAAATTCTTTTCAGATAGATTAGAAAGTGTGAATTTGGCAGCATCAGAAAACAAAGCTCATAGTAAAGGGGTGGGAGGAACCTTTTTCTTTCAGGAAGCCACATTTACCATTTTGACCCATAAGAAACTGTGCCATGGGCTTCATGTGAAACCATCAACCCACATTTTGAGTTGTCTTTTGGCTACATTCAAAGAATTTGACCTATAAATCTTGCGTGAAAAAATCAGTTCATTAACTGAGTGAACTAGAAGACAGCATTTTTCAAATTACTGGGCATAATTATCAAGGGTGGGAGGTATTATTAAATATTGGCATTTGTTTCAGGAATTCATTAAAAGGCCACATATAATACTCAAATAGGTGGCATATAAGGCTGAAGTTTCTCCTCTAGATGAGTATCTTAGGGAACCAGGGATGGGTCAATGTGCATTTTTTGTTTCTTCTGATTTTGTTGGTTGTTTTAACACAGCTAAACTGCTCTGAATGACGCAGTTTCATTGCCTAAATAGATGTCTGGAAGTTTGGGTTTTAAAATAATGATGTGTATTATGTTTACTATCTCTTATTTTTAACAGATTTTCTTGCAGTGTGACTGATTTTATTCTATCATGCAAGCCTTGTACAGCACATACTTTTAATATGTTTATATTTGTTTTAAATAAATCAAATCAGTTTCTGATTGAAGTTTCAACTGTTTTTCCTTCTTTTATGTTTTGGGTATTTAACATAGTATAGCATTAAAGTCAATTAAAACAAATTGAACCCTCTGCTCTAGCTTAGAGTATTCATCGTTCCATATATCCCTTTACTATAGGAATACATTAGTAATATCTAACTTTCTATTAAATATCCTATTTCTAACGAGGATTCTGTCTTTGTAGGGTTTGGAAGTGGCGATAAAAAATCCCAAGAAAAAATACCAGGACAAAGTAAGTGCCCTGTTATCAGGATGGGAAAGGCTTGCATCACTTGCAAGTGGATCCCCTGCAGCAGTGAACAGCCTAGCAGAGTGTCTGTACAGGTATAACTGAGTTTCGTTAATTTTGTTTTGTATGTATTGTGATGTGAAATCAATGCACATTTTAACCTTGGTAATGCTGCAAAATCTGTCAAAAGGGATCGGTTTTAAGTGTGACCTTATTTGCAATTGCAATGAACGATGTTGTTTCATCAGTATTACCACCTGTTGAAGCTTCGTGGATGACCTTGCGATTTTCTGTCGTTCCCAGAAGCTAACCACAGCTGAACGGCAGCTGCAATTGACGCTTAAACGTCTATGGAGGTGGTCTGTAAATAATGGCTTTCGTTTCTCCCAAGATAAAACCTGCTGCCTTCATTTCCACAGGCGGCGAGGATTTTTCCCTGAGCCAAAGCTCATGCTCGGCAATCATTCCTTAAAATTTGTGGAATCTGTCCGCTTCCTGGGAATGTACTTGGATCGACGACTTAATTGGAAGACACATATAAGACATCTGAAACTGAAAGCTAATGCAGGAATGAATATTCTTAAAGTAATTGCTAACAGATCCTGGGGTGCAGATCGAACATCTATGCTGCTACTCTACAGATCATTGATTCGATCAAAGCTGGACTATGGGTGTTTTATCTATGGTGGTACAAGACCATCCTTTTTACGACCTCTGACATCTTTGCATAATGCTTGTCTACGACTTGCAACTGGTGCTTTCCGGACTAGCCCTGTTGTTAGCATCTATAGTGATGCTGGTGAGCCACCATTAGAGATCAGGCGAAACATCCTGATGTGCAACTATGTCAGCAAAATTTTAGCCCTACCGACACACCCAAGTTTTAAATCTGTTTTTAACCATAATTTATTGAACGTTTTTAATAGAAGACCTCGTGCAATACAACCTCTTGCTGTACGAGTCCACAGATTTTTAGAAAACAAAGACATAGTGCTTCCCAACATCATGCGAGCATGCCCATTCAGTTTACCACCTTGGAAGCTGTCCAGGCCTGATGTCTCATTTGGGTTGGCTGCTCAGCCAAGGGCCACCTTGCTTCCTGATGAACTGCGGTCCAGATCCTTGTTGGCATTATCTGAATTCCAAGGTTTTAATATTGTATATACAGATGGATCTAAGACAGATACAGGGTGTGCAAGTGCATTCATTGGCTCAGGTCTTTCTCATGGGGCCAAGCTACACCCAACATGCAGTATATTTGTAGCAGAACTAATGGCCATCAAGCTTGCCCTAGAATTCCTCCAGAATCAAGAGCTACCCACTCTCATCTGTTCTGACTCAATGAGTTCACTGAATGCCATCACCTGCTATGAACCTACACATCCACTTGTCCAGGAAGTGCAATATCTGTGTAGTAGACTTAGTGAGAGAGGAGTCCAAGTTAAATTTCTTTGGATTCCTGGACATGTGAACATAGCAGGAAATGAGGCAGCAGACAGGGCAGCAAAAGAAGCCACAAGAAAGCCTACTATAGATTTTGAAGAAGTGTCCGCAGGAGATCTGAAGTCCCAACTAAAAAGTATTGCCCTTAAGGACTGGGAGGAGCAATGGTCTTCACTAGCTGGTAATAAGTTACGTACAATCAAGGAAACCATAAAACCTTGGGGCTCTTCTGTCAGAAAGAATAGGAGGGAGGAAGTAGTTTTAACTCGACTGAGAATTGGACATAGTGCACTGACGCACTCTTACCTTTTTACAACTCCCCGTATACCTCCCCACTGTGACAAGTGTAACACCCAACTCTCTATTTGTCACATCCTCACTGAGTGCAGGATCTATTCTAGCGAACAGGAGAGATATTTGGGAGAGAACATACTGAAAGATATTATTGGAGATGATCATGGCAAGATTGACAAAGTAATCTATTTTTTGAAGCAGACCGGACTCTTCCAAAGAATGTAACATAAATATGGGAGGTTTCCCTTTTCCCCGCCTTTTCTTATTTATTTTATATATTTTATTCATATTATGACTAACCTTCTACATTGGTGCTAGCAATTCTCATGGTTCTTTTTGGTGTAGAAATTAAATGATGGAAATTTACCACTACTTTTAATAGCCAGTATGCTGCAAAGGTGCAAAATGACCTCAGCTGTCGAGGCACCTCACAAAACAACTACTACTACTACTAATGCTACAAAAACAATCAGACGAGGTCAAGTCCGTATAAAAGATTATGAAATTAGCCAAAAAGTTCAAGGAATTTAACTTGTAGTAAAATAGTTGATTTCGTAATATATGTATATATGCATATATGAGTAAAAGTTACTTGCTTACTGCAAGCTGATTGTTGTTAAATTTTGACAAATTCTCGGTAATTATTTACCCATATTGACTATTAAAGCTTATTAAGTAGGACACAAAAATGTGAATCACCATTAGAAGCTATTTATCTTCAGAGTACAAACTTCTGGGCCTTGAAGTGGAACCTTGATAAAACTTGATGAGGGCATAGTGGGACCTATGAACACTTTAACGGTGATTCAAGAACTATGATTACCCTTAAATGGGCTATCAATCTCCCATAGATTCACTGAAGCATTCTAAGTAAGACAGAAAGTCATGCTTAGAGACATGGCAAAGAAGTAGAGGATGATAAGGATGCAAGTAATGTAAACAAATTTTGGTCTTATGATCAAATGATGAGGGCAACTGGCTACAGTGAGTGGCTTTGCATCAGAAAAAGCCTTATTAGTGGTTAGCGTAGTATCCATCAAAACAAGGTATTTACAAAGTATTCATCTGATTTCAATAATTCATAGTGTGAAAACGGTTTATGACATTTGAATGAACCACCTACCATTTGAAAAAGGAGGTTCTCAAGTTTTATGGTTTCTACTATGCGCATGTGTGTCTCTCTCGTCAGTGTTATTCAAGATGTCGACCCCACAACAGAAAGTGTTTTGCATTCTGAAGTTTCATGAGTGCAAGTCTGTGACAACTGTGTGACATTCAGCACTTCAACATCGGCCACCTAATATCATAACAATATTGTATAATTTATTTTGTGGTCTTAACAAAGTGAGTTTTTCTTTCTCTGTGATTATGAAGGACATCCCTCAAGTCACTCCTCAAACTGTCATGTTCACACAAGACAAGCGAACTTCGTGTTGGTGTATGCCATGCGGCCAGAGGGGGACACATTGAATATTAAAAGAACTTGAATCTACCTATAATTTATTTCATATTGAATTATGTTTGTATATCATTATTTCATTAAAACACAGGATACTGAAATTGGATGATAACTTTGTAAACACTTGTTTTGTGGGGGTAACATCTTATGTAGGGTTAATTTGCATAGATCATCTTTTCAAATTTAGTTGGTCAAAAAGTTGCTTCCAATCACAATTTTTCACACAATTACATTTATAAGATATTATCAGATAAGTTGCCTATTCTAATTAACTGGATTGCCACCAAAAAGTTTAGTCTCATTATTCCCAGTACCAATAATTAGGAGGTAACTAGAGTTGGTCTTTGTAGCTCTTTTTAGCAATTTTGGAATAAAAAATTTATTTGCATATCATTTATTGTTGAAATAATTTGAACCATTACACTCTTAAAATCGACATATTTTCTAGTTGAAAAAATTCTATTTTGTCTTAAATATAATTGAAATTTAATGCATGTATTCCAAGGAAAAAATAATGTGATGGCAATGAAAGAAAGCCATATGTATAGCACTAAATCAACAAAGAAGAAACAATTGTAGCATCTGGCAGTAGAAACATGTTTCTCCTGATAATTTCAGTCTGTGTGTAAAGAAAGATAGTCGGAATGAATCCATTCTGAACATTTCTTTGCAAATTTTGTCTGGATAGTTTTGTAATTATTTTTCATGTTTTAAAAACATCTTTAAATGGATATTTTTGTGCTTTCTCCTTACTGTCACAAATTAGGCTCTGCATTACAAGAAAATTTCCCATGGAAATGCTGATTAGATGTAAGAAAGTACACCAATACCTCACTTTGCATCGGGGTTACGTTCCAAAAAAACACGACGCAAAGTGAATTAAGATTTTCTATAGCAAACCATGTAAAGATCGAAGATAGGTTCCAAGGTTGCGAAAATACTACTTTTTAAAAAGAAAATTGAACAAAGTAAACATTTAAAAAACAAAAATAATATAAAATTTTATTACTTACATACAAAAAAACAAAAAAAAAACGTATTAAATTAAAACAAAATAAACTATTCAATTAATTTATGAAAAACAAAATTAAAATTAATCACNATGATTAAAATTATTACCCCTTTAATAAAAAATTAATTTTTTAAAATGTCAATTTTTTGTTAATTTTAAAGATTGTCAGTGACCTTTTTATCGCATTACATATAATTTGCAATGTGTCTGTACATCTGTCTGTCTGTTCCTCCCTCTATCTCAGAAATGGCTTGATGTAGAGATATGAAACAAACTGCCTTATGTTTTCGCCCCACCAAAACTATTTGATTCAAGATTGCAAGAATTTTGATGAAATAAACGGGAAATTACTTTCTGAAGTTGTGCCCAGATTTATTATTGCTGCTGCCTAGGAGGCATATTACCTACATATTATCTGGCTGAATTATTATGAAGTATATTTCATCTAGCTATAGCTGTTCTTTATAATTTTGACCAAATTAATGTCATAAACGATATTTGCAGATAAGTGAAGTTCAATTAATATTGTTTATTTTTTGTTTAAGCGTCTGTAGCAAGTTTTGTTTGTAATGACTTAAATGCTTGTGAATGATGATGAGATAGAAAACGATTTGGTATAAGAGTGTAACTTGCAATTCCATCGGTTAATTTAAGAGATTCTCTATGCACTGATATGTTGAGAACGTTTTAAATAACAACTTTTGAATTATGTGGTACATTAGATCTGTTTATTTCATCATCAATTTCACGGTTGATTGAATGACTAATTGAGGGCATTTTGGTATTTCCTTTATTTGAGGTATTGATCGGCAAGTAATCAAATGCAAATCGTGTTCATCTCACTGAAGAGGTTTTATGTTTCACTATCTGCAAAAAAATCAGTAGAATAATTCTTAGAACTTAATTTTACTTTACTTACCATGTGGGACATTAATAAATGTGAATGAAGTTCATAACTTTAAATCAAAACTACTTCTGAATATTTTCAGTATATAAAAATGCTTTAATTCCTGGATTTTAAAATTGATGTAAATTGGCATTGTTTAAACTATTTAATGGTTTTGATTATTTACAATATTGTTGTCAGGAAATTTAAATTACATGTCAGGGATATCCAATGAATATTAAGAATATTAACTCATTCATTTACCTTGAGAGTACAACATAGCATATTTAATCCACACAACTTCTCCTCCATTTGGATTTTTCATATTTCTGTATGGTTATTTAATTTTTGTGACTGTTGTGTACACCACTAAGCATACCACTAGAGGACTACTTACAAGCAAATAGATTAACAAGATATTTGCTGTACAAAGTAAAGTAGTAGTAGTAGTATTGTTAAAAGTGCTTCGACAGCTAAGGTCATTTCGCACGTGAGCCCCCACCGGGAATCGAACCCAGGACCGCTTTCGCTGAAGACGAACGCATAGCCCACTTGGCTATCCGAGAGCACAAAGTAAAGTAAAGATGAAAAATTAAATTAATTGGCTTTCTTTTTTAAGTTCCAAAGAGTAACATATTTTTTCTATGGATGATGATTTATCACTTAAATGGAAATTCATTTAAATGAATATGTAAAAACTGCAGGGATGGTTTAACTTCTCTGGTGGACCACATTATGGACAGTTGGTTATTTGATGCAAAATGGTGGTGTTGAAAGTGGTTGAAGTTTGTATGCAAAATACCAAATTGAGGTAAAAACTTGACAACCATGAAATTGAAGATTCTGGATAATGATGGGAAAACATGAGATTAAATTCATTGTTTAATTATTCGAAATATTTCTTAACAGACAATGAAATATTTTGTTTGCATGAAGATATTTATATTAAAATGTTAAATAATTGCATGCATGTAAGTTTTTGCAGCAATTAAACGTACCATGTGCTCAAATATTTGTACAGATTCCGCTAGTTCTACTAATTTTGTGAAAATTTGAAGAATGTCCATTGAACCATTTTTGAGATATGATGTTCACCGTTTTGGAAAGTAGTGTTTTGAGAAAAATGCATTTTCAGTTTCATGTATGATTATATGAGGGTCGTTCAATATGTCCTTAGAAAATCTAAGAGATAGCTCTTGTGTTATCATAAATTGTTTGTTTTAGTAAGCATCATTACTCAGTAGATAGCTGTTAAAGTCTCAGTTATAGTCATATCATGGTTTCATTTTATTGTTGATTGAAGCAAAAAAACTTATGTAGAAAAATAGAAAAATGTGAGTTTCGAGCAGTGATTAAACACTTAAAATTAAAAGGCTTAAGACCAAAAGAGATCAAAGCTGAGTTGGTTGAAATTCATGGCACATCTGCTTCTGTGTTTGTAACTGTTTACAATTGGGTAAATGAGTTTAAACATGGTTGTACATACACAAAAGGTGAACATTATTCGGGACGTCAAGTGGAAGTGACTAGCCCGAAATGATTGACAAAATCCACCAGTTGGTTTTGAGTGTGTGAAATAGTTGAGGCCACAGGCATATCATAAGGTATGGTTTTATTAATTTTGCATGAAAAATTGAGTGTGAAAAAAATCTCTGCAAGATGGGATCCACGTTTGCTCTCAGAGGAGAATAAACACAATCGTGTGGTCGACTCTGAGGCTATTATGGCACTTTTCCATTGCAATCCTGAAGAGTTGTTGTGTGCATAACATTGGACAAAACGTGGATACAGTACTACACTCCAGAGACAAAGGAACAGTCAAAACAGTGGGTTTTTGAATGCATATGGGCTCCAAAGAAGGCTAAGACAGAAATTGGCTGGCAAGGTGATGTCCACAATTTTTTGGGATGTACACCCAGTTCCACATAAATCTTACCACCCTGTATGAAGGGGCAGTGAGTATCAAGCGAGCGAGCCTTGAGAAGAGAGAGAGAGGAAAAACATGGAGGAGATACTTCGTGTCCTAACTCCGCTTGCAGTGTTTGAAAGGATTTTTTTATGTTATTAATATTAAAATCATTTATTATTTTCCATAGTTTGGTGGCATTAACGTAGCAGAATAATATTATACCAACTAACGTCTTTCGACTTAACTTTCCTTAGCAAGTTTTGCAGTTTTTTAATATAATTTCAAATCCCATTCTCGAGAGCATTTTTCTGCAAAATTCTTTAGTTGAAATACAGTTAATCGCCTTCTTATTCCATATTATTATTATTATCCTACGAATATAAAGAGCATGAAACGTAATTAAAAAGTTTTAATTACGTATTTTCAATTATACAATGATGTCATATTTTTATTAGAGGATAATTGAGGCAGCAAAAACAATTTAGTATTAAATAGTTCTTTTCAATCGAGCAATGATATAATATTTTTATTAGAGAATAATTGAGGCGGCAAAATTAACTTTACCCGATACGTCCGGAGAAGAGTAAATTACTCGTCAGATTCGGGCCAAAATAAGAAAATCCGACTTTCATTCTTTTTAGGCCTTATACTGCTAAACTAGTAAAAAGCAACATTAAATTTTAACAAGATTTTATGTTAATAATAACGATACAAAAGTGTTCCACGCGTTTACAACGATTTAAAGAGGCGCCTTCAAAGTGTTTCACTCAGCTCCGTCCTTCCAACAGCCAATAGAATGCGGAGAAAAGTTTAGACTTGCTCTCTTCCTGCTTCAAGCTAGTTATGCGGGTTGCATCTGAGGTGGTAAGATTTATGTGGAAGTAGGTGTACATGGAATCATCTACACTGATTACATGGAAATCACTGATTACATGGAAAAGAGTCAAATGATAACTGGAGAGTGTTATGCGTCGTTATTGCACAGCAAAGAAATCAAGAAAAAACATCCTCATTTGAAAAAGAAAAAGATTCTCTTCCATCAATACAATGCATGGGTGCACAGTTTCAATGGCCAAAATAATGGAATTAAATTTCGAATTATTACAACATCCACCGGATTTGGCCCCCAGTAACTTCTTTTTATTTTCTAACTTGAAAAAATGGCTTGGCGGACAACGGTGCATGTCGAACAATGAGGTAATCACCCAAGCAGATGCCTTTTTTGAGGACCTTCTGAAATCTTACTTTTTGGACTGCTTAAAAAAGTCAGAGTAACGCTTGGAAAAGTGTATAGAGTTAAAAGTAGATGTTGAAAAATAAAAAAAAATACACAATAATTAGTTTTTCGATCTCTTTCTAGGGACTTAACGAATGAACCTTGTACTATTGATGAGAAAAATACCAAGGAAGGATGAACTTAAAAAAAGTCTGACGGGACCAGGAATTGAAACCGGGCCTCCGACAGACACCTGACCACCTCCTATTGGTGGTCAGGTGTCTGTTGAGCTTTCCTGGCAGAACTACAGAGCTTAACTCCCATTAGACTTTTTTCAAATCCATTCTTCCTTGGGATTTTTCATGGGTGTGCACTACATGCGCTACTTCTCCCTAACCCGTTTTCCTTGATGAGAAAACTAATTTTACCTTTACCTCTAGTCATCTATTCCAGCTCCATATGAATTACCCTCTGTGGCAACTGTAGCTTCAAGAGAGGAGAATTGCCTCACTCTGCAAGCTATTCTCCCTTCTCGTGTTGCCTCCTGCACCCGAATTTCAGCCAAGTCTATACGCACTTGATCTTTAGTCTCACAATATGCAGTGCAATTTTGGCAGGCACTGATATTTAATGACTGAATCATCATCATCATCATCTATGCTTTAGCTCCTTCATTGAATGTGCATGCGCCAATATTTGCTGCTATTTTAACAATAGCTGCACCACTGTGACAGACGCCAAATAACATTGTTCAAATTCTGGGTGAATCCACCAACTTATGTATGCAATAAATTTTTTCTGTTAAACTTTCATAAATTGGATGAATTGTATCCATAACATCACTGTAAGGCAGTGCTGTATGCTTATAATTATTTAATTTTTGTGACCTTTGCTCGCTGCTATGAGCACCACAATTCCTGTCCTGGAGGGCACTTGTCATCGGCATTCTGTAGAAGATTTGTGAAAAAATGGTGGCCCATGTGGCGTCTCATTTTTTCCATGGTATTACATATATATTATTTCTCTTGATGGCAAGGTTGTAATTAACTCAATTTTTCTATCACTTTTCTGGTTGGTTTACCTCTCCCATTGAGAGCCTTGATTTTTTTCTTACAAGCACAAGCAGCCTGGTGCTCATACATCTTTGAATGTGCTCAACACACCTTTTTTTTGGTATTTCAACAGAAGGACCATACAGAGAAGCATCCTTCCTTGTATATTTTGGATTCTCTGTCTCGAATATAATTTAAATATTTTACTCTGTAACTTTTTGCAGAGCGTTCCAAAAATTTCATGGATAGCATCTACTTCCATCTTTCCCACTGATTCTTGGAGATTTGCTGAGCAATTGTCCTTGCATATATCAAACCATTCGAAATATTCGTCTGCATTTTTTTATCTGTCCAGGGTTCGTACACCTTACAATAGCTGCACTTAACCAATAAGTCCAGTGCTTTTCTGCTAAAATTACCTATGGTTGTTGACACACCCTGCAAAGAATTGAATCCTTGTTTCCTCCATGTCCCGTCTCCTGAAACAGTAAGTCCTTTTGTTGGTCCCTGTAAATCTTCCCAAGAATTGGCCTCCATCATCTTTTCTTTTTTTTCCTCCACACTTCAGCGAAGAGTCAGTTAGTAGTCAGCATCTGAAGCACTTTCTATGCTATTCACAATCAGATCATAGATGGTTTATGAAATGCATCTGTGTAAATCCATTATTTTATAGAATGTAGTTGCTCCTACTAATCCAACCCTAGAAGATGCATTGCAATGATAAATCTTCGATTTACTTCATAAGAGCTCCCCACATATGGACAGGTTAAGATGATAACCGGTAGGCATGAATTGATTTTCATAATTAATTTGAAGACCCAACCTCGCTCACTTGCTCTATTAAAAGTCATGTCATTCCCACACTGCTTATATTTTATCCAGGCACTTAGAGCAGAAAATACAGTCAGGAAGTTTAGCATCATGTACCTGATAGAATCATTTATTGGCAAATTGTGATCCTTCTAATTTTTTTTGCAGATGCACTCAGTTCTGGTTTCTTTCTTTTCACTTTCCAAAGGATTCAATGGTCATCTCCTTGGATCTATCCCTTTGAAGCAAAGTAGATGCTCTGGTATCTTGGGGAATTTTCCCTTTTGATGCTACTGCCACCACTTAACATATGCTTCTAAGTAAGCAAAAAGTGAAGGAAATACTCTATATATACGAAGGAAAGCTACTATAATGTCCACATGCAATCACAACCATTCTCAGAATGAAGTTTTCATTTCTAAGATTTCATTTCTAAGTTTTCATTTCTAAGACAAACAAAGAAAGGTTCTACATCTACATAAATACCCTGCAAGCCACCTTCCAGCATGTGGCAGGGGGTGTAAACACCAAGAGTAGATTTGCCTCTTCAATTTATTGTTATCGTGTATCGTTCGTGGAAAAAATGAGTCCCTAAATCGAATTTTCCTCGCATCTATTTCTCTTATTTTATGCTCACTGTCGGATCGGCCGAATTAGCAGGGGGTTTGCATAATACCAATTAGGTCTTCCGAAAATGTATTTCCTCTGAATTTATCTAACAATCACAGCCTAGTTTCTAATCTCCTTTCTTTCATGGATTCCCAAGCAGCATCTGAGAGCATTTTGCGTGACGCGTGCTTCTCTATCGTAGCACTTTTTAACAAATCGTATCGCCTTACGCTGCACTTTCTTGAGTTTGTGAGCGTTCGTTTCATCTGCTGGGTCCCATATTCCAGATGGGGCCTAACTAACATGAAATAGCATCGCTTTCTTACTTTTTCATTGCGGCTTCCTACAGTATGCTTTATAAAACAGCTTTTTAGTTGATTTACTGCATATTTATCGAATATGTGTGCTCCAGTTTAAATTATTGGTTAGGGTGATTCTAAGATATTCTACTGAGTCTACTACATTTAAATTCATTCCACTAATTTTGTATGGGTGGTTCTGACCCAGTTGTTTCCCTTTGAAGAAGTTTACTACAGAGCATTTATCTACATTAAGATCTAGTAGCCATTTTTCACACCACATTTGTATATGAGCTAAGTCGTTTGAGAGTGAAGCACTATCTTTGTCACTTGATATTTCTCTATATATTACTGAATCATCCACAAATATCCTCACATTACTATTGATCTCATTGCTTAGGTCATTGATATAAATGAGGAAGAGTAGAGGTCTGGTTAAGCTGCCTTGAGGTACGCCTGAAGTAATTGACTTTATCCGAACTAACACCATCAAGTACCACTTGATGTTCTCTCTAGTGTAGAAAATCCTTGATCTATTCAATTACTTTCTTGTTGATACCTACTAATTTTAGCTTGAAAATTAATTTGTAGTGAGGGACCCTGTCGAAAGCTTTCTTGAAGTTGAGGAAAATAGGATCCACTTGCTTTTTACTCTCGTCAGACTTTAAGATATCATGGACGAAGAGAGGTAGTCGAGTTTTGCATGATTGGTTCTTTCTAAATCCATGTTGGTTCTTACTGAGGAAACGATTGCTATCTAAGAACTTCATAAGTGAGCTAACAACGACGTGCTCCATTACTTTTCCGGAGAGCAAAGTTAATGAGATAGGCTTATAATAAGGCCTGGGTTCTCCCTTAATCCACTTTATAAACAGGCGTAACATTCGCTGACCTCCAGTGTATTGGGACTCTACACCTGGACTTGGTAAATATAATTTTGAGATAAGGGGCAACACTTTCTGCCATTTCTTTCAATACTCTAGCCGGAATACCCTCTGGACCTAGCTTAATATTACGTAAGAGTTTTGCAATTCCATCTTCGGTAAAGCATATACTTTCCATCGACGAGAGCATATTAATCTCCAGAAGGGTATCTCTGCAACTATCGCCCGTAGCTGAATTTGTAGTTGCAATTTACTGATCTGCCAGATGAGAATGAAAAACGATAAGCAATATCTTGAGCGTAATTTTACTTTCTTTCTGTTCTATAGAAAGATTAAAAAATGTAGCCAACTTCTTATAATTAAAAAAAAAAATTAAGAAAACAAATTGTCTTTATTGGACATTTTCAATGTAAACATGCAAAAAATGGTGGTGTAAATATTTTATTTGTGGAATAAAGACAATTTGTTTTCTCAATCTTATGTTTTTTTTTAGTCTAATGTTGAAAGGTGAATTTCCTTGACCAAGTTAAGGCCAAAGTTATTGATTTTGACTTTTGACATATTCATTAAAATGTGCCATTAGTCATGAACTTGATCTAGTGATCTCTTCTAACAAAACGTAGTAACAAAATAGTCTGATTGAGATTCAGTAATTAAAGCCTTGAACAAACATTATTTAATGAAGTTTTATGCTAGTTGCATCATGAGAATGTATTTAATTTTGCAATGAATTTGAATGCATGTACTTTTTGACAGTATGTGGTGTGTATACAGTCTTGCAATAACAAACTTTTCAGTAACATAATGAGAGTTGTTCAGTCCCCTCAATTTTATTATTGCAAAGTTTGCTTGCTAGTATATTTGATATATTTATAAACTCTGATGTAGAAGATCAGTCTTTTAAAAAATTAATAGAATAGATCTTATTTTGAAGATTGATATTATTTAGCAAAAACACAAACTGAAGGTAGTGTCATTAGACTTGTGACAATATGTTTATTTAACACATTTAAATTTGAACTTATTTTAGTTTAACTGCATATACTGTGAAGACATTTTAATATTAAGGTAAATTTTTCATTGCTGTAAATCCAATTTCCATATGCCTGCCTGATTTGGTGAATTTCTGGGTGTTATCCATTAGTATTCTTATACATATAATTCAGATCACTTCATTAAACTAATTGGTGAAACTTCTCTAATCTTTTATTCATCAATTTCAGGGACACACTAACGCTGGTTTTAAAAGGCCACTGGCCAAAGCTATCGCCTGCAACAAAAACCCATCTGAGTGTGACACTTCAGCGTTGCGTTAGCTCATTAATTTCCCCCAGTGCTCTTAAAAAGTGTCGTGACTTGATTGGACTTGTACATAATCCTTGGGGTGACCCAACACTGACTGAGATATTTAACAATCCAGAGAAAATTGATGATGCTAAGGGTAAGTCAAAAAATACTCCTCTACAGCTTCATCTTTTTGTACTTGGGTTTGACTTAAAATCGAAACTAACAGTGTTTAAAGAGTTGAGTATTTTCATCAGTAATGAACATGAGCATTTGTGATGAAGTTTTTTTGTTCCTACCATTCATGAATTATTGAAATTCTTGAGATTCATATTATCAAAAATGGTGTCATGGTTCTCTTATTAAGGTAGCTGCAGTTGTTAATTGCTTTTGATTATCTAATGATTTTATATTTTTAATGGGTATGATATATTTTTGAATTATTTATTATATTATATTCATGTATTATATCTTTTTTCAGTTATTGATTTTTGTCTCTCAGAGAAGGACTCGATGCTTTTTGTGAGACTGGAAACCTTGTGTGACTCTAAGTGTGAGGATCTAGCTCTTAAATTGGCACGTGCTTGCCTACGTTGCCTTAAGTTATCTGATACTCGTTTCCGCAATGTATGCACTCCAGATGAACTCAACTTCATTTTAGATTTGTACATCTTCCTTTTGTACAAATTTAAAAATGTTCAAGAAATAATACATGAGGTAAGTATTTTGTTAAGGTTTTATATACACACAATAATAGGAAGCCAGTTGTTAGATATATTATTCAGTATTTGATATACACTATTGAAATCACCCCCGTTATTTTCAGCTGAAACATTTAGATTTGAAGGAGGGTCTTCAATTGATAAGAAGATACTCAGCAACAAAAAATGTCAACATTCCTCCCAGGATATGGAAGAATAGCCAGAAAGTAGCTGAGCTAGCTGCTCAGTATTTTTTGGCTGTAGCAATGGTAAAGCCTGTTGCTGAAACAGTTGGACTTTTGAAAGACTTAATGACTGAATGGGCAATGCTTCATTCAAGAGATGAAGCAATATCTGAAAATTTGGCTAATATGATACGTAAATTGATACAGCCAGCTGAGTCTGCCTTGCATGTTTACATATTTATTGAAGTGCTTGTTGATAAGGTTAGTACTTTTGATATCTCATCAATATGCTATTGAATGACTATTGTTGTGATAAGATTTAATATTTATATTACTAGTTACTATAATTCATATAGTTAGTCTTAGATAATATGGATAACTTTTTTCCATTTTTGTATTTAATGAAGAAAATCCTCTCTAGTTTTAAGCATGGTAAGTCACTGGTAGTTAGACTTTTGGATGGTGACTAAGTGGCTATCTTCAGAATTGCCTCTGAAGATAGCCACCAAGTTAGCAGCCACAACTATGGTTTCCTGAGAACTTACCTGGCTAATGTGAGAGGATTTTTCCAGATTATTTGCTGGGAAAGAATTGATTTTTATTTTTATTCTTTCAGTTTGGTTATGGATTGAAGTCACTGTGTATAGAGTTGTATATCCGTGGTCTTACTATGGACATGAATGAATTGGAACATCAAAAAGTGGTTGGAGATGAAGACAAGGTGAAAGAAACTGAAGTTCGCCTGTCTTATGGCTTCCAAAAACTTGCAGATCTTCTTAAGGACAATCTTGGTGTGTCCCGTGAATGCATCCTAACAGCATTTTCTCTGTATCCAACTGAAAGTAGCTACAAACAATTACAAGAGATGGCATTGGCTAGTGGTAAAATAAGAAGTTGCAGTCCTCAGTTGGTTTTGAGAAAAAGGAAGACGAAAATACCATTAAAAGGAAGGGAAGATCGTATGGGTAAGTCTGCTCACAGGAGAAAGGTGGCCCGAGCATTAGAAAGTGAGTCAACAAGCAGTAGCCCTTCTACCATGAATAGCTCTATGAAAAAATGCTCTACTGAAGCTTATAGTGGAACTGTAAACTCACAGACCTTGAGAAGAACAGTCAGCCAAAATGTAAGCTTGAGTGAAGGTAACTCACCAGTAACAGATGATAATAATGTATGTGAATCTTTTGGACAGTATTTATTCAGAGTATATGATAGAGATAATTGCAGTGCTAGAAATGAAAAAGTTACTGTTACGGAAGTTACTGGTGCTACTAGTCAAACAGAAAGGCCATCTAAATTTACAGGAGAGATGTGCATTTCTACTTCTGGAATTGATGATGTGACAGTTTCTATAACTAAGGATAATCCACAGATGGTAGACAGTAGTCCAACTATACGCTCAAGGTCTGGGGTCTTGAACTTACTGGAAGCAGCTACAGATTTTGCACCAGTTTATGTTGATGTTAACAAACGCTCTAGGTCTAGGTATTTGAATGAAGAAATGTCAATAGTTTTATCACCTAAGGCAGATTTTGTGAGATGTAGGTTTAGATCTGGTGATGCAGTATCTCAGTGTAGCTCTTTATCTTCCTCTGCTGAAATTAGTTTAAGGAAACGGCCTTTACATGCTGTTAAATGCTTTTGTGAAGGTTGTGAATTAGCTCCTAGAAAAGTAAGTTTTCCTGTGAAGAGAAAAAGAAGTATTTCAGGTGATGAAGCTAAGAATAATTCTTTCAAGAATCTATCAAATGAGTGGAATAAAGAAGTGCAAATGATGCTTAATCCTCTTGGATCAAGATCTATTGGTTCAGTAGAACGTATTGAACAAAGTCTGATTAAAGTTACACCTAGAGAGCAGTGGGAAAACCATTCACCTTTAGATTTGACAAGTCAAAACATAAAAGACAACTTGGAAGTTATTGAGAGGAGAAAAAGGAGATCAGGATCTCTTACAGTGCATGAAAGGATCACATTCAGTGGAAGTAAATTGAGAAGGACTAAGTCATGTTCTAACCTTGAATTATCATGGTCATCAGATGAAAGGAAACAAATGGGATCTCAGGGTGCATGTTCTGGAAAGAACATTAGACAAATCAAGCTTGAAAAGCATATTGAAAGATGTAGAGCTTGCTTTGGCAATCTCTGTGACACTGGTAGCACTTCTTTATCCTGTGATCACAAAGAGAAAATTCTTGGATATAGCTGTGAAAAATGTCCACCTGCTTCAGCATGGTCTGGTGGTGATTTAACTTGTAAAGTTTGCAATCATCCTCATGATGTAAGTATTCCAAAGCTATGTGTAGACCGTTATGGATCTCCTAAAGGAGAGGAAGAAATAGGTCAATCTAGTGATATTTACAAGAAAACATCTTTAAATTACGATGTGCTTTCAGCACCAAATGAGGTTTTAGATGCTGAAAAGTTGGGTCTTACTAGTCAACTTTGTGATGACTTGGCTGTAGTACTCAGCAGTCCAAGATGGCACATGCTTAGCTGGGTGCTTGATTGGTCTCAATTAAGTACTCTTTGTGAAAGGTACCTACAAGATCGTGAAAGTATGAGAAATGTAACCAAGGAATTGAAATATTTGAACATAGACTATAACCAATTTAAGGATAGACCTAGTGCGATAGATACCAAGGATGAATATTGTGGAATTGAAAAAGGATATGAGCATTGGGTAGATATGGTCAGTGACCACTCTGACCAGGAATACGAGTATTCATCTTCTTATAAGAAGTCCGGTTCTGCTCAGAGTCATGAAGACTCTGACTCTGATTCATCAGTTTTGTCTCAAAGGCAAAAAACTGTAATCATCAGTCCTGATTCTTCTCAGTCAGAATTAGACTTCAAAGTAAAAAAGGTCAGAAAAAAACCTTTTAGATCATTGTCAATATCGGATTCAGACACTGGAACTCAAGATAGTAGAACTGACAGCTTGGGTAGTGATGGTTGCTATAAGGAGAAACCTAAACGCAAAGTACCTGAAAGTAGAAGAAAGAAAACTCCTCTGGTGAAAAGGATAGCTGAGAAAAGGCTCAACGATCTTTCTAAAATCAGATTAATAGTGAATGAGGATTTATGCAAAGATAGTCACAATTCTAGAGATCTGCCTAACAATGCCAAAGAAGTTATGACTATCTTTTCTCAGGTTGGCGATGGTGGGAAAAAGTCTTCATCTAAACAGTATTGCCATAATTCTTATTCTTCTCCTTCATCCAACTTAGTTACAACCCCTGAAGTTAGAAGAGATAAAGATACAAAGACCTTGAAGAGTCTTCGGATGTTTAGACCTAATCATTTGAAATCTGTACTGCGAGATAAATTATGTTACTCATCCTCCAGTGAATCAGCTCAACTGAAAACTAAGAGTAGTGATGAGGGTATGAAATTTGCCCCAATGCTTAGTACTCTGAATCTCAATCCAAGAATACTTTTGACACGTGCAGATGTTAGTAGCCACTATTTGAAATCAAAAAATGTGAATTCAGTTATAGTAAAAAACTCATCTCTGAATTCGCAACAGGCTACAAAATCAAATGGAATGAGTTCAAAAAATGGGCAGTGTCTTTCAGACAAGAGTAATATATTTTCAGCTAATAAGAAAAGTACTTTCACCAAGTCTCATAAAAGAGTTCTGAAGGAGATGGATGGTTTAAGATCTGGCTTTGAGCTGATCACTCAAGCAGTAATTGAAAGTCAGCTTTTAGCAAGAACAGTTCCAGGGCTTAATTCTTTAGACATGATGGTGCCTCCCCCATCTGAACCAATGGTTCAAGTGATTCAGCTTCCACATAACCCTCCTTCAACAAGTGGTAGCCATGGGCCAACAACTCCAACAGCTCCTCAAAAAGTGACTGCTACTCAGGGTGTTCAAACATCATCCAACTTAGCTCCTCAAAAAGTTACAGCAACCCAAGGAGTCCAAACATCCCCTATCTCAGCATCTCAGAAGTCTACAGTCACACAAGGAGTTCAAATTTCTCCCAGTATCAATCCAGTTGCTGGAGAGCCAGGCCCATCATCAATAGCTCACCACCCAGATGAACACTGGCAAACAGTACATGCAGGTGTTTCTGCCTCAGAAAGCACCTCTCACAGTATAACTTCTTCAGGAGAATCAACTTTTGCTGGAGTTGTTATGGAAGGCAGATTTTTCTCTCAATCTAGTATTCCTAATACAGTAACTGCTGGTACCCCAGTCACTGCACACATACAGAGAGTTGGACAGCCTCCAGTTGGGCTTGATGGAGATAGTATGCTGACATCATCATCCTTGAGAAGAATACATCAATGCCCTCCTCAGTTATTGAGTGGAACGGCCATTCCAATTGTTAAAGGGGTTAGTCTAGATATTGTTGCCAATTTAAGAGCAGAGGCACTGAGAAATGCAGACATAGTAGAATCATTGTCAACAAGTGTTGGAACTCCAAGAAGCCTTCAAATTTCTGGACCACTTGATGCACAGAAAGTACATATTGCCACAAAGAAGGTACCTTGCTCTCAGACAAATCCTGTGGAAACCAAATTGAAGCACTCACGGGTTCAAAAGGTGGATGAAGATTCTCAGACTGATAATGTTAGTCGTGGATCTGTTTTAACTGCTGTTGAAGAGGGATCTGGGCAAAAATTCCTGTTAACAGAAGATGGAGTTTCAAAATTAGTAGGAACTGCAAAAAAAACCCAGTGTGTGAAAGCAACAAAGAGTTCATTAACTCAGTTACCCTCATTACCAAAGTTTCAGCAGGCATTTGGCAAAACTATTTATCCATCAAATACACCTGGTACTGTAGAGTCAGCTAACAGGACCCAGTCTGCTGTGATTGAGGAAGAACCTGGGACAAGTGGGATCAGTTCATCAGTAAATGTTCCTGAGAAATTGGAAATCCTTCCTTCACCAGGGTCTGCCTTATCCAAGGGAATTCAAACATCGAATTTGGAAAATACTTCACTGTCAAAGTCCCGAGTTAATTTACAGGCATCAAATAACTCACCTCCTTCAGATTCCATAAAGCCTGTACATAGTGATCTACTAAGCAGATCAGTACCGGTGTTATGTGCTGTACCATCAGTAGCCTCAGTGGCAACTCAGTCAGAAGCCACTTCTGCTCTCTCCCCATCCAAATCTAATTTTCCATCTTCCCCTGCTACTTCAGGAACACCAGTTTCTCATAATTCTGTTAGCTCAGACTCCTCTCCTGTTTCACAAAAGGTACCAGTTGTTACATCATCCCCAGTCATAGGCACTATTGGTGAGGTTAATCAGCCTAATCAACCACAGCAGCATCAAATAACAGTACCAATGAAATTGAGCATGGTTTCACTTAATACCAACCTAAGTGAAAAAGAGGTTACTCTACGCAATAAAATGACAGAATTGTTGAACAGAGCTTTGCAAAGGAATGTCATCTCTGGGAATACATGTTCAGGAGCCATTACTCCCTCATCTACAGTAAGTAGTGTTATTCAAGAGAAAACTCAGGAAGATTATGCATCTACTACTTCTGAAGAAATGGGAAGTGAATCTATAGAATCGCCTCCTGAGCCAGAAAGAACAAGAATGACCAATCCGGATAACATAAGGTGTGTCATTCAGTCTCCTAGAGCAGCAAGGCCACTAATTGAAATAGCTGTCGAAGAAAATACTTCATCACCAGTTCCTAATCATTCAGTTGCTATTCAGACACCTCTAAGATCTCAGCATGCTGTTGCTGCACATGTTCCCACTGTATTATGCAATACATCATCAAATTCACCAGTGATGTCCCCCCAAGTATCTCAAAATGTTGAGGCAGCTAATAGTCTCATGCCACATAACACGATGCATCCAAATGTTAGTTCCACTACATTAGAGCAACTTAGAGAGTTTGAGTCTGTACTGGAACAAGTTACAAACACTTCTCAAATGAAGGAGCGTAAATCTGTATTGACACCAACAGAAAGTGAGACAGCAAATGATTTAACTCAGCAACTTCTGCTTTCTCAAACTTCAACTCCATCAAATTCGACAGATTTTGATAGTTCTAACACCCCATCCACTTCTTTTTCTCGAGAGTCGTTTCCTTCTTCCCCTCCAACAACTCCCCCAAAGGCAGGAAGTGCTAGCTTTGTTGGTCAGTCAGCAGCTATTCAAGGTAATTCCTCTTCTAATAGGATATCTTCTACAACACCAGTGGTTGTAGTAACAAGTTACTCTCAACCAATTGCATCACCTTCATTGAGTGTGACATCTCAAAGTTCATCTAGTCCAAATGTCACTCCAGCTTCTACTCCTGGAAAAACTCCACCAAAATCATCTCCTAAAAATTCAAAATCAAAGTCAATGAAAACTACTCCTACTACTACCTCGAAAACTACTCCAGTTAATAAACCTCAGCAGAAACCTCAGGAAGATGAAGAAACAGCACAGCGAATATATGCTATTTTAGACCAGTATGCTGAACAGCTAAAAAATTCCCCAGACTTGATTAATAAGCCTGCACCAAGGCGGCGCTCAAACCCTCCCATCAATCCCATAGGTTCATCCAAAAGGAAGAAGTCAACTCCCACAAAGCTGAGGCTTTCTGGACATCCACCAGTTCTTACAGAATCAAGTCCTGGAGCAGATGACCCTCGCACAGCTGGCAGTGAAGACAGCTCAAGTGGCATCACACAATTGCCTCAAGTTCATGATTCTCCTGTTCCTAATTCAGAGGATACCATGAGGTCAACTCCAACTCATGAGAGTCCCACAACATTTCAGCTTCGACGTTCCTCTAATGTTGAAAATTGTGAATCAAGGGATGCTAATCGCTCAACTCATACATCGACAGAAACTAGCAATACTCAGTCACAGTCTACAGATACCCCATCACAAGAAACTTCATCATTAGGAGCTGTTCCAGTTGCCACCGCCTCTCAACCATCTAGTGGAACTGTTGTAGCTGGAAAATCTCTGGTTGTTGGAAGTGCTACTGCTTTGCCTTTATATGTACCTGGCAGCGTTCGCCAAGTTTTATTTCCTGTTGCTTCTGGTATCACTGCCTCTGTTCAAGGACGTCCAGTGGTTGTTACAAAGGGATCCAAAGTTATCAGAGTTCATCAGGTGACAGTTGCTGGAGGATCTCCTATGCTTGCTGGTGCAGTAGCTGGTGCCAAACCTCTTCAAGTGACAACAGGAGCAGCAGCTGTGCAAGGAGCCCTTGTAGTCAGACAAATGTGTGTAAATAAATCAGGAGTTTCATCTCCTTCAGTGTCCTCCCCTCAAGTAAGTCCCCTGACTATGGTGGGTACAAGTAATGCTGTAAAGCAACTGAAACTACCAGTGATGCAAGCTGTAGCTGGTGGTATTTCATCACAGACTCTTGCCGGGGTGACTGCTCAGCCACCTGTGGTACTGCCTCCAGGCAGTCATCCCCTTACAGCTGCCCCTATCCTTCCTCCTAATTTTTCTAGTGGTGCGCAAGGGGCTTCTGTTGAGGACTCCAAAGAGACTACTGGGACATCTATGCATGAGGAAGATCCAATTGCATCGACTTCTGTAGATTTGCTTCAATTTAATGGTAACTCATCTCAAGAAAAAACCTCTGAATCCATCTCCTCTTCAGTTTCGTCATTAAATTCAAAGACTGAACCTTTAGGAGATGTTTCACGAGTGAAAAGTAGTGAACGTGTTTCTCCTAAGACTTCTTCAGGGGTTAAAACATTATCAGTTGGTTGTGAAACAGGTTCTCACCCAGAAGTTAGCCTACCAGCAATAGCAAGGAACAGTATTCCATCAATATCAGTCCTTGGTTGTATTACTTCCACCAAAAACGAAGTTGAAACCAAGAAAATAGTGGAACATCTTTCTTCTACTAACAGTTTTGGTGATACTAATGTCAATGTCATCAGTTCCTTAGAAAATACTTCAGTTCAGCCAGTGGAACCTAATAGCCTCAACTCCCCTATTAATGTTATTAATCCTCATCTTCAAGAGGCTGTATTAGTAGAAAATGCTGCTGGGAAAGTTTCGCCTCACAACATTAAAGAAGCTACATTAAGTGTGATGCAATGCATAGGTCCTGTAAATACTGGAAAAGGTGGAATGATAGGTGGTGTTAGCAATACCTTTCTTGAAAGTGTTGATACTTCTTCTAGAACATGCACAGAGCAAAATCTCTTGGTTGGGCCAACTGTGATACAGAGTGGAAGTTCAAAGGCTTCTGAAAACAGACCAGAGGTTTGCTGCACTTTACCACCATCTACAACACAAGTTCCAGGAAGTGCAATTGACAGTAGCAGAGAGATACCTAGTAACCAGTGCACCTTAACCTCCTCCACAGGTCAGTAATAATCAATATTGTATCAACTGCTGTTATATTTTACCTTTATTTTACATTAATGTAGACTTACAGCTTGGTATACTTATAAATTAGACCATGCAGATGTATGTATACATGTTATGAATTGCTTGCATACTGAAAGCATATTGTTGATTATTTTCACCAAACTATGAAAATTGTTTCCCCTTTTGGACAAACAAAACTATAAGGGAGCAACAGTAGGGTATAGGAAGGTTATTATCCGTGATGGCGTACTGAAATTTTGGAACCTTGGTAGTGGACCCTGAAGTGGGTCTGGAGGAGATCTAAGAGAGCATTCAAAACAGTTCAATAACCTACCTTACCGAAAATAATCCTGGTTCCTGTTATATCTACCAGAAGCCTTAATAGTGCCCAAAATTTAACATAAAGAGCAATGATGCTATCAAAACCCACATCAACCCCAAGCAAACCTGTAAACTTAAAAGGACTTTGTGATTTCCTCCCAGAGGCCCTCAGAAAACAAATTGAAAGGGCAAAGAAAATATCAAGACCCTCATTTGTCCCAAGGCTTGCAGATAGACAGCAAAAGACAAAGCCTCTCAGTTTGCACATTTTATTCTCATGATTCTTGGAGAAGGTAATTTCTAATGAGTTAAACCCAGGGTCACATCTGTTGGTGCAATCCATGTACTTATCTGAAACAGATTCTTTATCATCGTACCTGGTTACACTTCTATATCTCCTCCGGAAGCTTTAAATAAATTCTAAAGTTTGTCTCAATGTTATTCTTATGGAGGGATGGAATAGGCTTGAAATCTAACCAAGGAACATTTTAGTAGTTATTATTGCATATCAGTGCATCATTCAGCGTAATTGCTTAGCTACATTAGGACATTACATTCTTATTACCTAATTGTTGTGGCCCCTACTTAAGAGCCTTGGTAATGAACCCTTGGGCCATTCCATGTCAGGTGGACCAACAGTCCCCGCTTGACCATCACTGATTTCAATGAAATTTTCTGTGAACATAACTTCATATCCTCTATGAACATTTCCCAAGTTTTACATCCATCGATGAAATATTTGCTGAGATATAATCATTTGTTTGACCCCCTACGACAGCCTTCTACAGTTAGACAGATTTTTAGCAAATTTGAGACATGTTATCTCAGGCAGTATTCCGTTGAGCAAAACAAAACTTGGTATTCTTATACAACCTATGTTGCTCTATTATACAAAATAATAACAAATCTTTTATGAGCAAAATCTGTGAAGAAAATATGAAGCAAAATTAGCCCAAAAAATTATTGCTCGAAAAAAATATATAGTTTGGCATTTTATATCTTTTGAAATAAACAGAAAATAAACACGAAACTTTGTTCCTTATAACTACTCTGTACAAAGTGTTTAAATAAAAAGTTTCATTTTCTTAATCCCTTCTTTTATTTTAAAAATTGAGTGTAAATAATACGAATTTCTTTATGACGCCGAAAATATTTANTCCAAAATATTTTTAAAAGAAAGAGCATGCTTTTATCCTTCTAAAAACCCACTTCTGGTTTTTCATCGCGAGAATATAAGGCCAGAGTAATCGAGATTAAAGTGAAGTTACCTCACCCAAAAATAGTGGCGCGAAAAAAAATTTAAAGTTTAGCATTTTATATCTCTGCAAATAAACATAACATCAAGCCGATACTTTGTGCCTTGTAATTACTTAATACGAAGTGTACGATGAAAAAGTCTCACTTTACAAATGCTTTCCGTTAGTTTAATAATTGACTGTAAATATTACGAATTTCGTTACGACGCCGAAAATAGGGCATTTTCAGTTCACATTTACAAAACAAGACCCTCTCGTAACTCTTTCCAATTCTCTTCCCTATTTTTAGGGGTTAAATGCCTGCGATTAAAATCAAGTCTACATTTTTCGAGGGATAACAGCATGCTCTTTTATATAAAGAGAATTGGAAAGAGTCTTCCTGTCTTCTATGCCCAACAAAGAAAATGTTATAAATTCATAGTTAACTTAAGAATTACCAAAAATCCTGGAAATATGTAATCCAGGTATAACTTCTCCCCTATATGTAACCAAAATGGAAATAGAATTATATTTACATGTATATCCTGCGAGTTTCTAGTGACGCATGTTTCTGTAAATATTTTCACATTAAAATTTTTGTTTTAGTTTTCCTATATTTCAGTAAATGTGCATCTTCTTGGATGCTTAAGTTATTCTTTGTCCAATTATGCAATTTCCATTAACATACAGGTGTGGAAAGGGAGCAATTCTGTGCAAATGTATCCTTTGAGGCATAAAAAGGGTACTTAATAAACCTCAAAACAAAAGAAGACTGCTTTATTTAACAATTTTGTTATAATTTTGTTAGATTTTGTGTTTACATTTACATTTAAGCCCTGCAAACTGCCTGTGGCAGGGGGTGTAAAACACCTATATCCCTAACTAACCTGGAAAGCTATTAGCTTCTCTAATACTTTGCGGGAAAAACGACCAAAAATAACTATCCGTCCTGGGGACTATTTCCTGTATCGCTTTTTAGTTTTCTTTTGAAGATTGAGTACGTTACTAGCTGGGATGAAAAAACTAACTATCTCCTCCCCGAGATCCGTAGTGACAAACTTATCGAAAAGCTTCCTACGGTATTCAAGTCTTCTATCACTAAGCGAGTTCCATCCAAGGGATTCTATCATTGCCGAAACACTGCTGTCAAATCTGAAATCTCCCTTAACGAACCTAGCTGCCCTACGTTGAACCATCTCAAGTTGGGATGTTAATCCTACTTCATGAGCATCCCAAATCGCACAGCAATACTCCAGGAGAGGACGAATCAGGGAAAAGTATGCTATTTCTTTTACACTCGATGAGCAGCCCCTCAGAATTCTACTGGCTAAACTTTGCATCCTATTCGCCTTACCTACTATGCTTTGAATATGCTCTTTGAAGCAAAAACTACTACTGAATGTAATACCTAGGTTTTTATGATGCCTCAGAAACTCCAATGGATATCCTGAAATATTATTGGGTGTGTGGGTAACCTTGGCGGAACGCGTAAAAGTCATAACTACACACTTCTTTACGTTCAAGTCAAGCTGCCAGTCACTGCACCAACCTGAAATAATGTTCAAATCATTCTGCAAACAACCAGTGTCGTCTGGAGTTACGATCTCCCTGTAAATAACAGTATCATCGGCAAATAGCTTAACCTTACATCTAACATTATCCACTACATCGTTAATATAAATTAGTAACAAAATCGGACCTAATACACTACCCTGCGGAACACCGGATGTGACGCAATCCTCATCAGATAAAATTCCGTCCAACGTGACTCGCTGTGATCTGTTTCCTAAAAATTATTTTACCCAATCAACTACTTGTTTGTTAATCCCGTAAGCCATCAACTTATGTATTATTTTTACATGCGATACTCAATCAAAAGCTTTTCTAAAATCTAGAAATACAGCATCTGTACTGGTACCTTTATCAGCTGCTTTAAGTCTTTGACAAAAAGGGCTGACTGGGTATTGCATGACCTACCCTTACAAAAATTTACTTTACATTTACTAATTGCCCCCTTATCACCTAGAAAAGGCATAATTGAACTGGCAATAATATGTTCAATTATTTTACAGAAAATTGACGTTAAAGATATTTGTTGGTAGTCTTCCGGTTTCGAGGAGGAGTTCTTAGGAACTGGAGTGATATGCGCTCTTCTCCACGACATAGGTACAACTCCCTCATCCAAGGTTTTCCTATAAAATGCGTAAAGAAAGGGAGCAATCTCATTCGCCAGTGTTTGAATAACAAGCGATGGTATACCTGCTTGTCCCGGCGCTTACTTCTTGTCTACCGCTCTCAACAACTTTACTATTCCATCCACAGACAACTCGATTGGCCCCATCTTTGAATCAACCCGCGTAGAAAATTCGCTCGTGAGTCCATCGTCTAAAGTAAAGCTTTCCTGGTAGTGTGGATTAAGTAAATTCGCTTTTCCCAACGATTCACTAATCGTTAATCACTCATCATTAACAAGACTGAAGTCACTGAAGACTGACCTCCACGAGATTCTTGGACATATGACCAAAACTCCTTCTGGTGGCCTCCTAAAGACTCTAAAAGGGTTTTAGATCTATATTCCCGAAGCTCATTCTGTGATTCTTCCTTAACCAATCTTCGCACTTCCGTATATTTCTGCCACTTAATTTCAACGCCTTCTCCAATCCTCTCTAGCCTCTTCATCCGAGCATGTAAAATCCTTGGCTTCCTATGAAACGCCCGCAACTTAAGCCGGCGCCACACGATGCGTCCAACGCTGGCCAAAATGTTTGATCCAACGTTTGGGTCAAATGATTCGACAGTTGATGAGGCAAATGTTTCTGCTACACAATGTGACGAATGTTTGATCCAATACGGCTGGTACAAACATTCCAGTGTCGAGGNATAGTTATATATATTTATATATAATTGCCTGTCGCAATAAAAAGGTGACTTCCCACAAAAGATGTCTGCACTCATTCACATGCAGTCATGAACTACCGTGTGGCCGGGTGCCGAACAGCCCAACCGAGTTCCCTCAAATGTTCGAGACCTCCTTTGACTCGGGACAAAAAGACCGACAACGGCCCGAACATCTTCCAACACGAACGTTTGACGCTTGACATTGGAAGCTCGTAGGTTCGAAGATCCGCTACACAGTTCTACGAACTATCAAACGTCCAACGTTGGAAGGTGTTCGTAGCATCGTGTGGCGCCGGCTTTAGGTTTCATCCAATGCGATTCCTTGTGCTCCCTCACGGTTTTAATTGGGACGAACCTAGCTAAGCCTTCTTTAAGTATACGGAGGAACTCTATCCAGCCGTCCTCAACGCTATTACCACTCACAAAACAATAATAGTCATCCCTGTTTAGATTGATATAATCACTGAATTCCAAAAATCTAACCTTACAAAACATATAAACCTACCTTGAGTGATTTTACTATTTTCGTTTTAATTACTGCAACTATAATATCATGGTCTGAAATTCCGTCAATTATATTTATATCATCATACAGGTGTGAATGCGACGTGACTAATAAGTCTAATACATTACCTTGATCTTTGTGAATCATCATCTTAACTTTCTTATTAAGTTGATCTAAAGCGTGGAGCGAAAAAGTATCTATCAATGTCTGCGATATATTTTTCTCTCTACCAGAATACGAACTTGATAAATTATCTATATATAAGAACAGAATACGAACTTGATAAATTTATTTTAGTTGATAATTTTAAGTATTCATGTATGTGTAAATATTNACTTTCCACAGACTTACAACATTTATTAAAATTTCCAGTTATTTATATTATTCCTAACAATTACGTAATAGTGGATGATTTTTTAGTGAATCTGTTGTGTACATGTATGAATAATGAACTTGTATAGAATCTGTATATAGATAAATATTTATAATGATTTTAACATTTATTTTAGGTGATAATTTTAAGTATTCATGTATAAGTAAATATTTTAAATTAGAAATTAATCCTGCAATGTAATAGCACAGTCCCAAGGAAGAATGGACTTGAAAAAGTCTGACGGAACCGGGAATCGAACCCGGGTCTCCCAATTGCCGGTCGGGTGCTCTGTCCATTGAGCTATCCCGGCAGAACAATTCTTCAGAACGAATGCTGCCATGCGGACCAACTCGCTATGTCCTTGCCCACAAAGTATCCCGAATGGCTTGGAGAAATGTTCTGCCACCATCTTGCGCAAAGTCACCCATTTTCCTTTAGTAGCACAGTATTATATTATCATTTCAAACATTCCTAAATAACCCTGATAAAGTGCGTCAGAACTATTGAAATTTAAATCAAGAATTAATTCTATATCCAATTTTATGAAGAAACACTTCTGCATTAGATGTACTTCTGCATTAGACTAGGCCTTAAGACAATAAAAGGTGAATAATTATGTTTTGCTAAATTTTTCATCAAATTTTGTGAAAAAGAATATAAAAGTACACATTAATTTCAGCTGTTGTCTAAGTTTATCAAATATGAATTATCCCAATCAATATGGGGAAGGTTAAAATCCCCTCTTATAACTATGATAGGATCCTTTATTTTCTTCCGAATAATCACTAATGATTTAGCTAGTTCCTCTATACATTCAATCTTTCCATCAGGAGGCCGATAAATTGAACGAAAAAGCACCTTCCTTCCGTTCCATCCAAGAACCGAGATCCTTACCATTTCACTTGTACCGCTACCTAAGAAGTCGACATGCTGGCTCTTCTAAGATTCCTTTACAGCAATAAATACCCCTCCGCCTATCCTACAGAGTCTATCTTTACGGTATACAATATAATCTGGAGGAAAAATCTCACTTGATGCAATATCATCACTTATCCAACTTTCCGTTCCTATCACAATATCCACGCAAGTGCTCCTCGTGAGGTTAAGGAATTTGGTCTGCTTATTGTGTACACTTCTGCAATTTACGTCTATAATTTTTCATAACGTGTTGGATTTTTCAATTCATTTTGATCCAGCATAAGTATATCAAATATGAAGGCGAACTGTTATAGTATATTAAGTTTGGTGAACAATTTGTGCTAAAAACTGCTAAGGAAGATCGACAAATTCCACCCAAGGAAAAAATCAGGGGTGTTATACAACCACTCATAGCATCAACGAGTTGCTTGCCAGTGACTGCGGATGATGATTGTCGTCCAGATTTAAATGTTAAAAGTTGAAGTAAAAAAATTTTTTTTCTATCTATGGTCAATTCATGATTAGGAATACAAAGATAATCTATAACCATAAAAATAAATTTCTATCACCCACAAAAATTGTAAATTTACCCTCATCGTTGAAAGTGTTAACAAGAAGAATTGAAAGCTTTCCAAATCCTGAGAAAATATTTCAAGATTTTCCTTCCTTGAGTAAGCACATGTTCCTCCTAAGGTAGAAAACAGAAATATTTACTGTTTAATAATGGACATTGTTTCAATGGAAACTATGGAATTGGAAAGTTTAATATTATTTTACTACTTCCAATTTTGGAATATATTGTGCCTAGTTGTTTTGTTTAAGACATAGGAAATTAATTTATAATTACATAAGCTTAATGTGATATTTAAGTTGGATATAATTAATTGGGAAAAAATGTATTTATTTTCAGTACCAAAATGTTTACAAATTATATAGATATGTCAAGAAAATTAATTAATCTGCTATAATGACCACCCTCATGTACATATAGTAAAACCTATTTGGGAACTGAGGGGGAAAACTGTGTTATAACCAAGTTAGCATGATGAGATGAAAGCATTTTATTTCTTGTTCATCTGAAGATAGTATAATTACTATACTAGAGCCGCTGGATCTTGATCTGTGCTCCGCCCATTGTACTCTTGTCGATGAAGAAGCGCGGTTGCCAAATTTCACTTTTTGAGATAACTAAAATAAAATATATGCCAATATAATATGCAATTGATCCCTGAACAGTTTTTCTTTAGTGCTGATAGTTAATATTTTAAAAATACTTCATTAGATTTTCCCAAATCCGTATCTTATTTTTTACAGTCATTCCTAAAGCCATTTTGGCAATATGGTGCATGTAACGAAGTTTAAAAATTAACAGTAAGCTCTCCATTTTTTTAGCTTTCCCAGACATGTTACTTTTTGTGAATATGTTAATTCGTTAAAAAGATAATAATATTTTTGTCTTAGTGGAACACAAATTATTTAGTTTACGTCGTGAAAAAAGTAGTCGCTGTCTAAATTACGTTCTGCTATAGTTATCACCACAAAATTAATGTATGCGGTGTAGGTAAGTATGGAATAAGTTTTTAGTGAAAGTTTTATCCCGATATCTTATTTGTGAATCCAGTTACGATTGTTTATAGAAACTTCAAATGCGCGCTGAGTCCAAATCGCGGGTATTCTGCGTCGGAATACTCATGTTGCCATAGTATTTTTGGATATTGAGATAAATATTTAAAATTAAACTAATATTTACCAGTTGGCAATACATTACTGTTTAATTATATTTTTATCAGTGAATCCAGCGCCTTAACAACAATAGTAAGGCACATTACAATCATTTAATTTAGTTCATGTAATCATGTTAACTGAAAAAATAACATACATAGTGCTGTTTTTGTTTTGCTTTAAATAAAATATCGAATGATTCATAAAAGAAAAATATTAACTATGAATAGTTGCGGAAAATTAACATTTCAATCCCTTTAATAATAACTCCTAAATCGTCACCATCAATAGCAGAAAGTCCTGCCTCATTGAGTTGCATAAAAGAAATATTTCTGTTGGTAAATGATGAATATTATAGCAAGCAGTTTAGCAATAGAAAACTGGAATGGAACGCCTCAAACAACACCACAGAAAAGTATATTTACTTCGGCATTAGGCAAAGTTATAGTTAATGGAGTTGGATGGAATACGACACTTTAAAGTTCCAAGTTTCAATCTCACCCAAAAAGATCGTTTTTCATTTATTTACAGTACATATATATGCAAAGAGAATAGGTGAGGGTTCGAGGAGAATGGTCAGGGTGTAAGGAATTGGGGTTGGAAAAAATATTTAGGAGTTCCTTTCTGCCTCAATGTTAGGGAAACAAGCGATCTCCATTCCTTGTAAGCGATTCAGACAGTGACTTTGATATTCGCGATGAATACTCCTCAGCTGGAAGGTACTGTACTGCTATACCCATACTACAACAGGTGAAAGGAAAATTTGGGTATGGGATACCCCCTCCTGAGAGTCACTATTTTATTCAGGGGATGTTAACCTCAGATTTCTTCCGATGCGCATCCTTTGCATTGCAGACAAGAATTTGTGGACCTCACTGCAGCCCATTGTATCCCCTCTGTCTAAGGAAATTCCCTATAATCTTTGGATGTAAAAGGGTTTGGAAAACCCAGCCTTAATGTTTTCTGGGAATGCATTCCCCAACCTGCATAAAACTTTCCCTGGGAACGGTCTTTCCCTTGAAACCTTTGGTTTTTCCAGAGCTACAATTTTAGTGGTGGTGACCTGTTCCACCCACTCTTTCCTCTTTTTTGTTGTATATTATTTAAATTATTGCTTGTCTTATCTCAATTGCGTTGAAATGGAAATGATAAATAAGGTGGCGAACGTAACACTATGTGGCCATTAATTTCTGCAAGTTCATCAATGTAGTATCGTTTTGATACGTCTTTATACGTTTTAACGTACTCCATCAATTCTGCCTTGGTCATGTGTTCCTCTACTACGACAACTTTCCCTCTCAACCACTTCAAAATCACTTCTTTACGACTTGCTTGCGTCGGGGCCTTATTTATATGAACAGAGTGGTAGGAAGCATTGTCCATAACGATGACAGGATTCTCCTCAAGGTTGGGAATAAGTTCTATCAATTACTTTCTCAATCGGTAAAAGAGGCTCGTTACTCTTTTTCTCCTCCACAAAATAGTCTGAGATTGAAAACCAACTCTCGGGCTTGACTACCAAGAATGCGTTTACGCCTTGATTCTCCCTATTTCTTTGACATTCTCTCGATTGCACATCTTACCCTAATGAATTAAAATGAGTTGAAATCGATGTAAAACAAACCTACAAATATGGTATTGGAATATAGTGTCAATTTGGGATACCAAGTGAAATTTAAATTGTAAATTTAAGTTACAGAATCTAAATGACCATAGAAATATCTAAATCTAACACAAACAAAGCGAAACTAAAGTAAAAGATATTGAATATATATAAAAATTAGTGTATGCTAATACAAAAAGGATGACTTCAATCTAATATAAAAAAGAATAAATAAAATTTCAAGTAAAGAAAACAAAAACCTACAAGTTAAATCACTTTACACAATAGAGACAAAAATCTGTTAATAACTATGAAATATAAGTGATAAAAGGAATAAAATCTAGGACTAAAAACCGACCTAAACTATAAAACGAAGAATTTACCGAGATATTATAAAGAACGATAATTGCAGCGAAATGAGGTTCCAAGCAGTCACAACCGACAGAGAGTTAGAGAGAGAGAGCTCAACTGACTGCTAGAACTGCAACACTGTACGGATTTTCAGGCTTCCCGCCCAAAATCTGGACTTACTGTTGGATACGGCTCCCCAACCCCTGAAACACCTCGTGGGCGGAGCACAGATCACAACTCAGCGGCTCAACCCTAGTAAACAGTATGCAAACTATTGCTGTGTAAGATTGGATTGATCATTCATTGTTTTGTTGATTAATTGGTTGATCTCCTAATATGTTTGTAGATGGTCAACTTTTTGGGAAAAGATATTACCTTCTTTTATTGCTTCAGTTCGGTAATTTTCACTATAGAATGAAGCAACTTTTTATCATATACATATCGTATTTTTATTATATCATAGATTAATTATGATTAGTTTAACAGCAATGGTTAATTACAGTGCAGTCTCTCCAAGACTACACTCAACAGCCCCCAGAACACTGCACTGAAACTTGGGTTAATTTGATATGAGTTTATAAATTGAGTTTGCAACAAAAGAAGACAACATCAAGTTACTTTTAATTTTCTGCCCTGAGAAGATAATGTTAGGGAGAATTTTGTTTTCAGAATCATCTCCAACCATGAGATGAAGATTGTTTCATAATGTTTTCATTTTCTTTTCACAAAATCATTCATTGCAAGAGAGTGAAAAGGAGCCCTCTTAGAGACGAGAGGAGGCTGAGATCAGAGGACAGCAATGCAGAAAATGTAAACTATTTTTGGTCTATCAATTGAGGCAGATGATTGGCTGAAATGTGAAAAATTAAAATCAAGTGTTGACAGTTGAAGACCAATAAGGATTAATTAGAAGTAGCGTTCAATAATTGGTATTTCAAGGAAATATCTCTAAATATGAACTTAGAAGTGGGGTAACTTAGGCAACTAACTTATAGCTCCAATCTAGTTAAGTAATTTATTTTTCTTGTCTGTTCTGACTTTATGCTCAAAATTCTTCATTTTAATCAAGTTTTTGTATGCTCTTGGGAGGAGTTCTTTATGAAAAGTTTGAATCATGCTAGGATTTCTCCTTCTTTATCTTTCCTTTTTCTTTTATTTCCCTCTAGAGAGCCATCACATTACCATATTAATCAGAAAACATTTGAAGATTTTAAATATACCTGCTCATAGTCTGCAGTAGAGGATGTAATTTAACTTTTGTCTTAAATGATGCTGTCTTTGGGAGCTGGTCATGTTTATTGCCACCATAAATTTGAAATGATCAGTTACTGGACAATATTTAGCAGCAGATATTTTTCAGTAAAGAAGATAAAAAAGCTTTTCCTATCTTACCCTTAACCTTTATCATACTCCAATTAAATCTCATTTCACAGCCTAGCTGGCTGGAGCAGTTTTGGGCTTTTGAATTTAATCTTGCAGACATCTTGTTTTTTAATCAACTCTCTTGTCATTTGTCGTATGGTTATGAATGAAACTGCAAAATTGAGGATAATTGTTTCTATATTTATGTTTAATGTAATAATAATATGGAAGAAAATTAAATATAAAATATCTTAATAAATTTAGAAATGTACTTATATTTATGATATTTACAGTTTTATACGTATTTAACAAGATTAAAATTGTTTTAACTGTAATATGCCATAAAGCATGGTAACAGGAAAAGTCCCATGTTGTACTTGTGAACATGGATCTGTTTTACCTCCTGATGTGTTTGTGTAGCATCTTGTCTTTGCCCTTCACCCAGCCCTCATTATGCTATGCCTAAAGACAAATGCTGTTTGACAGAGAGGGCAATTATCTTCCACCAGAGCTGCATTGGTTAGGTATCTTTGCCCAGCCTCATTTAAAAGGTTTCTGACCAGATACAACCATAACCCTCAATGTGGAGATCACACACCTCATGAGGAATGAAATTTCCACAAATTATTAGTCTTGCTAGAAATAGAACAAAAGTTATTTTCCATTTTCAAGTCAATCTGGCTATTTGGTATGCCTTATCTACGTAACCAATATTCCTGTTGAAACTGTGTGTGGCTTTTTGGAGTTACCCTTATTTTTGCAATAATATCCCTCTGCCAACTGGACAGGCATATTTGTTAGCATATAAATGTCTTTTGTCTTTCCACATTATTTACATCTGGATCACTCATAGCAAGCATTTGAATGAGAAGGTTATCTAGCATTGAAAGAGATGAGGTATTAAGCATTTTTTTCCTACCTTGTGTAGGAGGAGTACTGTCATTTCAATTATTGCTGCAAGATTTTCTTCTTCTCTCTTCTAAGTTTAATCAGTTGTGCTTAGAGGGTGAAAAGCATTTTCTCCTTTCATCCTTTAATTTGATTCTTAGCAAATATTAATTAATCCAATTGATGCTATTAATAGGGCTTTGGACCTTGACTGCACTCTTTTAATCTGTAAGGTTGACCAGTTTTTTTTATTTTTTATTTTTGGCAGCTCTTAGAATGCACTTAAGGCTGTTTTACACGATGCATTATCTTGCACAAGTTAATGCAGCATTAATTCGCGCATGCAAAAATGTGCGTGTGACTTGCAGGAATGCAAGACGGTGGATTTACATGATGCATGCGAACGTGCAATTTCACAAGCATCTGCGACCATATTTCAGTGCGCATTGCATGGTTATTTTGTTTTACTACCAGGAAATTGGGAAGGAAGATATAGAGGATGACATGATGAGGGCTTCGATATCCCCTTGAGAAAGGGTGTTTCTGAATCTTAAGTTGTTAACGAAAATTCGTGAAAACATTTATTTATATTATATATGAGTAAAAGTAGCTTGCATACTGCAAGCTTAATGTAAGATAGATTAACTAAGGCATTGTACACCTACTGCAACACTCCACCTGCTATAAACGGACTGCCATCCACCAACTACAAAACCTAAACGAATTATTCAAAATACGTCCATACGATTTGTCCTAGCATCGAACCTGGGTCCATTAGGACAAATATCCTTACGGCATACGATAGAAATCCCTATCTTCTATAGATGTAGCGAATTTCAACCTTCTACCTGCCCGGGAAATACCGTTACGAATTTTTGAAAATTTGGTCATTCGAATGGTCCTGGGATCGAACCTGGGCCTTTAGGGCAAAAAGCTTTACGGCATACGATAGACAATCATCTATTCTAACAACACCGTGAATTGCATGTTTCTATCTTAACGGAAAATACCCTAAATGAATTCACGAACTTCAGACAGAAAAACTGCCCTAACATCGAACTAAGGACCCTCAGGGAAAGAATCTTTAGGTATACTATAGAGGTGTTTGATCTCTATTGATGATGTGAATTTGAAAGTTCTATCTTACCTAGAAATACCCTAAATGATTTCTTGAAAATTTTGCACTAAGAATTTACCTAGCATCGAACCTGGGGCCATTAGGTATAAAGCTCTTGCGGAAAACGGAAGATAAAATCATTTTCTAATGAGTCCGTAAATTTCAACGTTCTATCTTTATGCTAACTACGCTAAACGAATTTTAAAAAATGCGCTCAATGCATTCTTATGGGAATATGGCCGTTTTTGGGGCCTCCTAGAATCGAACCCATGTTGCCTAGGATGGATGTCTGCTTCATTCCATAGTGTCCAAACCCGGGACTTAACGGCAAAAAAATCGGCGGCTTTACGGTAAAAAAAAGTGGAAGTCACAGAGCCGCCGATATTTTTGCCGTAATGTCTCAGGTTTAGACATCTAGGAAAAAAACAGACTTCCATTCTACGCATCATGGGTTCGATTCTAGGAGGACCCAAAAAGGGCCATTTTCCCATAAGAATGCCTTGAGCGCATTTTCATAAATTCATTTCGCATACTTAGCGTAAAGATAGAGCGTTGAAGTTTACGGAATCGTTAGAAAATGATTTTATCTTCTGTTTGCCGCAAAATATTTATCCCTGATGACCCCAGGTTCGATCCTAGGTAAATTCTTAATGCAACACTTTCAAGAAATCATTTCGGTTACTTACATGTAAGATAGAACGTTCAAATTCATGTAATCGATAGAGCGCAAGCACCTCTATTGCATACCTAGAGGTTTTTACCCTGAGGGTCCTTAGTTCGATGCTAGGGCAGTTTTTATGTCTGAAATTCATGAATTCTTTTAGGGTATTTTCCTTTAAGATAAAAATTTGCAATTCACGGTGTTGTTAGAATAGATGATTGTCTATCGTATGCTGTAAGGCTTCTTGCCCTAAAGGCCCAGGTTCGATCCCAGGACCATTCGAATGACCGAATTTTCAAAAATTCGTTGCGGGATTTCCCGGTCAGGTAGAAGGTTGAAATTCGCTACATCTATAGAAGATAGGGATATCTATCATATGCCGTAAGGATATTTTTCCTAATGGACCAAGGTTCGATGCTAGGACATTTCATGTGCATGTATTATAAATAATTAATTTATGAAATCAATATTGGAAGGCGTGACTTCATGGAAAGCCATAGTTGAAAGAAAAACTTTGTAAGTTCCACACACATTTTAATTGGCAACCAGTTTCATAAGTCTCCTTACATTATCAGGCAATGAACATTTTTTTCAAGGTATAGGATGGCTGAGAGGAAGGGAGGGTAGAGGGGAAAGGAAGGGGTGGGTGTATCATGGGAACATCTTGTAAGGTAAGGAAAGAAGGGGTGAAGGATTTAAAAACAATTGCTCGTTGGCTAGAGCTCCTCTGGAAAATCCCCTAATCTCCACTTCTTCCAAGAGGTCTAACCGACAGGAATTTTCTTCCTTATGGAGGCGTCGGTGTTTGAAGTCGCTTTTGTGGTCGTTCTCCAGGAGGTGAAGGGCGAAGCTCGAGAAGGGAGGCTGTCCTCTCTTTGGGCGGTAATCTCTCTCGTGCTCTGCCACCCTGATACAAAGATTTCTGGTGGTTTTTCCAACGTACTTCATGGGACAATTTCCACAAGAAAGTTCGTAAACACTGCTGGTCGATTCTATTGACCTCTTATCTTTTGAGTTCCCTAGCAACCTTAATAGATTGTTCGGGGATCGAAATGCCGGTCTAATGTTTTCCAGGAATGCATTGCTAAGCTGGTATGACACTTTCCTAAGAAAGGGCATTCTTTGCCAGGTAATGGGCTTCACGTCAGTGGGGAGGAGGCTGGAGGTGATCTTCTCGGCTGCCCGTTTCCTTTGTTTCTTTTTCAGGAGCTTCTCCACGAGGATCGTGCTGTATCCATTGGCAGTAGCTATGGATTTTATGACGTTTAGTTCTTGAATAAATTTATCTTGGGAGAGGGGGATGGTTAATAAGCGATGGAGCATTGAGTGCAGTGCCGCATGCTTTTGGGAGTAGTGGTGAGAGGAGGAATTGTGGATAATTTGGCCTGTATATTCTGGTTTTCGGTAGATTTCGAATGTTGGCTTTCCATCATTTATGGTTATGTTGATTGTATGGTTTGCACCTATCTCCATCGTGAACTTCAGATTGGGATGGAGGGAATTTAGTTTAGTGACAAAATTGCACAATTGTCTATGGCTGCCTCCCCATACACAAAATGTATCGTCTACATATAATTTCCAGTAGAGAGTATGTTTTAATAAATATTCACCGAAACTGAAAAAATTCTCTTCTATGTTGTCCATGAAGATATCTGCAAGGATAGGGGACAAAGGGGACCCCATCGCTAATCCATCTCGTTGGCGGTAGAATTTATCATTGAAAATGAAGTGGTTTTGTTCTAGGCAGATTCTTATTAAACATATGATGTCATTCTTTGCTTTGGGGTCCATTATTTTTGTGTTAAGGTGAGTTTCTATGGAAGATACTGCCTCTTGGGTTGGTATTGAGGTGAAAAGGTTCTTTACATCAAAGCTCACTAACATTACGTTTTTTGGGAACACTTTTTTCACTAGATCTGCTGCCAGTTCGGCTGAGTTCCTTACACTATATTTTGGATAAAAGTTTGTTTGTTGTCTGATTATATTGTTTAATTTAAATGCTACTTTATGAGCCGGTGAGGAGCTTCCGGAAACTATTGGTCTGATGGGATGATTTTCTTTATGCAGCTTTGGCAAACCATAAAATCTTGGTGGGAGAGGATTCTTGGGCGTGAGAAGGTACTTCTCTCTTTCAGAAAACAAAGAACTGTCTTTGAGGGCTTTCTTTACGGAAGAATGAAACTTGGGGGTGGGATCTTTTGGGATAATATCTATATCATTTTCGTTGAAAAAAGAGGAGCATTTTTCTAAATATAGTTCCCTGTCTAGTATCACAGCACATTGGCCTTTGCAGAGTGAGGCAGATGGTCAATTTTTCCTATAGTGGCGAAAGACAAGTTGCCGTTGCATATTTTTAATTTGATAAGCTTCTTGAAATGAATTATTCTTGAAACTATAGTAATAGTCAAGAGCGAAGATAAAATACGTAGTAAGAACAATGTAGCATCTATAAGATGCCACAAATGGCCAGCGGCGTATGGCAGGGGGGTGTATAAATGTCTTACATAATCTATCGTATATATTAAGCTTGCAGTATGCAAGCAACTTTTACTCGTATATATATATATCCGGAGAAGCGTCTATATAAAGAGATGTAATCCACTGGTAACACTTTTGTTTGGTGCAGAAATATCTGATCATACTACAACTTTTTTATTATGCAGATTAGTCATAACGTTAAGATTTTTGGCAATTGGAGAGACCTATCGTTCTTTCATGTATTCCTCCAGAATCCATAAGAGAACTTTTCTTCGAATTTAGCACCTTCCTCCTTTCCAACAGATAATTTATACTTTAGGAATGCCATTTTTGCTGTATTCCTTGGCTGTTGTGCTGGGCCTGAAAAGCACCACATTAATTAAAATATTTTTTGTTCAAACAGAATCATTTCATTGCAGTTCCTATGCTGCGATGAGAAAACTTCACCTTAAATCATCAATGAAAGTAAATAAAAAAGGAAATATTCGTTTAACCATTAAATATTCCTTACCTTATTTGGGATAAAATGCTATTATCTTCATCTCCTGCAGCGTTCTTGGTATCACATAGATATGGCTGTTCTCTTATGAGAAGGATTAATTCTTCCATGTTACTAGGAGACCAGCTCATCCTGCCTATTGAACTATTTCTACCTCTAAACTAAGAGTACAAACACTGTAAACTTGCTGTATATAGACACTGAACACTCAGATATACTAATGCCACAAGGTGCACATCACATGTTGTGGTGCCGTCTATGCCTAGGGAAAGAAAATGGAACTAAAAATTGCATGAACGAATGCATGAGAATAGAGTTCTCCATTTGTTCATGCATTTCAGCATTTTTTGACGCATTTTGGCATTCTTATTCTTTCCATGCATTAACTTGTGCAAGAAAATGCATTGTGTAAAACGGCCTTTAGACATGATCATCTAGGTCCTAAAGATATGTCAGCTGACAGAATCGTGACTAACTTTTTCAAATTTTAATCTCTTATCCTAGATTCTCCAATATATTTTTAAGCTACAATAATTTTATGAAAATAATTTTAGCTGTATCAATTGAATTCTTCAGTCATCTTTTTTTTCTTCCCAGATTTACCATTTTGTCACTTCATTACATTTAATTATAAAATTATGTCAGTTAACCCTTTGGCTGTGGGAAACGTACTTTTACGTTCTTCTAAGAGGACTGCGGGAAAAACGTATTTCTACGTTTGACCTGCTCTTTCTTCCCCGTTCTTGTCCTTTCTCAATTTTATGGCCCTGCCTCTCAATGAGACACCCAAAGGCTCACTCTTCTGTATTGTTCTAGATTGGGAAAATCCAAGGGATTTCGCACCTCGGGGGAAACCCAAATCTTCGATTTCTGAATAGCGGATTTACGAAATTAGTAATAATTGATAAAAATCAAGATATCTGCGAAGTGTTTGGTATCAAAATGATCAGCAAAGTGCAAGGAAAGTAAATTCGGACTGCTTATACAAAACAAATTTCTTATTAAATATATTATATATGATACCAACCATAATTTCTAAACAATAACACTGACCGCAACCCATAGGAAAATGGTCGACCCGGATTATAAGGGACAACTACCTGCTGGGACTTGCCAGCGCCTCCAGTACCCCTGTTACTTTTCTCCCGCACACAGATGTAGATAAATTTGAGGGTCCCGCAGCTAAAGGGTTAATAATCTACAAATCATAATTATACCAAGAGAAATATCGCATAAAAATGTGTACTATAGTACGCCGAATCCTCTAATCGCACTATTGCTAAAGACGCTGATCTTTTCAGCTAAAGGGTTAACTGGGATATATTTTCTTTAGATTTTTATTCAAGAAGCAGAAAGAATAACTCATCATTTTTGGATTAAATTGTAATGCATTAAAATGATTCTCTTCATAATATATTATTGATGAGATTATCTATTATTTTCTAAATTATTTGTTATTCTGTAAAACTTTATGTATAATCACATTAGTTATTCAAAAATATGAACATGAATATTTTTGTTGGGAACATTAAAAGAATATGGAATAAAAAGTTAGTAAACACTTACTAAATAATTTCTCATTTAGTTTGTTAGCAGTTTTTCTGTGCACTGACTACCACTTACATCACTTGATTGGAGATACATTTCCATGCATAAACAAATAGAATTATAGAAACCACAGTTTATGAACTGCTTTATTTAGGAAATTATTTTTGCCCATCATTAGATTTTAAATATTTTATACCTAGAATTTGACATGTTCCCTTATGCAGTTATAATTAGACATTATGTAACCTTTAAAAGACCTATTCTTTGCCCTTAAAATGATGTACAAAAGGAGTCTATCAAATCCGTTTAATCAGAATCTATGTAAATCTGATCAAAACCTGATAAATTTGAGCAAATTCACTATTCCTGTAATTTTTTTTACCATTATGGTATGTGCAAAGTCTATATTGCAGGAAGAAATGTAATATGTTTACATTTATGTTTTCAAGAGAGATTCACCATGCTTAAGTGTGTTCATAAACATGGTCTTGAAATTGATGTCTGTATGCTGCAGGAAAATGACTTTATTTTTATCCGATATCACTAAAAGGTCAAACGTCACAAAAGGTTTGTGTTAATGTGTTCATAGAAATGGTGATTTTATCTGCAGCTCATTATTATTATGACATATGGAGGTAATTTTTTACTTCTCTCTGCTTAAGTATATAACTTAAGAACATTAGATGTACTTGGTGGTACTGACAACATACTCATTTTGGTGCATTAAGATAAGTTCTGAAAATTTTACATTTATCCATCCCCATAGTAAAGATTGTAAAAATACTTTTTCATTTTTGACAGCTACGCAGACTTTATTTCTTTTTGGCTGTGGTAAGTATATAGCCAAAAAATTATGCATAGTAATATTTAAGCATGCTTATTTTTTTGGAATGTTTATTATAATTAAGAATTTTTTGCATTCTTGGCTTAAAATTGAATTCTTCCTAACGCTGAAGTTTGCTATTTTAAAGTTCTCAATCCTGAAAGGAATTCTATGTAACATGAGGAATGTGTAGGAGATTTTCATCTTGTCTATTGTACGGCTGGTTTTATTGATGTTATATGATATAGATTGAGTCTTATAACAAGGATAGTTTGGTTGTGTAAATTGACTATAAAAAGTTTTGATCTCAGTCTTCATTTTTTTCTGCTTTTACTTGTGAGATATTTTTTTTCCATCCAAAGCAAATCCTATTGCATTTCTTCTGATTGATCTGCTTCTTGAATTATTTTATTTGACTTAAATTTGTTTTAAATATTATTATATATATTGAGTTTTAACTATATGTAACCAATAGAATCATATTGTAGTGATTTTTTACCTTGGAAAAAGAGTTTTCTCTCAGATGTTTCAGATTTACTCTGTATGTAAATATCGGGATTCTATTGTTTGGTTTTCTTTTGGTATGATTGTAAGTAATCACATTCATCTGATGAATTGCATGAACAAATAGGTAAATTAACCTGCCGTGACTCGCGCGGGGTGTTTCTACACCCCAGCCGCTTTCCAACAGTGACCATCTCTTCCCGGTTAGGTTGTATGACCCCTTCTTCTCAGTAGCTTCAGTTATTGATGTTCCCAACCTTCTCTGCAAAAATAGTCAGTTTGTGGCCTCCTCTCGCTGACGTTTTTCTAAGACCGTGCGCTCCTTTTTGAGGTGAATTTTCCAAAGTTTCCGTTATTGAAACTTTTGAACGGCTAGCTATTGAAAGTTTTCCATTCTTATACATGTGTTCCATCAACTAAGATGAATAAGGAAGTGTAAAAATTCGTGGTTGTTGTTGGTAAGTGCGTTAACATAAATTTATCTCTCTACTGCTGTTTCATGATACATATAACTATTTGGTTCCTCAATACTTCCGAGGGTTCTCATAACTTTTTCATCTTTTTATAAGTGAAACTATTCCCTAAATTCTGAATTGCATATTTTTTAGGAAGGCCCTCAGTAAGGATTTATCTTTCTATCGCAAGATAGTGTACGTTGTGAAATTCGCAAATAATTGCACCAACTTCGATTCCGCAAGGTATGTGTTTTTACTATTTTCAATCAAAATGTGAATGGAAAAATAAGGTAATCACAGCGATAACTTAGCGATCTTTATTCGTTTACTTTTTACCTTTAGATGAGTGATTTATGTTCTGAGACGGACATAGAAACGGTTGCTCTGCTTTCTGGTGGACTTTCAGATGAGGAGCAGTAAAATTCTGACAGAGTGAAATTTCGGAAGCTTCGGCAGAGGAATCAGAGCAAGACACCTCCAGCGAACAGTACATAAGTGATTCAGACACTGAATGTGTAACAGTTGAGAAAGATTCTTTCTTGTTAGGTAGAGACAATAAAACTAAGTGGAGTACGACTGAGCCTTGCCGTAGAGTTAGGACGCCCACTCACAACATCGTATCTCAACCAGTGGAGTTCAAAGGGGATAAGAAAAAAAAATTGGCTGGATTGCTTCAACATCATACTTGATAATGATATAGTAAGGATCATTGTAAACAGTACTAATGTAAAGATTGCAGAGATAGCCCAAAAATGTTCGAGAGCAAGAGACCAAAGCAAATGGTTCACCATATTTTTCAATTTTCCTTTTTAACTCTTTGGTTAAATTTGTTTGCAAGCCCCTTCTTACAATAAATGGTTTAGTCAACCCCTTCGCTATGTCTCTGAGGAACGTCCTGCTGTTTATTTTCATATCGGGATGTATGCTCCTGTAAATTATGAAGGCATTTATGCCTGATGTGTTAAGTAAATGATAAAAAACTGCCACAGGCCATCTTCTTGTATTTCTCTCTACGCTATAAGTCTCGCACACTTCATCCTCTGTATCAACGCCGCATTTCGTTGAATTATAAAATGTAATTATCTCTGGCTTTTGTTTTTCATCGGTGGATGCATCAATGGCGATTTCTTTGTGCATACTTGAAATTAGTAAAACGTTCCTTTCCTTTTTTGGTACATATGACACCAGGGTCATGTTTTTCCTAAATAAAAACAAGCTGCTGTATTCCTCCCTATTTTTGACTTCCACAATTTCTGGGGGGAGTTCCCTCTTATTTTTAAGGATGGTCCCAACTAGCATCAGTTTTTCTTGGAGTAAATCCTCTAAAAGTGGCATGCTTATAAACCAATTGTCGTGACAACCAAACCATGACATTACTTTCTTGTCCTAACAACAGTCCCATAACCCGCTTTAACGACATCCTTGGGACTGTTGTTCTGTTTATGAGGACCATCTGGTTGAGCCCCTACATACACTTCTAAGTCTTGGTTGTAATATACTCCAGATAAAGTCATTTGTTTGACCCCCTACCGCAGCTTTTTTTTGTAAATGTGAGCTGAATATACCCAATTTTCAATTTTCATTCATTTCATTGCGCGAGTCATCGCGTAACTACATTGAGCATGAGTCACGGCGGGTTAAACAAAATATTTAAAAATGATAAAATTGGCAGGTATGGGAATAAAAATATTCAAATGCTCCTAATGACCGTTACCATTATTGCATAGAATAGAATAACATTTGTTACATGATTTGAATTTGACCAAAATATCCATTGTCATATTCTATTGAAATTAAGTATGGAAGCAGAAATATTTTTGTAATTTCTGGCGTGTGAAGAAGCTACTATTTATGTGGGAAATACTATCTTATCAATTGCCTTATATGAGCATGTATACTTAAAATTTGCATGAGCATTTTCATGGTCTGCTGCTTCAAATTTTGAAGCATGGTGAGTACATGAATTTCCAAAGGACCATTAAGGACTTTTTAGTTTTTGCCCAATATTTAATGAACTTTTTGTTTCATGCTAGTATTTTTAATTATTTTTTATGATAGTTGGTAATTTTAGAAGTGCTCAAGCTGCAGGTGACTACTGTAAATTTTTCAAATGTCACACAAAGAAATTCTAAACTGCGAGCTAGAGACATCTTCTGAGGGAAATTTACCTTTTTCATCATTTCTGTGAGAATGTGAAATAAAAAATTTAGTGTATAGCTTCAATTTGAACTATAAAATTCCTTTGATGCTTTTATCAGCTTGTAACTAGATTAAATTAAATATATAATTTTAAAATATACTTGCAAAGCCATATTGTATATTACCATAATCAATGCATATTATCACCCTCATCATAACCAATTAATGGGGGGTACATGTACTATGTAGGTATTGTCTCCAATAGAAATTTTTTTTATCTCCCTTGTTGTGTTGTTGAAATTCTCTGAAGTATATAGAAGGAATTTTCTCAGCCTCTCTTGCCTCTAAAAGATTCATAAAGTATCTATTGACAGTTGTCGCTGAAGGGTAAGGTATTGCAAGTGTTCCAAAATGTTGATACCTTTTAATGCTCAAATTGGGAGAGTTCTAATTTTCAACAACTTCTATTTATTTAATTATATAAATACCTAATTTAATATATTTTTATCTCCAATGAATTCTTGGTAGGTTTTTGAAGTTGAGATAAAAAGTTTGCTTGGGTAGAGAGGCATCCTGTTTTTCATGAGGAATCAATTTAACTATATCAGTGCTTTTTAATTCAGTTCTTATGCTTTTGAATAATTTGAAGTTTGATTATTGCTTATTGCTACAACTGTAATAGTAATTTTTATGTAGTAATTTACTCATTACTATGTAAAAAGTATATTTTTTGTTAAGGTATGGAGTCGGAGGTATAAATGTTACATCAGTTCTTTAGGTTTTTATCAATAAATGTAGTAATATAGCTGTCTTTTTTTAGGTCCTCCATGCAGTACTTTTTTGCCAAAGGAAAATCAAGAAAAACTGGGCCTCCAGCAATCATCAATTTCTCCTACATACCAAAGCAATGAAAAGAAGCCTGAAGTGGAAGAGAACATCATGCCTCTGAAGCAAGAAAATAGTAACAATGCTGCTTCAGGATTGAAAGAAAAACTCCCTTCAACCCCTCTCAAGTCAGTTGTTGATACTGGTTCACTAGATGGTACATCCATTGATGGAGGCAAGAATTTGTTATTAGATACTGTGAGTGTGACTCAGAAAATTCCCAAGGCATTAGTACCTGATGATCTTGCAAAGGTGGTTACTCCTGAGGTCAAGTGTGAGGAAAGGAGTTCAGAAGATGAACTGGAAAAGGGGTTAACTAGGACATTGGCAGGACCAACCACTGCTGATTATTGCTTTTCACTAAAGAGGCCTTCAAATGATAGCAAAGCTACAGATTCTCCTTGGAGATATGTGCCTGTGGTGAAAAGAGTGAGTGTAAGTCATGGAAAGCCTGTACCAGTAGAATCTGCTTTGATGAGATCTCACATCGAATCAGAAGCATGTCTAAACTTGCCTCGAATCACTGATTCTTTGCATGATGAACTTAAAGGGGGAGAATCAGATGATGGCTGTAGGTCTAATTTCCCCACTTCTATGGGAACATCGCATGCTGCATCAAAAAGGAGATTATATTCTGATGAGGTGCTTGAGTATAGCTCTTACTCTGGTAGTAAGAAACAGGAGAAAATTAAACAACGCATTGAAAAGATAAGTAGAGCTCCTGATTCAATTGAAAGGGAGTTTCGACAGACAAGGCTGGAATTGGAAAAAGAATTGAGACTACAGAAAAGTCTATCAGAAGAATGTGAAGATTTGGGGGTGGATGAGCCCAGTACAAGTGATCTTTTTCCAGAAGCTGACTTATTACTAGATCCTAACCCTTCACCCTCTTATGACCAAACCATGCCTGATACACCTTGTGCTCAAACTATGGATTCTTCTGAACCCTTCTCTAGTTCTGATTTCAGGTCAGTAGACTCATCATCAAGTGCAGAGGGAGTTCATGAGACTGCTGGATGCTCAAAGACCGGAAATAAGTCTATTCAGAGGAAGGAGAAGCCAGTTCCAGCAAGACCAAGGAAATATTTGTTAAGGCACCGGACTGATAAAAAAAAATGGATATCAGTTAGGAATCATCATGGGACTTTAGAATACCGGAAAGCATCAAAAGATGAAGATCAGCGAAAGCCTCCTCTTCCACGATCTCCTAGAACTAGCAAGGGTGATGTTAGTGGTGGACCATTAAATGGTTCAAATACCATGTCCCAAACAAACATGGAAATGTCAACTTTTACCAGCTCTTCTGGTGAGGATAGTCTATCTCAACATTCACTTTCTCCTATTAAAGCAACAACTCATGCAAGCCCTCCCACATTTTCTTCTGATATGACATATTCTCCTCCTCAAGATGTCGCATCACCCAAATCTCATACCTCTCAGGCTTTTGATTTATCATCGACACCTTCTGCAACTCAAAGGACTAACATCACATATTCAAAGAAGGGTCAGTCTTATGCCAAAGATTACAGCAACACAGGCCAAAAGCATTCCAGAGTTTACCAATTTCTGGACTACCTTTGTGAACAGGGAGACTCTAGAGATTCATGTGATAGCTGGGAATCATCAAATTCTATGGAAAAAGAAAGCACTAGTGAAAGCTCTAAGTGTGGGAGAAGCTATCATGGATTGAAGGATGCTGGAAGTCCATCAAGTAGCCCTGAAGATGACGATGATGGTAAATCTATACCTGATTATCAGGATCCCTCAGCCAATCATACAAGTTTTAGTAACTTGTTACAAATTAGTAATTCATCTAAATTGTCCAAAGAAATGGAGGAAACTGTTTTGGAAGGAATGGAAGACGATAATGCAATTCTTCCATCTGCAAATGGAATAGAATGTGATGATGAAGAAAAAGGAGGTCCAAAGAGGAGCCCATTGGAAAAGTCATTGAGGAAACAGGCCATGGAAAAGAATGCCAAGAAACATGTATTGGATAAAATTGATCTTTATCCCAGAGTCTGTTTGAAGAAGTGGAAAGGTAAAGATTCCATAACATGCTCTAGGTATGCACTTGAATTAGAGAATGTGTCTGCTATGCCAACTGGTAGCAAACATTTCACATGCGTCGAAAGACCCTTGTTGGAAAGTGAATCATCTGTGTCTTCAGAACCATCTAGTGAAAACTCATCAAAGACAAGTATTGAGCAAAATATTGCAGTGGGACATTTGGAGTTGTCCAAGTCTATTGTGTTAGGGAAGGATGGGGAGTTTAGCATTCAATCTGACTGCCCCAATCAGTCAAGTGTGCTTAACTCATCCCGCAGATCTTCTCTTAGGGGTCATGTTAAGAAGGGTTGCCCTTGTTGTAATGGATCCCCTGAACCAAAAAAATCCCGTGTTTTTAAAGGTGACAAAATAAGTAAGAAAATACATTCATCCAGCAAACCTTGTTCAAAGTTACACATGACAAAGAAGAGATAGTGGGGATCCATTTTGTTAAAAATGGTGTTCTTGTGTGTACTTTAAAACATCATGATGATCCTTTTGTGTTGTGCACTATGCAGCTTTTGCTGCTCTAAACTGCCAAATTAAGCCACTTTTGCTTAGATAAACTAGTTTGGTCATTCCACCTTGAGTGGTGATGGTCCTGAGAGTGTTTTTGCTATATTGTCATCTCTGAATTTAAGGAGTTGAATGTTCTGTGAATAAGGCAGCAATTTTATTATTTGTCTTGTTTTTATGGATGTGTGAGCAAAAGCCACAACTGCATGCAGTAAAGTTGATTCGTTTTGTAAGATAAGCTACAGTTTGAAATGTTCATGGCCTGACTATTCTACATCTAAATATTTATCCATTATTGTAACTCATGGAGTTGGGTCTTCTTGCGGACAATTTATAGGATTCAAAATTCTTCTAATCAGTTTACAAAGAATCAGATTATTTACTTCTTTGCCATTGGCTAATGTTGGTAATGAAATTACATGTATGTAAATAGTGGCAGCAGCTATACATCAAACCATGCAGTTACTGAAGATCTTGATACCTGAAGTGGTTCAAACATAATTCTCAGTTGTAAAACTGGCTGAATGATTTAATTTCATTTGTCTAATCTAATGGTTGTCTGGATTGTCAATATTTTTAAGGCATATTTTAAATGCTGTGTGTGGGCAGATGACCTATCAACATTACCTCCTCGTTCTTTCTTTTTTCATACTTTTCATATTAAACCATATACTTTAATGGCCTGAAGTAAGTTGTTATTGAGGAAAAGTTTCAAAGAAGCCTTTTATGACTTTTGAAATGTTGTGGTAACTCTATGTCACTATCATATTAGAGATTGAAGAGTTGAATTACAATTAAAGTGGTCTTTTATTAGCTTTATCTTACATACAGTCTGTAAATATAGAGTTGGTAAATGACTGGTGTAAAGTAAAATAAGGTTAATTGTGCATTTGGGGCTCAATGAAGGTGCCAAAACCAATCTTGCAACACACACTACTGCAATAGATGGCAAATGTGGGACAAAACGTGTTGAAACAGTTCCATTTTTGTGATATAGCACATGGGCATTTGCCCCAAAGCCATGTTGTAGGGAAATGGATATTAAATGCAATTTAACTAACATTAATGAAATTTTTTTCAATTCCTTTATTTTGTTATTGTATTTTTGCATAACTGAATTATCTGTTCCTTTTTGAGATGGTCCACTAGAGTTTGAATGAAAAGTTGTTCATTCATTAGATATTTATCTACAAACTTTTGTCATAATTTTTTGAAGAGTGGAAATGTTAATAAACTAATAGATGTTTGTGTTACCTCAGTTTACATCTAGTCAGTGGCTAATACTGTCATTTCTACCAGAGGTATCACCAATCGAGCTGCACTTTAGTACAAAATAACTAGTGTGGATCACCATGCTTTTTTAAGTCTTTCATTAATGCATTTTTAATAACAGTGGATGTAAAAATACAGCATATTAATATGCAATTGACTGTACATGCCATTGGTTTTGTGAAATTAGTATTGTTTGGTGTGGTAGATAATAAATGATGATGGCTTCACTTTGTTTAATAATAAACGCAAGACTAAATGTATGTAATGTTAAACAGGCCCACTCAACCACATAAATAAAAATCAACTTTGAAAAGTGAATAGCTATTCCTGTTTATTTTTGATGAATGGGAGTGCAGAAAGTTATGTCAATGTTAAATGTATAACAATATTCACAATGGCACAACCTTTCTTCCATCTAAATCATAATAATCATAGAAAATGCTATTTGGTGACAGTACTGTAGTCCTATACTTCTGGTGTTTTTACACGTAGGGGTAAAAAGTAACATTACTCTTTTGTATTTATTGTGCTCGCAATCCGTTATTTTTGCATGAATAATTTTCAAAGGGTGTTGCAAAGTGCTGTCTGTTAATTGTCGTTAGTTTATATTGTTTGAGTGGAATTCCAAAGAGTTTTGTTGGTAAAGTTTTTTGCAGTATCTAATTTTGTGTATAATTATTCTGTGGTGAGGTAAATGTGGAGTGTTCACTTCATTGTACAGGTGCCTAAAGGCACAGATTGTTTCTTACTCATTGCTATTTTGTACATTTTGTATCAAACTGTGGACCTATTATACATTTCTTCTGTAAAAACAAGAGGTATGTTTACTCAAGTAAAATTTTGATACATAAATTGGCCCCATCATTTCCTAATATGTTTTTTTCTTTTTCTTTTCAGTTTAAAATTTTTGGTGTATATTGGATTTTGTTTAATTTGAATGGTAAGGGATTTCGATTGTTTAACATTTATTTTTCAAGCTTATATTAAGAATTTTAAATTCCTTGTTTTTTGAATAACTGCTAAAGTTTTTTTTCAGTTTTAATAGTTAACCTTTATTATGAATATGAATGAATTTTAGCTTTGAATTATTTAGTCTAAATAGAAAACTTTGTTACCATTGCAGATCATGTATTGCGATTGAATTCATCCAAAGTGTCTGTAATTAAAAGTAAAACTTCCTTATGCTTAAATCAACATTCCTAGTCAATGGATTTGAGAAAAACTGTAAATTTAACTTAACACACCAATTACTCAGGGAAGAATCGATCCATTATTGGATTGGTAGGTTTATTAAAGCCTCATATATTCCAACACGTTATTTAATGTTATAGGCCCATAAATTATATTGTTTCATATGTAAATTTTCTTAGGTATTAATTTGTTCTGAAATGTTTATTAGTCTATACTACAAAGGACAATAAAAATAAAACCAATGTTTGGATATTCGTGTATTCAGTATCTCTGTGATGTTATCTCAGGATGTTGAAATACATATGACTAATTTCATCCATTCAAAGTTTGGTATTATTACCATGTAACATATTAAAGACTATTTCTATTTCTACATAAAATTTTAATGCTTCATAATTGTTGGGAATTACTTAAGTAGAAAATTTTCCAATTAATGAAATTTGTGCTTAATTTAAAATAACCTACACAATGGAAACTTGCTATCAATTCCACTACCTTGGACTTGGGGTGGATTTTTTTTAGAGGTTTCCTAAGCAATTTACACTAGCTGAAGTGTTGTATTTTTACTTCAAAGTGAAGAATTTCTTTGTGAAATATGGTCAGCTTCCTCAGTTTCTCTTGTTATGAAAGCATCAGCAAATAAATGCTGTTAACTCCTTTTAACTTGAAAAGTATTCAGAATTTAATTTTGCATTATTTTTCATCACCACATTCAAAGGAAGCAAAAAAGAACATTGGTGGATGACTACACAACTATTTTCTGTATTATCATTTTATCGATCCAGCAATTCAGCTGCTAGGTTTTCTCTTGAGTATTCTATGTTGCGGTGCCTCAACATTCACATGTTTTTCACATTAATGGAGCAAGGAGGCTGCATTTCCTGAACAGTTTTTATGTTCATCTAAAGATATATAATTGTATTTTAGTCATCAGAAGTGATCACAGGACAGTATCACGATGATGATCAACTTTTGACATCTGGGTAACATGTCATCAAAATGTTCTCAAGGAATTATTAAAACATTCACTTGGTCTTAATTGGGTGGAACTTGTTTTAAAAAAGATGCATTCAGGGAAAAGAATGCTGAAATGCAGACAAAAGTATGCAGCAGTTATGCAATGGGTATTCTTATCAAGAAGTATTCAAACTGTGACAGCTTCAATTTCTATTTGCTATTGAATGCATTGGTGGTACCTTGGTTAATGACTGTAATCTGTTCTGGGATTACAATCCTTAATCAAAAATATGCTGTTATCCAAGTCATGTTTCCCCATGAAATATAATTGAAATTTGATTTTCATCACACTCCTTACAGCCATAGTTAATATCAAATATCCAGATAAAAAATCTTTAAGAAATAAAATAAAAGACAGTGCATATCATTAATTCATTCATATTTTCTACATAATAATGGGATCAATAAAATGAGTATTACTTAAACTGTTTTTAATAACCAATACTCCCCAGGACAATTGGGCTCTTGCCAGAGATTTTTAATGCTGTAAAAAACCTCTACTTACTCGATACATGCTGCATTTAAATTTTTTCAAAATTGTTTGGGCTTCTAATTAAAAATATTGTCAGTTTATAGCTAAAGATGTTTGAGTTCATTTCATAGCAATACCAAGAACTTCCTTCTAATTTTTCAAAAGATTTTTCACTTGGGCATTTTCATTTCATCATTCTCTACTGGTCATTTCAGTTGGATTTTCTTTTTCTTCACATTACTGCTTTAAAAGTTCATTTAGAGCAGTGCTTCCCAAAGTGGGCGCTACCGCTCCCTGGTGGGCGCTGCAGCGATCCAGGGGGGCGGTGATGGCCACAGGCGCATTTGGGGGGCGATGAATAACTGTAAGGGGGCGGTGAAAACATAAAAGAAAGAAGAGAAGATTTAGAAAAATTGATTTATGTATTCCGCTCATAACGCTTAATTTTTCTTTGAACAACGTACTGTACCTTGGCTCAGTTCCTGCATACTCCCTCACTTGCATTGAGGTATGTGCAATCGCGCACTGCTACTGTTCATGTGATGCTACTTTGGGGGTAGCAAGTGGTGCGACGGCACCGGGACCCGCGCTAACAGGACCCCGCGGATTTCGATTACAAATATGTTACGAATTACGATCACGTGAGAGATTTAGTGACTTCGCGAGGGCCTCACAGAAAAAATCATGGAATGACTTGTGAAAACATAACTCAATTAACTTAATTCAGCATTAAGAGGCCAACCGCAGAAACGTTCTTTTACCATTTAAATTAAGCTTAAGAATTTAAAACGTAAATGTAAAACCTAATTTCACCGTTAAATTGATTTAAAACTGCAGCGTGGAAGCGTTTTTACGCGCGTAAACGCGCGCGCGTTCATAATTTCAAACTTCAATGTTTCTAATTTACACCTTTCTTTACTATATTTTACGAAAAATGTAGAAACAAAAAAAAAAGGTTGCTAAAAAAATTAATTTCCACGGGGGCGCTGAGTAATATTTTTTTCTGGAAAGGGGGCGGTAGGCCAAATAAGTTTGGGAACCACTGATTTAGAGTATCAATTGGTACGTAATGCAAATTTTGTAATTCTTCAACATAATCTTCCTCCCCTTTATGATTGAGATTGTTGGTGGTTGCCCCAGTATCATTTGCCAAACTGTCTCTCTCACCTTAAGCTTTTTCATTACTTAAGAAAAGACTTAGTTTCCTCTAGAGTATAGGAAACTAAGTTTAGACTAGCTCAGCACTAAAGAGCTTCCGCATGGTACACCACTGGACCATTTTTTATGCAAGTTGGATGTTCATTTTCGAAGGGTAAAATGGCTTTTTGAGTCATTGTGTAACGCCATAGAGTAATCTTATAGAGCGATAAACTTATGATATCACTTTTTCGCGTCTTATCTCCAATAGATGGCTCTATTCACAGTAAGTAGGAAGGGCAAGGCACGGCGAGAACCTAGAGCCGTCTTATCTTATACGAGTAAAAGTTGCTTGCTTACTGCAAGCTCAATGTGATATGGATTAACTAAGGCATTATACACCACCAACAACATATTATACAACACTCCGCCTGCCATACACCGACTACCATCTACCAACTACAATACCCTAAACGAATTATTGAAAATACGTCCATACAAATTGACCTAACATCGTAACTGGGTCCAATAGGACAAAAATCATTCATCTTGCCATTGCCTCATCTTTAGTATCCTATATGTGTATCTCTTTATATAGACGCTTCTCCGGATATATATATATACATATAGGGTACTAAAGGCGAGGCAGAAGGAAGTGCCTCACGGAGCCGCCGATTTTTTTGNAATCAAACTTAGGCTAAGTCTGTGGCCTGGTGACGTTATTTAATCATTGCTTGGCTCGGCATCATCGCATCGCTTCTTCACTTGTGTCAATGGCTATTTCAACATGCGACACATTCGTTGATGTTACCGACCGTCCTCCAACCGAGACTTTTAAGAGATTTGAGTATTTTTTTAATGAAAGTAAGAAAAGTGTGTACTTTTTCTACAAGATTATTTGTACACGACAGGTTTCAACGAATAATCGCAATCCTTAGGTTAAGAAATAAATACAGGAAGCATATTTATACAGCGCAAAGGAGATAGAAGGGAAGGGTGGAGGAGGGAATGTAGGTGAAGAAGGATCCTCTGTGCAAGGGTCGTTGGAGGGAAGGACTCCCTTTTTTTAACTTCTGTCTTTCACTGGGCATAGCTTGCATTGCGAAGGCATTTCACTGAAATTAAGCGTCGGTGTAGAATGAGGATAAAATTTATTGCCGGAACTACGCTCGTACTTAGTAAATGCTCCTAGTTAAACTTCATGTATCAAGGTGTAAGAAGACTCTTGCATCATCATTTACGTCAGCCAAATGTATCAGTTTTCTCTAAGCTGGTCTCTAGGCCTGGGTTCGCCACACACTTATATGATCTTACTAAATACTAGGAAGGTTTCATTCAGTGCGCAAACTCGTACGGTTGCTGGTAATGACCTCCTACATTCATTGAGTCTTTCTATGATAACTTCTAAATGGATAGTTCTATTCTTCATAATTGATTCATTATAGCAATAGATGTTTCAGGTGCAGTGTAGGCGGATAGTCGAATACGTCAGCGTCACTCATATACGTCGCTTTTAACGGAAAAAAGAATCCGCGGAATTAATACTCCAGAAGCGACTTTGTGGGATATTATTCAATACTCAATTCGAAGTCTCAAGCATTATATTTTGGATTTTGAGTTAGTTATCAAACTTAGAGATCTATCGCAGAGTAGTGGAAGAGGTTCGGTTGGCTCGTGATATGACTTATTTTTTTAAGGTTCGGTGAAAGATCGGTGTTATGGCGAGTCTTATATCGGTTCTACCTATCAACTAAAATATATTAAACGATCTTTAGAGGAAGGAATGGCACAGCTGCCTGAAGGGAATAATAAATCGAAATGAGGGTTGACGAGTAATATGTTCAACAACGAATGCTTTTAAATTATTCGCACGTCTAAATCTTAAAATAACTAAGACACGTACTTTGTATTTTCCACAGTTTTTATATAAACACGACCGGTTTCGACCAAGATTGCCAAGGATTAGAACGTTTCGAAATTTTCAGATGGCGTTCCACAATGCTAGGCCAAAACACCCGGAGTTGGTAGTAATCAGCGTTGATTTTCAATAAATTCGTGCTCAATTTTAAGTCAACCTCTTCAAGGCTGGTTGAAATTCGCTGAAACACAGTATTGTTAAAAATACGACACTGGGAACAATTAAAATGTATTGTTGATGAATAATATTCATAAGAAAATATTTTAGAGAAGATCTTCCTTCCATAACAGAATACAGCACTATTGAATAGATTAGGAGTATCAAGGTGTTATGACGAAAAGTTTTTATGTTATTAAACACGCAGTAACAGCCAAATCCCTTCAAATTAATTTTATGATGTGTATGCATGGCATTTTATAAACAATAAGTGATTTTTCATACTACCCAAGATGGTGATTTTTACCATTCTTCCCTGTGTTTCATTACAGAAAAAGAGAACACGAGCCAAGAGACTCCTGAGAGACCAAACGAGACCCAAAGTAGACTTCAACCGAAATTTTTCTTCAAGTAGCTCTACCTTGGAAACCTTCCTCGGAACTAAGGTGTTTTATGGTTGAGTTACGGGTTGATGCCAATGAAATGCATGAAACATATAATTTAAAATAGAATATGTAGATTTTATGAGCTTTTGATCTCACCAATTTAGGAAGTTGTGGCAAAATTTCTTGCTTAAATTTTTTTGCGTCATGAGGTAAATTTTATGCACCCCAGTTGTTAGAAACTACTTTTGAATGCCACCTAACTAATTTGTGGACTGCCAACTAATTACGGATAGATTTGAAAGATATATAGATCAGAAGTTTTTAGAAATGCATCAACGATTTCCATTACAGTAGAATTACATGGATAATGTAACCATTCAAATTAAGAATATCAGAAAACTGAAACCTTGTATCTTTTCAGGATTTTATTGGCTTGGGAACTTTCTTATATTTTTGGTATTTTCCTCATTACATTTTACCCTCAAACTACATTGTACTTCCTTGCAAGTTGTGTTCACTGTTACATTTGTTAGTAACAACAACCCTTTGCCGATTTTAGTTTTTAGATGGTTAATATCCACAATACTCCTGTTAACTTCAGTAGTGTTTGACATGTCTTATACTGATGAAATTTGTCCACGAGTAATCATTTCCATATATATAGTCTGAAAAACTGCTAAATACATCGTACATCCAGTCACATAGTATTTTATTTTTTTAAATAGTTGTAGTTCCTCTGTGGATTACGAAGAGACTGTAAGAGAGAAACAGTGGCTAAGAACCGAGGGGGATCGTAGAGTTTGTCAACAGGAAGTTGAAATCCTACCTTTTATTCATTTATTTGTAGTAGTAACTCAACAGTTGGACATGGAATCCATTCAAATTAAGTTCTTTGTGTGGTTTATGTGAGAAAATCTGAAATTAAAATATACGTTTGCCTAACTCTAGTACTTATTGACTTACAGATCCAAGGGATGTGGTCCAAGGACTGCAAAAAGAGATGAAAATTCCATTGACTAGGCAAAATGAATATGACAACCGGAAAGTAATTACCACTCGTGGTAGTGGTTCTCCTCAGAATGTTGCGTGCCTAGGGTGGCATTAACGGTAACGATATTTGAGAGGGAACCGGAGTAAGACTAATCACATGTTCTATGAATTGAACAAAATATTACCTAGGCTTATATGAATATATCATTATCTTGAACAACTGATGCATAAACGTTCAAATCAATTTTGTTGTAATAATAATATTCTTAATCTTCCCTTCTAAAATCATAGATTCCTTTTATTTCTTAGATGATATCTGTGCCCTCCATAATTTGGAGGAGACATTACAAAACTCATTTTGTGAGATTAAGCCTTGCATCTTCAGTAATAGATGTCTTTTTAAATCCACTCACATTTTACCTCTCATCCAACTCGTGGTAATCATAAGGGTTCAAACATTTTTGATGATCACCTACGAATAAGTGTTCTATTTCTTGGAAACATGACGATGAAAGTTATTGTATTTAATGTAAACTTTTTCTCAAGATATCCAAGGAATATTTCTTTTCGAATTAACGACCGGCTTTAGTCACATAATAAAATTAGTAACCCTCTGTTACCATCGAACAACCTGATAATTGTAATGCTTTCTCCTTTGAAGAGATGTAACAGCTCAAGACACATACTTCCACAGTGCTACATATAATTTTAGTTTCTTAATAAGTAATGCATTACATTGATCATAATCCAGAAATTTGGGAACTTCAAATAGAATGGAATTTGGTCATAGCCCTTTAAAAAATTTGAGATACAAAGGATGTCACAAGTACAAAAGATATCACAATTACAAGAGGTAATCACAGCATTTTGCAAGTAGAAATAAGAGTGAATCCCATAATATGAAATAAAGTACTTTCATAAATTATTCAATGAGCTGTAAAAAGATAGATATTATAGATAGTATAATTAATAAGTAATTAATTAATATTATATCTACACATATACACATACATATACTAGTAAATATAATTGATATAATTCAGTTTATGCATAACAACGCTTAAAATTAAGAAAGAAAGAGAGAATGCAATGTTACAGAAATGGTTTCTAGTCTTAAGTATGTGTAAAAGATAAAACAGAAAATATTGTTTAGAGTTATGTTAAATTATTCAGTGAGCTATGAAATAAATTTAAATACTGATATTGTATAAAGATTGTAAATATAAAGTTAAATAATAGAATAAGTTATGGATATATTATATGTATTAATTATTCATAATATTTAGTATATGTATCAGAAATTTTTAAAATCAGAAAAAGGGGGAAATAATACCTATAATAAATGCAGATATTTATTATGCAAACGAAAAGGATAATATGCTTTCATATATTTCTAACTGAAGAATTTGTACAAGATTAGTATACAAGAAAATGACAAATGACAAGAAATACCTTAGTTATGAAGTAAACATAAATGCAAGCAACTTTCCTTTATTTAAGTATACACATTGAAAGTTTCTTGTAAGATATAAATATTGCTGACTATTAGAAATTGTTAAAAATCTAAAATCTTGTACATGTTGTACATATGGTTTCATATTAAGGAGATGAATTTTAATTCTAGTGAAGGGACATATGAAACTTGACTAGTAGATATGTCATCCAGCCAAGTACTAAATTTTGAGTCTCAGGACACGTATTTAATTTTCTACTAACACTTTTCTAAATTTTCTTTCTCCTATTTTTGTCTGGTAACAATTTATCGTCTAAGGTATGCAGACAGTGGTTATCATTTCCTTAGCACATTTGGAGGAATACTAACAAAATGCTTCAAATGATGTCCACTTCGTAGCAAGATTTTCTTGTACATTGTATTTTAAATAATAAAGCAAGTACATACATCCACGGTGAATCTTTGGAATGAAGGATTATCAGATCTTCAACTAGGATTTTTTGGAGTATTGTAATTAATGGATCAATAGTAATTTCGGAACCTTATGCTCAGCATTTATTTCGGTTCAATAAAGGAAATTGATAACACTAAAGGAAGAGTAATTTCTTTTCGAAAAAGCAATGTGGGGTGTATGTACGTACCATACACTCCACGTGAGCACTGGAAGGTTTAAGTTAAGCATAAATTATTATTAAAGGATATTTTATATGATACAAGGGAAGATAATATTTCTGAGACACATACATGATTTACTGTGGAATCATTGGGGTGGATGAACATGTAGTTGATTTTCTTATATAACAAATTTCAAGTTAATATTTTTGTATTCATTATATCATGCTACTTATTGATAAATTCTTCAGTCAATAGGTTAGTGTAAGACTCAATGACTATATCATTTACTTAACAGGTATAAGGTTAAGTTGCTTGAATACTGTAAGACTACCTGAAATTGATATGGATTAGTTTCTAAGTTTCTAACTACTGGGATCAGAAAATGTTAAACAAAACAGAAGATCCTTATGCTAAGGGTGAAAAGGACTGGAGAAGTTGAATCTAAAAATATAAGAATTTGAATGAGATAAATATACCTGTTCTCTTATTCATTTTGATCTAATTCTGAGAATATTACTTATAGATAATTTTCACCATTGAGTTAAATTATCTAGGAAAGTTCAATTTCAGTAAATAGAATCTGAAATTTTAATATCAATGCATTTCTGCAATGCATTAAAAGGAATTCTTAAAGAAGAATCCCTCTCAAGAAGCTATTTTTAATTTTTATCAGGTTAGCACTAGTAAAAATTTTAAATAATTGTATAATATTTATAAATATTCTTTTACATCAATAACATTTTTAATCTCACGAGACATAAGAATGTAGATTGATTGTACTTTAGCAATATCTCATATTATTTTTAGAAATAAAAAAAAAAGTATTTTAAAACATGCTACTCCTTAGATCTTCTTTGAGAACATATAAACTTTGGGAATAAATGAGACTTAAATATGTAAATGCTAATGAATCTATTAACTTAACTTGAATATTTTGTTGATAATTATCAGACTAAATTTAACTTGAGATTTCCCTTAAATTGAAGTCTAAGATAACCTTTCATGATTTCAGAAAGAAGTTCCAATATAATATTCATTTCTTTGCATTCTTTATTCCTTAAATTAATGGATATTGTAAACAGCAGAATAGAATCTGTTTGGTGAGTTTGGGTATTTTGATAACCAAAAGATAATCACCCTAGAATATATCAATTTATCTATAAAATCAGTATTGAAATTTTAGTAAGTTAATGAAAATATGAAAAACCCTGAAATAACTGGATTTCCATTTTCATTTTCCTTAATTTGTGCATGATCTCCTTCGATAGTAATGGTTCTTTGTACATAGAATACTGGTGTGAATGGTTTGTGTGGGTGTGTTTTATGACAGTTCAGTCAAAGAGATGCTATACTTGAGGATCGTGGATAGGTTTTCTTTTAGGAAAGAGTTTGAGTGAATAGGAACAGATAATTAGGAGTTACTTAGAAGTCAGTATTTTAGCAAAGAATGAGATACATCAGAGAGCTCTCTCAGAAGTATAGGATTTGTTTTAATGTAAGGATGAGATGAATGACTTTAGTGACAGAGTTCCTGAATGTGTGTGAATTGTATTTACCAGTTTGAATGAATTGAATGTTATGTGACCTTTTAGGGATTGTTGGTAGTATAATAGTATCTCAGGATAATTTGTATTTTGGAGTAGTATTGGATAATCTGCAGCATTAGCATAATTTAATGACCTTTCATGAAAATGAGTGGAAATCCAGTAGTTAACTTCACAGTGGCACTCAGTTGAAATAAGATTGGTATCTAAATACTGTTTCTAAAGGTTATCTCAGACCTCACAGTAATTCAGTTCCTGATAATTTCCTTAAGCTACTAGTGGAGTTCATTTTCGATGAACTTTTCTATTGTTTAGTTTCCAATTTAAGTAAATTGGACACATTAGGTAATTTTACATTTTTAAATGCATTCACAATTCCCATCAATAAGTTAGAATGATGACAAACATACTTCTTAAAAAACATCTGACCCGGAATGTGATTAATTTTCCAATGTAGCTATTGATACAAATCACTCCTCTTTAAAGGAATACATAATGATTTTTAGCTCTCAACTAGGGGTATTGAAATGATTTTCATGAACTAAGAGCACAGTTTGCAATAGAAAAGTATTAAAATTTAAAATTATATGGACATAACTCACTCAGGTTAAGTATATCAAAGTGTAAGTTAGATTACTTAAGTGAGCTTTAAAAAATATTCATTGTCACAGAATAATCAACAGAAATATATTTCTCTAGACGTTTTCTGTTTTGTGGAATTCAGGTGAAGGTATCTATAAAGATAAATACCTCGTGTAAGAGGTAAAAGAAGCTAGTTTTATATATTAATGTCATACTGCTTGCATATATAAATTTAATCTAAACATTAATCTTGATAGCATAGGAGTTTTTATTACGTTGGGTCATCTGCCTCTTGACAAGTTTCATATCAGTACTCTTTTGAAATGCATAAAAATCTTCCAGTACTAAACTTTTCCTAGCTTTCATTGGGAAGAGGCTAGATTTTTATTTACTAAAAATTTGCTAGGTAAATTTCAGATATTTCTACCAGTAATTCTGATTCTTTTGTTATTTCCTCGAGATCAGTTGATATTCATATATATTCAACATTCAGAGTAATTTTTCTAAATAAAGAAAACTTCTCCATTCCTTTTCCTTGGAAACTTTCCAGTCCAGTTGCCTAAATTAATTTTCAGAATATTAAAATTGTCCTTTCTGCTAGAATCAATAAATTCTTATCTACCACAATGCTGTCATTTTTTTGAATTATTCACTTTTAAAATTACAATATTCTCTTATGGTGTACTTAACGTTTATGCTGTCTATCCAAATGAATCATAAATGTGGGTTTGTACTATAGAGGTAGCTGATATTCTAAAAACGTTTTCTCAATTGAATAACTGCCTGTTAAGGTATTTTTTGGGATATATTGATAATAATATGGCCAGTAGTTATTCATAAATACTTGTATTGCATTTGGTCATGTAGATGAATCTATAAGTGCAAAATAATATTTGAAAAATATCCTCACTTTCCTTATTTATTACTTTATTTTACTTTATCAATATTAAGCATATTGTTTTTTATACAAATTTAAGGAATTAGTTCTAAATTTTGGTTGTTGGAATTATTTGAGTGGATGTTAAATTGTTTCACTGCTAAGCATGATTCCACTTCAAATACCTTATACCATGACATTCCTATGATATTGTCAAGTTTATTAATCTGTTAAATGTAACATATAAGGAAGTTGTTTGATGTTCATAGAGGTTTTCACAAACTTCTCCTTTATTTACTCATAGTAAATAATTCATCATAAGATTTAGTGGGATTCTGGATCAAGGGATCATGTTTGCTTGTAGTGAAATTGGTTCTGGGATGAACTTATAGTGAGGGGGAAAGGTGTGAAGAGTTTCTTCAGTTGTTGAATAATTTGTAAAGATACTAAAATTTCAAGTTAATTGATTTATTAATAACATGTTTTTTGCATCACCCATCTTATCATCTAATAGTTTTTGAAAAGTTCTTAATGCACATGCTGTCATCCAGGCATTTTTACAGTTTCATTTGAGCATTTGGATGAGGCTATAGTCATTTTTTAATTAATTGAGAATTTCTGTTTTTAAGGGCTGATACATTTTTATCATTAAATGTCGGTGGTACATTAATTTTATTAATCATTAATATCAAACCATATGAAGAATATTTTTCTGATTTATCTGAAAAACAAAATTTCCTCTTGTTTGGCTTTAATACAGATGAAATCCTTTTGCAAACTATTGCTTAATTTAAGGAAAAATGCACATTATTAGGAAAATACACTAATAAATTAGTACAAGAATACTTTATGGGCTTCTTTGGCTGTTACATCAAAGTCGGCAACCTCACTTTCGATTTTGTTTTCCCTGTAAGTATTTATTCAATATACATAACTTGAGCTTGCTCAAATTTATGATGTTAGTGAATGATATCATAAAAGATTTGAAATATTCCTTGGGAAGATAATGAATGAATAATCTCATTATTATTTAGTATTAATTTAAAAGTACAATAAAACATTTCATTTAATATCCAAGTTGTAGCTGTGCTTTAGAAACCAAATTTCAAGATTCTTGTATTTAGGAAGTAGAAATAGTATTGTGCTTCGTTTCTAATTTCATTTATGAGAAATAGAAGGAATTGAGCTAATACATTTTTCAATCATTATAACCAAGCTTTTCAGATCAAGAGAAATAATTTGTTTTAGAATCTATAAACTCACTGCCTCCAAAAGTTAGATTTTAATGTTCACTTTAGTTATTATTATGCATCAGAGGTTCATCATTGAAAAATGATTTCTTTTTACTATTAATAATGAATGTGTTTATCCATGGAAGAATCTGTTGTTAACAAGTAGATCGACTATGAATTGCAAAAATATTACTGGAAAGAGATGGATGAGAAGTGGTTGCTCCAGCCATAGAGGTTCAATCAATATGTATGTATATTTTCACGGAATTTGTTAGCTAGCCTTTGCTGTTGTGAAAAACAGACTGAAGAAACACTGGTGATATGTAAGACATTCAGAAATTCTCAGGTATTTGACATGTTGTGTAATCCTTTATAAAATCATAATTTCTTCTTCTCCTAAATTTACTCGTGTTAAAAAATTCATCATGCTGTTTATACATGGGTATTCCCAGTTTGTTATGAATGATTATTACTTCAGGTCATATTTTGAATCTGGTTACCTGAATTACTCTCAGTGCATCACGATTGACCATTACTTTTTTGAAAAGAACTGCAATGCAAAAATTACGGATGCATGGTGGAGGCATCATTTCTGGCCATACTCTACCTTCCTAAACTACAAATTCTCGAAACCAGAAAGTATTAAAAACTGTACTCGTGATATGATGTGTGGCTAGAGCAGCAAGCAGGGTGTTTGCAGAAGTGACCATAGACACGTCCTTGACTTCCTTGGAGGAGTGTTATTGCATCTCACCGAACTAACAGCAAGAAAGGTTCCCCTTAAAGAAGGCAGTAAACCAAGAAAGCACTGCAGACTGATGTTGCGACCCGTTAGGTGAATCAGGTATGCTCTCATTTTGTGTTCTTTAATTATTAATGAATTGAATTTTCCGTAGTGTTTGCTTACATACTCACGTGCTAAATGTTTCCGATGTAGAGCAAAAGCTACGTCTAATGTGCTGAATGTTAGGGTTTATGGAGGAATACGACAGCAT
>KZ309128.1:797877-827597 GCA_000376725.2 Ladona fulva | reverse complement strand
TCAGTCAAAGAGATGCTATACTTGAGGATCGTGGATAGGTTTTCTTTTAGGAAAGAGTTTGAGTGAATAGGAACAGATAATTAGGAGTTACTTAGAAGTCAGTATTTTAGCAAAGAATGAGATACATCAGAGAGCTCTCTCAGAAGTATAGGATTTGTTTTAATGTAAGGATGAGATGAATGACTTTAGTGACAGAGTTCCTGAATGTGTGTGAATTGTATTTACCAGTTTGAATGAATTGAATGTTATGTGACCTTTTAGGGATTGTTGGTAGTATAATAGTATCTCAGGATAATTTGTATTTTGAAGTAGTATTGGATAATCTCCAGCATTAGCATAATTTAATGACCTTTCATGAAAATGAGTGGAAATCCAGTGGTTACCTTTACAGTGGCACTCAGTTGAAATAAGATTGGTATCTAAATACTGTTTCTAAAGGTTATCTCTTGGTATCTAAATACTGTTTCTAAAGGTTATCTCTTGGTATCTAAATACTGTTTCGAAAGGTTATCTCAGACCTCACAGAAATTCAATTCTTGATAATTTCCTTAAGCTACTAGTGGAATTCATTTTGGATGAACTTTTCTATTGTTTAGTTTGAAATTTAAGTAAATTGGACACATTAGGTAATTTTACATTTTTAAATGCATTCGCAAATCCCATCAATAAGTTAGAATGATGAAAAACATACTTCTTAAAAAACATCTGACCCGGAATGTGATTAATTTTCCATTGTAGCTATTGATACAAATCGCTCCTCTTTAAAGGAATACATAATGATTTTTAGCTCTCAACTTGGGGTATTGAAACGATTTTCATGAACTAAAAGCACAGTTTGCATTAGAAAAGTATTACTACAATTTAAAATTATATGGACATAACTCGCTCAGGTTAAGTATATTAAAGTTTAAGTTAGATTACTTGAGTGAGCTTTAGAAAATATTCATTGTCACATAGTAATCAACAGGAATATATTTTTCTAGGCGTTTTCTGTTTTGTGGAAATCAGGTGAAAGTATCTATAAAGAGAAATACCTTATGTAAGAGGCAAAAAGAAGCTAGTTTTATATATTAATGTCATACTGCTTGCATATATAAGTTTAACCTAAACATTAATCTTGATAGCATAGGAATTTTTATTACATGTTGGGTCATCTGCCTCTTGACAAGCTTCATATCAGTATTCTTTTGAAATGCATAAAAATCTTCCACTACTAAACTTTTCCTAGCTTTTATTGGGAAGAGGCTATATTTTTGTTTACTAAAGATTTGCTAGGTAAATTTAAGATATTTCTACCAGTAATTCTGATTCTTTTGTTATTTCCTCGAGATCAGTTGATATTCATATATATTCAACATTCAGAGTAATTTTTCTAAATAAAGAAAACTTCTCCATTCCTTTTCCTTGGAAACTTTCCAGTCCAGTTGCCTAAATTAATTTTCAGAATATGCAATTAAAATTGTCCTTTCTGCTAGAATCAATAAATTCTTATCTACCACAATTCTGTCATTTTTTTTGAATTATGCACTTTTAAAATTACAATATTCTCTTATGGTGTACTTAACTGTTATGCTTTCTATCCAAATGAATCCTAAGTGTGGGTTTATACTATAGAGGTAGCTGATATTCTAAAACAGTTTTCTCCATTCAATAACTGCCTGTTAAGGTATTTTTCGGGATATATCGATAATAATTTGGCTAGTTGTTATTCATAAATACTTGGATTGCCTTTGGTCATGTAGATGAATCTATAAGTGCAAAATAATATTTGAAAAATATCCTCACTTTCCTTATTTATTACTTTATTTTACTTTATCAGTAATAAGCATATTGTTTATACAAATATAAGGAATTAGTTCTAAATTTTGGTTGTTGGAATTATTTGAGTGGATGTTTGTATTGCTTCACTGCCAAGCATGATTCCACTTCAAAGACCATTACATTCCTATGATGTTGTCAAGTTTATTAATCTGTTAAATGTAACATAAAAGGAAGTTGCTTGATGTTCATGGAGATTTTCGCAAACTTCTCCTTGACATGTTGTGTAATCCTTTATAAAATCATAATTTCTTCTTCTCCTAAATTTACTCGTGTTAAAAAGTCTTCTTAAACTTTTCATTTCATGAAATTAATAATGCCCAAATCAAGTGGCTGCAGATGTCTAGTACAATTCACTGGAAGAAATACCACTTTATTATTGGTGAAAATGCTAGGTGTCTGGAGCTAGACATTCATCAATAAATAGAGGAAATATGTTATTTGCATCACCCATCCTATCATTTAATAGTTTTTGAAAAGTTCTTAATGTACATGCTGTCATCCAGGCATTTTTACAGTTTCATTTGAGCATTTGGATGAGACTACAGTCATTTTTTAATTAATTGAGAATTTCACTTTTTAAGGACTGATACATTTTTATCATTAAATGTCGGTGGTACATTAATTTTATTAATCATTAATATCAAACCATATGAAGAACATTTTTCTGATTTATCTGAAAAACAAAATTTCCTCTTGTTTGGCTTTAATACAGATGAAATCCTTTTGCATTCTTTAAAACAAACTATTGCTTAATTTAAGGAAAAATGCTCATTATTAGGAAAATACACTAATAAAATAGTACAAGAATACTTTATGGGCTTCTTTGGCTGTTACATCAAAGTCAGCAACCTCACTTTCGATTTTGTTTTGCCTGTAAGTATTTATTCAACTTGACCTTGCTCAAATTTATGATGTAGTGAATGAAAGATTATAAAAGATTTTAAATATTCCTTGGGAATATAATGAATGAATAATCTCATTATTATTTAGTATTAATTTAAAAGTACAATAAAACATTTCATCTAATATCCAAGTTCTGGCTGTACTTTAGAAACCAAATTTCAAGATTCTTGTATTTAGGAAGTAGAAATAGTATTGTGCTTTGTTTCTAATTTCATTTATGAGAAATAGAAGGAATTGAGCTAATACATTTTTCAATCATTATAACCAAGCTTTTCAGATCAAGAGAAATAATTTGTTTTAGAATCTATAAACTCACTGCCTCCAAAAGTTAGATTTTAATGTTCACTTTAGTTATTATTATGCATCAGAGGTTCATCATTGAAAAATGATTTCTTTTTACTATTAATAATGAATGTGTTTATCCATGGAAGAATCTGTTGTTAACAAGTAGATCGACTATGAATTGCAAAAATATTACTGGAAAGAGATGGATGAGAAGTGGTTGCTCCAGCCATAGAGGTTCAATCAATATGTATGTATATTTTCACGGAATTTGTTAGCTAGCCTTTGCTGTTGTGAAAAACAGACTGAAGAAACACTGGTGATATGTAAGACATTCAGAAATTCTCAGGTATTTGACATGTTGTGTAATCCTTTATAAAATCATAATTTCTTCTTCTCCTAAATTTACTCGTGTTAAAAAATTCATCATGCTGTTTATACATGGGTATTCCCAGTTTGTTATGAATGATTATTACTTCAGGTCATATTTTGAATCTGGTTACCTGAATTACTCTCAGTGCATCACGATTGACCATTACTTTTTTGAAAAGAACTGCAATGCAAAAATTACGGATGCATGGTGGAGGCATCATTTCTGGCCATACTCTACCTTCCTAAACTACAAATTCTCGAAACCAGAAAGTATTAAAAACTGTACTCGTGATATGATGTGTGGCTAGAGCAGCAAGCAGGGTGTTTGCAGAAGTGACCATAGACACGTCCTTGACTTCCTTGGAGGAGTGTTATTGCATCTCACCGAACTAACAGCAAGAAAGGTTCCCCTTAAAGAAGGCAGTAAACCAAGAAAGCACTGCAGACTGATGTTGCGACCCGTTAGGTGAATCAGGTATGCTCTCATTTTGTGTTCTTTAATTATTAATGAATTGAATTTTCCGTAGTGTTTGCTTACATACTCACGTGCTAAATGTTTCCGATGTAGAGCAAAAGCTACGTCTAATGTGCTGAATGTTAGGGTTTATGGAGGAATACGACAGCATTAAATGAAGGATGCTCACGGATCCACATTACATATCGTACTGAAGTTTTATTCATGGTATTTCAGTGCCCACAATACAAAAAAAAGAACAATGATATGAAAAACGCGTGCTTGATGAACATCCTCAACACACCCCTTTAATCAAGCACGTATATCATAAACATTCATGAGTTTTACATAAGTTTCATGTTTGTCCTTGCATAGGAGTTTAGTCATTACATCAGCCATCAATTGATCTGTTAACTGATACTGAATTACTACATTACCTTGTTCTACTATATCTCTAATAAAGTAATGTCGTACATGAATATGTTTCATACGTATCAGTGACAATTCATTTGTAACAATATGTTGAGCAGCTTGATTATCATTGTAAATTGAAATCGAATCACAATTCAAGTTCTTCAAAAATATTTCTAATAAAACATACTTATTTTACAGCATTACTCATTGCTAAGTATTCAGCCTCTGTGCTGGACAAGGCCACGGACTTCTGCTTAATTGATTCCCAACCGAACATTGAATTCACTAATTGTATCACAAATCCAGCGTGGGACCACCGGTCATCTAAATCACTAGCATATGATGCATCAACATATGCTTTAACATTAATATTACCAGCCTTTTTATACACCAGAATATAGTTTACTGTCCCTTGTCAATATCATAATATTCTTTTAGCTGCTAGCCAATGTGAATTGTCATAGCATGTATGTACTAAATTGGCTTAATTTATTTACAGCATAGGCAATATCGGGACGTGTATTTACAGCCAAATACATTAACCCATCAATTAACTCTTGATAAGGAATATCATTATCATTCATGAAATTTAAATCAACAGCTTTACATAATTCTAAACCTAAGGCCATTGGAGTGGCAGCCGGTTTACATTTTACCATGTTAAATTTGCTCAGAAATTTCTTAAGATAAACAGTTTGGTCAAGAGTAATCACACCATTTTTTCTATCTCTGGTAACCCTCATGCCTAGACAATTTGTTACATTTCCAAGCAATTTTACATTAAAATGTTCTCTAAGTGATGCAAACAGTAACTCTTTTGTGAAAATCAATTCCATATTTCTGAGAAAAACCACGTGCCACTAAGCTAGCTTTGTAGCACTCAAATTCACCAGATGAATCTTTCCTTACTTTAAAAATCCATTTGGATTTAACAACATTCTCACCGTTGGGACGACTTACAAGTTCCCAAACTTTGTTTAACTAAAGAGTCATACTCTTGAAGCATTGCCAACCTCCAATTAGCATCTAACAATGCCTCTTCAGTGGACATAGGTATGCACTGGGAAACATCAGTCACAGCCTGAAAAGACATGTCATAATGTTCATGACACTTTGGAGGTTGCCTATTGCGAATAGATTTTTCCTCGGCTACAACAATTTCAGTTGAACCATTGTCATGATCACCTTTTGAAATATTGCACTCACCGCAAACAATAAATTCCTGTATCATTTCATAAGTACCTAAGTCAGATGGCGAGTCTATTGTTGTAGGATCAACCATTTCATCCTCTATAAATATCACATTTCTTGAAACAACTACCTTACCTGGATCTATGAGATTAGCCGATGTAGCCTTTGGATCCATCACAATAGCTAATCATTATACAGGGTTCAGATTTAGGGTCCAATTTACCTCTTTTCTCTTTCGGCATATGTAGGAAAGCTTTGCAGCCAAAAACACGCAAATGAGCTAAATTAACCCATTTTCCTGACCATACCTCTTCAGGAATTATACTTCAGGGTTGGTAGTCATCTTCCTCCGTGGATCTGTTTTACACATTTTTCGAGAGCAGTTTAGCAGACTCTGTTCCCCTTTTGAAAGTAAATCCTCACAAGTATCCGCATTGGTATGACGCTGATCTGATCTCCTCTCTAAAACTGAGGAATCGTTTGCACAGGAAATGGAAGCATTCCAATAAGCGACGCTTATTATATTCGCTAATAAGCGACTACATTGAATTTTCCACGCATCGGGCTTTATTTAAGAAACTGCAGCTAGAGAAGTATCAAGAATACCTTTCAAATATAGATAAGTCCTTAAATGACGACCCGAAACAGTTTTCGAACCCCTTCAAGTTTTCGCCGATCCCTCGTATGCCTCGTATGGTGAGGGATGCAAACTTGTTTGTTTCCCGAACGATCTCAGACTTTTTTGCGACTCAATTTCTACAATTCGAAGGAAACTNTTGTTTTCTGGACTTCTCATTTTCATTAATCAGGTTATAGTTTTTGTTCTTAGTTAGCCCTTATTGTCTTGTTAGGTTAGATTTTCAATTGTGCTATTTTATGAAGTTATTTGTATGTGAAGCTGAAATAGTAAGGTGGTGTCATTCTTGTCTAAGAATAGGAACAATATTTCCTAGGCAGTAATCATTCCAAAAAGTAACAACCCATTTGGATAAGGCTTGGGTACATTTTGTTAGGTCTTTTCTTTGCTCTCAAAAGGGTAGGTACTGTGTGTTTACTGTAACTGATGATTTTCAAATGTTGCCTTTTTAGAGGCAGTTGGATACTTCATCTTCTAGTGCTGTCAGTGTCCTTTTTTGCAATTTATTCTTTAATTTCACCTGCCCAAAATATCTTCCCACATAAGATCATAACTCTCGGAGACATCTCAAGAATGTCTTTTGAGACATTTACGTCTCAATGCCTAAGAAAGTGTGTTAATTTCACATTTGATTACTGTTGGTAATAAATACCTTTTTAAGTGATAATTGAGGTTTAAAAAAAGGTGCATATCTCTGCTTTGGAATTAATGTCAGATCTCCTAACATTTAGTAGCATAAACTAAATTAAATGTATTACTTTACTAGACTTAAATGTATTTACTTTTATTAGACCTTTTCTTCTTATTGATATTGAAGTATATTTTGTTTTCTGAGTTAACTTAACTTAATACCAGATAAGATAGACCCATCGACATCTTGGGAGCAATTTTGTGTCGTCTCTGAGACATCTCCTAGATGTGTTTCTGCTATGTGGGTTCTACATAATTCCTCCACCTTTAGTTGAGATTTATCACAGAACAATTTATTTACAGTATTAAACAGATTGGTCATATTATACTATTCCTAATTTAGTTGGAAGAGCTCAACACGATCTTCACTTACCTTTGTTTGCTATTAGAAGACATATCATTGTATGAGACATCATTTATGCCTTTCAACAGGATTCTGGTTTCAGCCCTTGCAAATTTTTGCATTGTTATTAATTTTCCATTAAACTATATTTGGGATCTAAAATTAAACTGTTTGTGTTGGGAGCATTTTCATTGAAATGTATTCAACTTGAACATCTTATTTGAAACCAATCAAATAAGAGGTAAACTTCAGTCTGTAGCAGATTAAGCTTCTGCTACTACAGACGTTTAAGACAAGTCTGCTAGATGGCAAGTTACCGAGATGCTGTGCATAGGGAGAACACCGTTGTTACAGTGGTGCTGAGAGTCTTGTGTTGTGTTGTACATGTCCATAGCTAATTAAGTGTTATTTGCTGTTTATGTTGGTGTAGGTCTTCCTTACTCTCACAACTCCTAGAATCCCACTACAATCTGGCGCTTAATGCGGGTCTAATTATGGAAATTTGAAGGGAGATAAGTTTTTAAAACAGTTTTACAGATGCTCAACAGCTCATGTGCATGGCACACTAGAAGCACTGCATCGTATTGGGAAGTGTGTGCATATCCTGTGATTGTTTTTCCATGCTTGTCCTAATCTCGGTCATGTCTTCCATTGCACTAGTGGCCATAGTTTATTCAGTACAGTGTAGTGTTAGAGTGAGATCTATTGTTCATAGTTTGTGGTGTACTTGACCTCTCATAACCACAAAGCGCTTAGTGGTGCCAACTCTCGAGCATGCAAAAATTTCGGCGGATGCCTAAATGTCGCTTAGGAGGTAACACTACCCAAAAATTGGTGAGCATAACTTGGACTAACGAACAATTCAAAAGGTTTTTGGCCCATACTACAGAAGTCAATTCCTGCACTCCCCCAGCCATTAGTGAAAATTTTGCAAAATGTATGCCACGATTCAATGGGGGTGCATCAGAAGATGTTAAGGCATTCCTTTAGGCAATCATCACCATCACCATCATTGTACGAACGTGTCTGACAAAAATGCACTTTGGGGATTTTCCATGCTGCTGGAAGGAATGGCCACCACATGGTGGCAAGGCATGAGAGGAATGGTAAACGAGTGGAGTGAGGCAGTTAGTGCACTTTGCAATGCCTTCACTCGGAGGCTGCCTCAGCATATTGTATTTCAGGAGAGTTTTGCACTTTAACAGCATGACGACAAGCTGAGCAATCTGTTCATCTGCCATGTACGGGGGCTGTTCACTCAGCTGCCATATGTCTTGCCGGAATGAGCTCAGCTTGATATCACCTACGGCATGATGCACCAGAAGTTGCAAAATAGTCAGTGTTAGTGAGACAAACACTTTCACATTGCTGCTGCAGGGATGTTGAGCTCTCCCAACGGGAGAATACTGCAGACACCAATGTGGTAAAAGCTCCCACTGACACTGGTATTTGCAAAATTAGATGTTATCGCTGCTCCTTCTGCAGGAATTTCAGGCACAGTGTCATAGATTGTTGGAAGGCAAGTGTGGTTAAGCAGGCAATGAGTGTCCTCACTGGCTTGTCCCATCTGAAGACCAGCAGCAATTGTCTGAATTAATCTTTGGCAAGGGCCTCCAGTTCTGCCCCAGACATTTTCTTCACCACCTTGCAAGTCCTGGGAGAGGAGTCTCAACAACCGATAGTATTACTGTGCATTGGTGGGGTCCATGGGAAGGCCTTCATTGACATAGGTGCCAGCAGATCCATCACTGGTTCACAGCTCCACAGGATCCTTCTCAACCTGGGATATGGATTTGATGAGTTTATCCTAAATATCAGGCAAGTAGATTGAGTGGTGAGAAGTTTTAGTGAGGACCTTTTGTCATCATAATGGGTAGGCAATTAATTACGAAATTCGTTGCCTCACCAGCCTTCTGGCGAAGGCTGGTGATCAGAAGCAGCAAGTAAATCCTGATTATCAAATTGGGAACAAGGTGCAGGTGGACCTCCATCCAATCAGCAGGGCCCAACTAGTGTTTTCTGCTAAGCTTGCACCAAGGGATGGACCCTATGTTGTTGCTAAGAAATTTCCAAGTTCTTTTTAGATTGCCAGAGTGGAGAATCCAGAGATGCCTGTAGGTGTATAGCAAGCATCAGCCTTATGCCCTTTCACTCCCATCTCTTAAGATTGTTGCCAAAATTGCAATTTTGATTGATTTCAAGGTCATTCTTTAAGATTATTGTAACTTACAAGCCTTTTCATCTTACAGAAAATGTTTTGATTTCATTCCATGGTATTACTCTACGAATTTGTACAAAGTTCGGGCATATTCTTCAATTTTTATACCGCTATTCTAATTTTGGGTGGTATGTGATGCTCAAATTTGTTTCTTATATATAATACTATATTTAATAATATTTTTAAGTAAATATTTGGTGATTTACAGGCTGCTTTGTACAGTATTGTAGAATTTGATCTTGTTTTCATGATATATTATTACTCTACACAAATACTGATAAATTTTTTAATGTTATTGAACACTGAGGTATTAATCAGTAAAGTCATTGTTTGAAAAATACTGACCTACATTACATTGCCTGTGTTGTGATGATTTTAATATGTGCAGGGTGTCCACTAACCTGCAAATCTTGGAAAACATAGAAAACACAGGGAATTTGCCAGGTAACTTGGAAATATGTTTTACACTCTTTAGAAAAGATCATTCCATGACTTTTGCTTGGGCTGCATATTAGTTCAGAAAAATTCCCTGAGAGGAAGAGATGTTTCTAGGACAGTGTTGTCATGACCAATTTAAAGCATGTGAGAAGTAAATGTGCTCTTTCTACATATGCTCTGACAATATTGTGAAATACTGCTTGGGATTATACGGAGTCACAGTTACCAGGAGACTCTAATTTCTGTTTTGTTGTTAAGAGGAACTTTTTTTGTTTTTCCTCTGCCCTGTGGTGTCAAGCAATGACTTTCCTTTACATCTGAGGTATTTTAAAGCTTTCTGGTGATCAGTGAGAATAGTTAGTGTTCATGCAACTGAAATGATGCCATTCATGCCACCACTGAAACTATTATTTTAATGAAACAATACATCACTGTTATTTTCAGAATTTGCTTTCATTTTCTTGTCCAGTTATACCCCTTTATGAGAGGATCCCCATCAATAACTTGTGACTAGATGAGAATCTAATCAAGATGTTGGATATAGTAGTAGTAGACAGGAAACTGTTTAACAAAGTTTTTATATGGTATGTTCATTAATGGATAGATAGTGGACATGTGTATGTGGGGAAAGTGGGAGAGTATGTGCCAAATATTTGTCCAAGTTTACCATTTTTTGGCATCTCCTTGAAAAAGCCACTTCTGGAAAATCTGCATTCAAAAATGCCTTGAATGTGATGCCCCCATTTAAGGTCACCCTTTTCAAAAGTTTGAAAATTCCTGATGTTATCCCAGGCACAGAAAGTGCATTACTTACATACTGTACAGTGCATGAATACATTAAATTTAAAAGCTAATTCTGTCAGTGTAAGACAATTTTGGAACATATGGTCAAAGTTCTTTTGTAGAATACCTTTTGGTTTGATTCTATCAATTCTGAAAGATGTTGTAAATTTATTTACCTGTAATTGTAGTATAATTGGTAAATTCCTTAAAGCTGAAAGTGAGTGGACTTTGTGCCAAATTATTCCATTAGAGCTGAAATTTGAAATATGAACTTTTCATATGTTTAAAAGCATTCAATTTTTCAGTCAATTCCTGCCAATGGATGCCAGTCTACCTATTAAGCTTGTTGCTCAGGCTTTACAGTGACTGAATGCTAGTTGGTCGGATAATGAGATTTATGAATGTGGTGTTCAGTTGTGTGGTAACATGAGGAAAAGGCATGGGTCATTTGTAGATATCAGAGCATATGTTCTAAGACTTCTTGAATGTCTTAATGATCCAAAAACTTTAGGCTACATCAAGGTAGACTTTGATATTCAGCAGATAATTAAGAAAATCTTTTAATTTGGTTTGAAATATTGTTTGTTTCCAGTTTGTTGATTAGGTCATTTTTAATATCTTAGTAGTGTTCCATTATATGACAAAGCTGTGTTTTTTTGGATCTGATTGATTTGGATGTTATTATGCAGAGACATTTTCTTATTAATTCTCAGGGTACATTGGCATTCTTGAGATTGTGTTAATTTTCATAATTCGATTGGAAGCTGTCATATCAATCATTTTATGAATTATGCCAAGATATGTCTGTCCATAATAAATTTTGATTCCATTTGGATTTGCAAAAGAATTTTTGATCCTTGTAGATCAGATTGACAGTAAATTCAGTAAACTTATTTTATGCTAATCTTTTATTAATCATTTTCAAATACCATTAATCAATAGTATACTTGTAAATAAGGTCTGATTGTATTGTTGCTTGAATTTTGTTATGTCTGTCCATAATAAATTTTGATTCCATTTGAATTTGCAAAAGAATTTTTGATCCTTGTAGATCTGAGTAGCAGTAAATTCAGTAAACTTATATTATGCTAATCTTTTATTAATCATTTTCAAATACCATTAATCAATAGAATACTTGTAAATAAGGTCTGATTGTATTGTTGTTTGAATTTTGTTACTTCTAAACTTATTCAGAATTATTTCATAACTTCGCACTTTTTCTAATGCAATGATAGTAGATACTATAAAAATCTGTACTCCATGTGAGAAACAATTTACTACACTGCAAAATTATATCAATTATTTATTTCATATAATATTTGTGGTTTAGTGAATTGCAACTTTCAGGGAGTACTTTTAATATTAAGAGTCTAAATTTTTAAAGTCTGTTTATGCTTAAATCATTCATAGTTAAATATTATGTATATACATATTTGCTGTGATTTTCTTTTTTTCACCCATTGTGAATACAAACATTGTATTAGATTAAGTACAAACTATGTAAATTTGTGCTTATGAGAATAAGAATTTACTAAGCCACAATTATTTATAATTATAATTTATTATTCATTACAAACTATTTTATTTGTAGTTCAGTAAATTCTTAATCTCATTGAAGCACTTTAGATAACTATAACCACAAAGTTAGACATTTCTTTTGATGTTTCATATAAATTTAACTTGCTTTGATTGTATCATTGTTTGAATTTTGTTACTTCTAAACTTATTCAGAATTATTTCATAACTTTGCACTTTTCTAATGCAATAATAGTAGATACTATAAAAATCTGTACTCCATATGAGAAACAATTTACTATACTGCAAAATTATATCAATTATTTATTTCATATAATATTTGTGGTTTAGTGAATTGCAACTTTCAGGGAGTACTTCTAATATTAAGAGTCTAAATTTTTAAAGTCTGTTTATGCTTAAATTAATCAGTGTATTATAATTACTTTACTGTGATTTTCTTTTTTCACTCATTGTGAATACAAATATTGCATTAGATTAAGTGCCAACTATGTAAATTTGTGCTCAGTGAGAATAAGAATTTACTAAGCCACAATTCTTCATAATTAAAATTTATTATTCATTACAAACTATTTTATTTGTAGTTAAGTAAATTCTTAATCTCATTGAGAAACTTTTGCTAACAATTACCACAAAGTTAGACATTTCTTGTGATGTTTCATGTAAATTTAACTTGTTTTGATTGTAAGAATTGTATCAATTTCTAAAGTTTTTGCAACAATTTTGTTAGCAAATTCATTCATATGGTTGTGTTTTGATGAAATGTTAATCTCATTCTGTGAATTTTAATGCCTTTGGGAGGTTTTCTTTAAGGGGTTTCCCTCTCAGCTTAGGGCGAATGCCAGGCATAAATTTCCCCTCAGAAAGATTGAATTTGAAATAAACAATATATATGGTGATTGCTTATCATTTATTTGAGAATTCTCATCATTTCATCCCTGATATATTCTTTTGATCTTTATTACCATGCTGATGTGCATTCATTTAATAACTGAATACAGACTGACTGACTGAACTGACACAATTGAAAGTTTTGACTACTAGTATTTAGGAAAACTTTTTTTTTCTCTAGTTTTCCTAATCCTTAATGTTTACATGTTTTTGTCAATATAGATTTCGATAATGTTGCTAAAGATTTTTCCAGTAAGATGCTTAAGCTGTAGAAAATAAAAGAAAAATGTATTTTAAGAGGCACTGCATGGCTTGCAAGGTGCACACTCACCATTCTTGCCAAATATTGGAACTACAAAGCACATTTTGATTATTTTACAAAAATTACAGTGAATGACAAGAGATGGCATAAAAACTTCAAACAATGTTGAAACAAAAATTTTAAGTACAATGTGGCATGTCTTTCCATAGTCATATTGTTAAAATATTTTGCACAGTTCAGCTGGGAATATGCTTAGGTGGTGTCTCAAAAAAATAATGCTTCCATTGTCACTGAATTCATTATACACCATTTCATTAAGACTTATTTTCATTATATATTACTTCTATGATATGGAAGATCCGTTATTTGTGAAGACACCGATAGAGCATTTTAACATTTGGCAAGCTCTGGTCAGTCTGTTAAAATGAGTTGTTTCATGGAAAGTTTTGTACGGGGAAAAGACATTAAAGCATTCTTGGAGAGAGCGGAGGCTTAGTCTCAAACTAGTATAAATGACATTTGTTTTAATCTTTTGGAGGATTTCTTAATTTAGACAAATTTGACTTCTTTCTAAAAAAATTTAAAATTGTGAGTTATTAAATACATTTGAGTCATTTGATGATCCATAAGCCTCAACATAAACATGAAATTGTACTCGTAGCTAGAATATGCAATTGCGATAAGAGTGATGGAAAAGTTTTTTAGTTTTATAGAATTCAGAGCCACTGGAGTTTTCTTTTGATTTAGTATCTACTATTCCAATACAGCTTGTAAAACTTATTCCATTGTAAGAATTGCTGGTAAAATTTTAGCCAAGCATCTCAATCTATTTCTGGCATATTAGCTGAAAGTAAATTTTCTGATAGTGAATCCAATACTTAGGACTTTTTAATATTGTTACCAGTTAGTATTCCATATATAGGGATAAAAGCTGTTCATTGTTGCTAAACATCTGTTAATGATTTATGTCAGAGTGAATAATTTTAAGGTTAAATAACTGCTAATAAAAATTGGGAAAATTAGAACATTATGTAAACGAGAGTACAACATTGAAAAGCATTAGCCCCAAGGATCTTGCATAATAAAAAGGTGTGTGTATCCACTCTATGCACGTGTTAGCTCACAAATTGTAGGAGCAGAAAAAATAAAACTCTTTTTACCTACAGAAAACAAAGGTAAGTAATGTAAGTCTCGAGATTTAGTCATTGAGACAGTCTAAATAATATAATTCCATTATAAGATTAACACTTTATTTCCGGATAGGTTACAATCCCGAAGTGACCCGATATTACATGGTCCTTCTTATCACTAAGCTGTCACGCTTCTGCGCAGTAACATCGTAACAACCAAACTGGTATTCGTTAGGCAAAGTATTTCTCCTTGGCAAAGTAATATCTTGTTATCACAGACGTATCCCTCCCCATGACGTTAGACATATACCTCCAAATGACATCGTTAACAGTCCTCCGCTAACACATGCATAAAATATAACATATTAAAAATTTCAGAAACTATTTTAGTTGTGAGATTCAAAGTAGTCTGTAAAAAAGTGTTGAGTATAGTGGAAATTTGTAGCTTGATCTATAATTCCATTTCCCAAAAATGAGAGAGTAAATCTTTTTCAAAACTTGATCATTAAAATCTTCAAACTGTAATAAGTAATCTACAAAATGTACCCAAAAAACTTACTAAAAAGGAACGCAAAAATATTGGTAAATTTCCTAACTTATTTGTTATTTGATTTTTCCAAATGTATAAAAAGCAAATTACTGGTACGATGCACAAACAGGAGCTTAGCAAGGGTTAAGTAAATAAGGGTGAGGGTTGAGAGCCAATTTAAACAGTTTATTTTTTAAACTCTTTATTGACAGATACTTAAGCGATGCGTACTGCGCTGATTCACATGAGCTAATGATGTCTTACCATGCAGTCGGACCAGCAGTACTGAGACGACTGAGACATACAAAACAAAAGAATCGCAAAATATACAATGCGCATAAATTCTCATACATTAAATACATATTTCGCATACACATTCAGTCACCTATTTACTTATCTATCTATTTATTTATTTATTTTATTTTAATTTACCATTTTAGCCAATTTTTTTATTTATTTATTGCGGAAAGTCAGGCGAAGATGGCTGTTGGAGTTGGTACGAGCGACCAACTCGGGACAACCTTGAGATCGAATTCCACCGAGAATAGTATGGTGGTGGTGAGAGGGGACTTCAACGTGACTCTCATGCCCCGCACTGATCGGATATCGGGAAGGGAAAGGAGACCTGCATACGCAGCAGCACTCAGATCCATGGTGGAGGATTTTGAGCATGTAGATGCGTGGCAATACATGAGAGGGGGGACGAGGGCTTCACGTTCGGGATAAACGGTTTAGCGCGCTCCAGGATTTTTTTTATTATTAAATATTATAAGTACAAATGTTACAAATGGACAACTAGTCCGGTGGTAACAATATACAAGTTAAACTACTATTTCACCAAAAAAATCATATAAGCTACCATTTCACAAAATACTTCTCATTCAGAAAATTTCACCTTCAAAAAATAATTCCCATCCAGACTTACTACCATTTCACAAATTATAGTCAGATACAACATCATATTTCAGTGAGATACAAAATCATACAAGTTAAAATCCCTTTAAAGTACCTTACCACAATTTTACATAAACCATTTCCATCCAATAAATGGTCGTCTAAAACACAAGCAATTCACATGCATATATACAAAATAATTATATAACTGTTAAATTTTTACATCTATTTTTAAATTCTTTAATAGTTTTCGGTAAGGGTTTCAGCACTCCTTCAGGTAACTTATTCCATTCTTTTATTCCTCTATTGATGAATGAAAATTTCGCTGCATTCGTCCTTTGCTTCCTTAATTTTAATTTAAGTTCGTGATCACCTTTCCCTATGTAGCTTGGTGTTTCCATTCTGCTCTTCAGTTCTTCCCAAGTATCACCGCCTTTTCTAATCTGAAATACGCCTACCAATCTTGTAACTTTTCTCCTTTTTTCTAAAGTCTCCCAGCCGAGGATTCCTAGCATTTCCTTAACGCTGTCCGTCTTCTTGTGCCTACCCAATACATATCTGGCTGCCTTTCTTTGAACTTTTTCAATTTTACTTGTATTTAATTTGTCGTGCGGATCCCAGACATTAGTTGCATACTCTAAAATCGGCCTCACAATTGTTTTGTACCCTAATTCCTTCGCCTCTTTACTGCTTCCCTTTAAGTTTCTCATTACATAGTGGAGAGTTTTAAGAGCTTTCGACACAACTTTATTTACGTGTGGTCCCCAGTCCAAATTTTTCGTTAGTGTGACCCCTAAGTATTTACATTCATCCACCCTTGGAATAATTTCTCCATGTAATTTATAACTAATCTGTCTTTTCCTTCTCTTGTTTGTGAAGGTTATATGTTTACTTTTCCTTGCGTTTATTTGCATTCCATTTGATTGAGCCCACTTCTCGATTAACTCTATATCTCGTTGAAGTACACTTGAATCATCCTCAGATTTTATTTCCCTATAAACTATGCAATCATCTGCAAACAGCCGAATTCTGGACGAAATACTGCTTGGTAAATCATTTACATGAATTAAAAAAAGCAATGGTCCAATGACACTTCCCTGTGGCACCCCGGAAGTAATTTTGATGTCTTCAGAGAAGCTATCGCCAACTTTAACACGCTGAGTCCTACCTATTAAAAAATCTTTTAACCAACTTTTGACCCTGTCATCTATGTTTAATTTTTCAATTTTTGTTGACAGTAGATCATGCGGTACCGTGTCAAAGGCTTTATAAAAATCTATAACAATACTATCGACCTCTTTTCTCTCATCTAGCGAATCTGCTATATCCTGGCATAACCCTAACAGCTGTGATTCGCATGAGAACCCTCTTCTGAACCCATGCTGGCATTTACACAGCCATTTGGTATCCTTCCAAAATTTTCTTAAATAATCTGCTAATATTTTCTCCATTATCTTACATACTACTGATGTTAGGCTGACCGGTCTGTAATTTTCCACATTTGTTTTGACTCCTTCTTTGTAAATAGGGACGACTGTAGCTTTCTTCCAATCATCTGGAATCGTTCTGTTATTCAGGATCACTTGAAATAAGACTCTTAGATAGGATACCATATCCATTGATCCCATTTTTAATAATTCTCCAGATATATTGTCTGGCCCGCACGATTTATTATTTTTTATTCTTTCCAGCTTTTTTCTAATATCGGCACTGTTTAGAATGAAGATATTGCTTTGTGATATCGCTCCTGTGGATGCTACATTTATATTAGACGTATTATTTGTCGACTCATTCATAAATTCTACATTTATTCTATTCTGTTGTGAGAAACTATACACCCTGGAATACCAATTATTTAAACGATTCGCCTTTTCCTTGTTATCCGTAATTCCTATCCCATTTTCGTCTTTGATTGCGATAACTTTCTCCTTATTGTCTCTTCTTCTTCTAAGGTATTTAAAAAAGTTTCTCTTCCCGTCTGTTTGTAATATATTAATAAGGTATTTTTCTTTCTCTCCCTTCTTTTTCTCGTTTAGCATTTTTGAAAGTTTTCTATATTTTTCACTCTCATATTCGTTGCATCGTCTATTCTTATACAATTTCCTAAGTTTCCTTTTTAGAGTCCTAATTTCTTTATTGTAATATTCCGGATCAGCATTGCTTTTAAGTATTTTCCTTGGAACGTATCTTCTCAAACCTTCCGTTAGAATGTCTTTAAAACCTATCCAGATTTCTTCGGCACTTTTTCCTTTCCCTGCCCAACTCGGAAATTTCCCTTTGAGGTAAAGTTGAAAACCTAATGGATCACCTTTTCTGTACTGCCTATTTCTGCTTTTTTCTACGTGTCGTCGGAATACCTGTCAAAATTTAAAGTGATCCAGACCGTTTCATCCTTCACAGACCAGGAGGCGCTGCAGGTAACACTCGGCCTGTCGCACCCCATTCCTTGGTCTCCGTATTGGAGGCTCTCCAACGACGTTCTGTCGGACGACGGATACAAGGATTGCACCAGAGAGTTAATCAAAGCCGTCGCCGAAGTCCATGGGTCGGAAAGGGGGGCAATCAGATGGGAACACTTGAAGGAGGAAATCAGGACGCACACAATCAGATATAATCAGCGACAACTAAGGGAGGCGAGGGCCATGTACAGCGTGGGACTCGAAGTCAGAAAGGCCAGGTCGACGCTGGCGAAGATGGGGTTGGAATGGGTCATGTCTAACGACGCCCCCGCGGCGCCCGCGGTCGCAAAGTGGTCCCGCAGAATTATGCCGAAGCGACTCGATCGACTCCGTATCAACGAGCAGGTGGAGGATGACCCAGAAATCCTGCGGAGGCACGTCTGGAATCACGTCTAGGGGATATACAACGTACATACAGCAGTAGGCCCGAACCCGGAACTCGAGCGACTGCTGGAGCTGCTCGATACCATTGCTGAGGAGCAGGCCGAGATCCTGAGCGTCGATTTGTCTGCCGAAGAGCTGAACAAACATAAGTCCCCCGGCTCCGACGGCCTCACTCCCGAATTTTATCTCGAGTTTTGGGCAGAAATCCGAGAACCGTTTCTGGACATGGTGCGCGACGTACTACAGAGGGGGCCTAGCAAAGACGAGGACCGCGGTCATAACATTGATTCCGAAGGACGGGGACGCCGCGACCATCGACAGCTGGAGACCGGTTTATGTTACAAACGCGGATTATAAGACCATTCCCAAGGCCCTCTCCAAAAGATTATTGGCCGTAATGAGTACGATCGTCTCTATGGGGCAATCCTACTGCGTTCCGGGCCGCAGCATATTCGATTCGATATCGACGATCAGAGACGCGGTCGACATTTTCAACAGCGATCTGAAACCACGCGATTTTATCGCTTGATCAGTCCGAGGCTTTCGACCGCATAGACCACGGCTACCTTTCAGCAGTATTAAGGAAGATGGATCTTGGAGACTTCTTCGTGGGGGCCACAACGACTCTTTATGAAGAAGCCACTTGCCACGTTCGCGTTGGCGACGCCTAGACCGCCCCGATCCTCTATCGGAGCGGGATTAGGCAGGGTTGTCCTCTGTCTGGGCAGCTTTATTCGCTTGCCTTCGAACCGCTCGTTCGAAGGCTAAAATCTACACTTGCAGGAGTCTCCATGCCCGGCACCGACGCCTGCCACTTATCATTAGCAGCATATGCGGACGACGCACAGTGGGCTAGAATCGGAAAAAGCTGGCCAAAAATACGAAAACGCTTTTTTTGAGTACGGACTATGAAACTTTGCATGACCAATCTCGAATAAATTCTACATACGACTATGGAGGTCATTTACGTTGGATCCTACGCATTAAAATTATACAGGGGGTCAAACTTGACTAAATTTTGCGAAAAATTCCTGACTTCGATTTTTCGCGAAAATCTTCAACTTCAAACCGCTGGTGAACCCAAACGAAGCCAATCATCGGATAAAAAATAATACTATGTTATAAACATGTTGTTTCTCCTTCATACGACGTAGCATTTATGATCACCCTTGAATATTTACATACTTTACGTAACAAAATGGCGGACCATTATTTTAAAGCAAATTTTTACCTAAATCGAGGTAAATAGTAGAAAGTGACATCGAGTGTCACGGGATAACTTATACCACGATGTTCTTAGAAGCTTCTTGAAGAGGAATCTGAAATAAAACCTTGCGCATATTTGCGCCATCGATAAATAAACCAACTTTTCAAAAACGCTGCAAGGGCTTAATCTGCGCGGCGGAGCACCTTCCTCCGAGGCTCACTTGCTTTAAGAGGAACTACGGACCAAAACAATTTTAAATAGTTAATTTTGGGGTTTATACCCTAGGATGAACTTTTCATCTGCCTTTTGAGAAAGAATTATGAGGTAAATAAAAATACATTCACCTTCTTCTCAAAGCAAGACTAATTTTATGAATATTCCATTGCTTTTATCCAGCCTTAAGATTTGAGAATATTTTGAAATTTTACTTCCTAATAAATAATCTAAAGAATCATCTGGACTACAACCTTGTCGTGGTGACGTGGCAGGACGGTAGCTAACGACCCCGATCAGAAAAGATCCGTCCTGGAGGAAGAACTCCAAAAAACGCTAGAGGAGGCCCTCCGCAGGTGGTTGCCGAGAACCGGACCTATGTCCCTGAGAGGCAAGGTCTGCGTAGTAAATCAGTTTGTGGCACCGAGACTATGGCACGTCCTGCAGACGTACAGTGCTGGCCAAAATTAACGCAACACCTCGCGACGTACCGGAGCGGGAGATTTAGGAACTAACTGTGCTGAGGACTTTATAGTGCACTCTGACAACAGTGTCAGAGGGGAGGGGGGTAAAGCCCATTGGGGATGGGTGAGGGCGAGGTCTAGATGTGCTCAATGTCGGGGAATTCGAAAATCCGTATTCCTGCGTAACTCTACAGTCGAAGCGATCACTAGAATGGATAAGAATAGGGGCTGCCTACGTATACCCGATTCTCAGGACGAACAGTCTGACGAGATTTTGACGAAAAACTATGCCTAATCGAATTTAATGAAAGTATAAAAGAGTAATCCTACTTTCGCTTCAAATATGCTACGCGTTCATTTGATAATTTCGTAGGCTTTATCCATTATTTTTATCTACTGCCGAGAGGATACCGAGAATACAAAATCTTCGAAAACAAAAGAAGAGCATGAAAAGAAAAGATCATGTTGGAATTATTAACGTTTCTTTGACGACTGAGCCTGATGTTTTAATTCGATAGATAAAAACAATTGACGTCTTTTAAAGACGGGTCTTATTAAGATTCCATGAAAAGCATTCCTTATTTCCGAGAAACGTGGTGACTGTAAAGGTGACATATTAATTTCACAGACATCTTATACTGGTGCTTCATTTGCTGTCGCTATTTCATTTCATATACTGATGGTATTATTTTTTTTAATGCTTTCACCTAGGACGAACGTGCGACTCCCTACGCTATCCAGAAGACCATTTCTTTAATAACACCCAGCATTGCGATCCTGTTATTTTCTTATAAAATATCTCTAAGTCGAAAATTATTCATGGAGTTTCGATGGAATCACTCCGCACAATATAGAATACTGGATTAACGACCACCGAGTGCACGGCTTACGAGGAAGATAGACGTGCGATAACTGAGGAGAAAAAGCAGGGCTGCTAGATAACGTGGGAATTCTTGCATTCACCTTATCTGCGGTGGCCCACCCCTCCCTCTGTATTTTCCATACCTCAGGCTTTTCCTTGATTTTAAGCGTTCGTGCTTTGGGGAGTCGTCATTCTGGCCATGGAACTGTAATCCCAGCGTAGAAATTTAATAATTGCGATGAATTTTTTCAGCGATTGACTGGGTTCTTTACTTCATTAATAACTGTCTTAAACATACAAAAGAATCATCTTCAAAACAATTTCTGATGATATGATCCGATAAAATTACTAAATAAGGCAACGACGTCGGCGTGAGAAGATGATATTACTCTTAAGTAATTTTACTAACTTGTAANCAATGAAGGTGCCATTAAGGAAGGTGCCCCATCTTTCCTTGCAGGCGGGTTCATTCATGGGACAGCAGTTCAAATTCCTCGAGTTCGCGCCGTATCTTATCACTCGATTCTATTTTCTACTAGGGGAATTTAGCGAATTCTGAGATGTCGCATGCACTATTAATCGCTCCTTATACCTCATTTTTAATCGCTTCGCCTTCTCACTGTGATCTTGTGTGGACTTACTATCATTTTGTGCCTGGCGTTACACTTCAATTTTTGACAGTGCTCCTAATTTGTTGGCTTACTTGGTGCAACGATGCCACCACTAACATTCCCGAAACATTCCAATGTTTTGACAAAAACTATATTCCCGAAAATCATACAATTGTTTGTCTTAATATTTGAAAATACACCGATTAACTCGCGAGCAGCTTACAGCAAAAGCAACTGCAGACGTCGTTGCCTTATTTAGTAATGTTATCGCATTATATTATCAGGAATTTGTTTTGAAAATGTTTCTTGTTTATCTTTAAGACAGTTAGTAATGAAGAAAAGAACCCTACCAATCGCTGTAAAAATTCATCGCAATTATTTACTTCCTACGCTCAGATTATAGCTCCAACGGCATAATGACAAATTCTCATAGCACGGACGCTCTAATATCAAGGAAAGGCATGAGGTATTGAAAACACTGTGAGAGGGGTGGACCCTCACGGATAATTTTCGACTTTGAGATATTTTATAGGAAAAGAAATGTGAACGTAATGCTGGGAGTTATTAAAGAAATATTCTCCGGGATAGCCTATAGCGTCACGCGTTCGTCCTTTGTGAAAGCATTTAAAAAATAATACTATTAGTATATGAAATGATATAGCGATATCAAATGAAGCAACTGTATGAGATGTATGTAAAATTAATATCAGATTTACAGTTACCACGATTCTCGACAATAAGGAATGTTCTTCATTTAATTTTATTAAAGCCCATCTTTGAGTTCAACAAAGACTTTGATCGTTTTTTTTTCTCTCGAATTAAAACAGCGGACAGAGTCATTAAAGCAACGTTAATAGTAGTGGCATGCCCTGAAGAACATTTCCCTTTCAAAGATATCGTATTCTCCGTATCCCTCGGCAGTAGATAAAAATAATGAAATAAGAACGGAATACTAAATCAAATGAACGCATTGCATATCTGAAGCAAAGAAGGATGAATCTTTAACTTTCATTAAATTCGATTAGGCATAGTTTTTCGCAAACATTTTCGTCAGCAGTTCCTTCCGAGGTTCCCGTATACGCAGCCCATATTCATATCCGTTCTCACGAATGCTTCGTATGTAGAGATACGCAGGAATACTGATTTCCGTATTTCCCGACTTTAAGCTCATCTAGGCCTCGTCTTCTTCCCAACCCCAATGGGCTACCCCCCCCCCCTCTGACACTGTTGTCAGAGTGCACTTTAAAGTCCTCAGCACTGTTAGTTTCTATATCTCCCGCTCCGTCACGCCGCGAGGTGTTGCGTTAATTTTGGCCAGCACTGTACAAGCCCTCAGCACGTTGGTTGGTCGCCGCCCAGATAACGCAGCAATAACCCAGCGACTTCAGACTACACAAAGAAGTATGGAACGATGTATGCTAGGAATCACAAGAAGAGACAGGAAACGCAACACCTGGGTTAGGAAGATGACAGGAGTGACTCACATCATAGATAAGGTAAGATCACTGAAATGGATGTGTGCAGGCCATGTTGTAAGGAGAAACCACAACTGATGGACATCAGCAGTTCTAAACCGGATAACAAGAGATGTGAAGAGACGAAGAAGAAGACCAAGGGACCGATGGAACAGAGACATCATTCAGTATTTAGGAGTAACATGGCAATGAGAGGCTCAAAATAGAGAGAATTGGAAAGCGCTTGGGGAGACCTACATCCGACGTCGGATTGAAAATGGGTGGTGATGATGATGATATATATATAGTAGGAAAGTAAACAAATACATGTATGTATTTACTTTCCTACAGCTACATGGCAGCCATCTTGAACGCCTATTATCATCATTCAATTGTTTTGATCCTTGTGAATAAACAGGGAAACCAACCCGACAGTTGGAATCCTGAATTGAAAGAGAGAGGTTGACAGTTTACCGAAGGCTTCAATGATTTTTCTGTACTAAGGTACTTATTCTTAAATCTGGTTAGATCTATTGTTGAATATGGGTTGTTGGGTATGGGTATAATTGCAGAATTCTTCACTCATATACTCCTCACCATTATCACTTTGGAATTACTGTATTTGCCTATTATGGAACACCTTAACAGTGGTTTTATACTTCCTAAACTCCTCTAGCTCATCACTTTTCTTTCAGATCGCCACTGTTGTCAGGTACCTTTAGGCCTCATTAATGAATGTGACCACATGCACCTTTTGTTCAATTGATTTTGGGTTGATGAAAGTCTGTTTAAGATAAAGGTAACTGAATTGGTATGAATTTTGTAATAAAGCATAAATAAATATTAAGTTGATAATTAGTTCATTGTTTGATATATCGACTAATCTAAAGAAGGTGCACTAAGTTTTAATTCCAGTTTGTGTTATCATCAGTGTTATCTACCTAATTTTTATATATAATATGTTGCAATTGACTTGTTTTCTCATAGTATAAAAATTTTCAGTTGAGGGAGTGCCTGAATATGCTAAATCAAGCAGAAAACCAGCTAAAAACAGTATATATAAACCAGAATGGATGCTGTACTTGTTGTAATTTTGTGAAATTGTACTATTTTCTCATGGAAAATAAAGTAGTGTAATAGTTTCATTGTTTGATTGGATGATGGCATAACTGCAACTCCACAAAGTTACATTGCCTTACAACGTTGCAGCCACTAAACTTTCACATTGCCATAGTGTGGCAGCAAAGTTAAATTGTTTGCAGGACCGCTATTATCTTTTAACCAACCTACACTCTTTATTTTATTCCTCATGCTTGTATGACCAAAGAGCCTTAGGGTCCTAAGTCAATATTTACCTGCATAAAAACTACTTTTTCAATTGGCAGAGAGCATCTCACATGGTTTGTTTAATTTCTAATCTTTGGATGCCTCACAGAGGATTTTAATTTCAAACGTAAATGCCTCAGTTTATTTAAAACTCTTCCTGCCTCTGTATTATATCACCTTTTTTCATCATTTTTTAAAATTTGTTTTTGAATCTTTTTCCCATCTCCTTAAAAGGTATTTAGTTAATTATTATAAAAACAACAATCTCAACAAAATTCATTAAATAAACCCAGTTATGTGAGATGTTGATGCTTAGCAACAACATTTCATAATGAACACTAGAGTGAAAAAACTAGTAAATATAGTCATCCAATTTGTAAAACTACCTACACTGAAACTTTAAATCAATCATCAAGTGAAAGTGAAATTAATTTATGTTTCAATTTTGTTATTAACTTTGTGATTTAGCCCTGTCAGCCACCATTCTGACTATTTTTTATCAAATCATGTTAGCGTATTTTATGTATAAGTTAATGGTGGAAAAGGGGGCTCCAAAATGTTTTGGAATATCTGAATTAGATGATGTTTTTTAATTTCTTAAGAAGAATAAGCCCCAACTCAGTATATAATACAATGACAGGTACTTCAACCAGTATCACATTATGGAAAACATTACAAAAAGACATTACATTACAAAGATATCTGAACAAGAACATGTGTCACTATAGCCCAATTTTGGCTTCCATAAAATATTACTTGTTAATGGCAAACACAGATTGTTTTCTTATTTGTCAGTGAAATACCCAAATTCATTCCATCTGATATTTCTTTACAAAGCTTTGGTGAAACAGATTAAGGCAACACAATTATATACACTTATAGTATAAATACACCACTGAAATGAGATGAGATTAAAGAAATTTTTATCCAAGTTGTTAAAATTGTTATGTTTGTGTTGAATACTGCTTTTTATTATTAGTTAATTTCATTAATTATTCTTTTCTTTTTATATATTTTTGTTTTATATTTTGTTTTGTTCACCCAATATTTCGAAAGTTTTTTTCAGTTACTACAGTATCTCTTTTTTTATATGCTCATTAATGCACATAATTTATACCAATCACCAATTTACACTTTCCTAATTACACATTATGACAAGCATGCATGCTGGTTACACAGATTGTTACAGCAGGAATACATTCAAGAAGTGGTGAAATAATTCACTCATTACATTACACTCAATCATGCTTACATTCACTCATTACATCAATGAGTTAACATGACACAAATTTTTAGAAAAAATAGCAAAACATCTTTAGAAAGCTTGTATAATAAGGTAAAACTAAAGCGCTTTCAGACAGAAATGTAGCTTTTAACAAGAATATAGAGCTATTGTAAAATTGCATTTAATTGTTAATAAAATTTTCTCTGACTTGAAGATGCAGGATTAATGAAGTTTTGGAAAATATGCAATTCCTGCAATGACTAATTGTTATAATTTAAGGTAATTATTAATACACTTATTTAGTTCTAAAATAATAAGTTCTAAATAATAGATAAGGGATCATTTCCTCCCCAGTTATTATACATATGTTACAGAGATCCAAGATTATTATTATTATATTATAGTCTTACCATATCATAAGTAAAGCATTCATAAATGTAAGCATAATTTCATCATGCTTTGGACCTTGAATGAAGCAGCACTTGTTACAAAATAGAGGTTGAAGCAGATGCTGATGCTGCCATGTTCTAGGCCTCCAGAATGTTGACATGTAGTGAAATACTTAAGTTGGGTAAAAGGAAAACAAATTAGGCAGTATTGTAGGAGAAGAGAGAGTTTTTACTAAAGTAGTAGAGATAAATAGGGGGGAATGAATAGGCATTTATGAGTGTGTGGGATATTTAATGTATAAATATTAGGAAGAGATGAATTTCTAAACAAAGCCTTTGAGTAATATATGAATACAAGTGAAAAATGCTTTCATACTGCAAGCTCAATGTAGGATAGAGGTAAGGCATTATACACCCTATGCCATACACCAGTAGTTGCTTGTGACAATTTACAAATCTAAATCTATCCCTTAGGTTTTAAGAGTACACCAATTTCGAAAAATATCATATTGGATGCATTAAGTAATAAATAATGAATGAATGTATGTGCTGCCATACATCTCTTACCATACTCTCTCTGCCGGTCAAACACCGCCTGCCATACGCCACATGCCATTCACCACTTACAATACACCACTGGCAGCTTCGGCGATACGCAAATCTAAATTTATCCTTTGGGTTTCAAAACAACAGCTTATTTGAAAATACCGTAGGGTATTATAGGTGATGTAGCAATGTGTATCCACTGCCATATGCCACTGGCTCTTTGCGGCGATGTGCAAATCCCAATCTATCAGTTGGGTATTAGGACGACATAACATACACATAAGACAACGACAACACCATATACATAAATAACATTTAGGGTATCTTAGGTAAGGCATTAATACTCTCCTGTGATACACCATTGGTAACAATATACTTATATGTCAAACATCAAACCAATGGCCTTAGCGAATTCCATTTTACTACATGTAATAAAAAACCATATCTTGCAACGATATCGTGAATTTCAATCATCTATGTTGACAGAAAATACCTTAAACAAATATTTGAGAAATCGCGCAATGTATAAAATTGAGAAAAGTACTGACTTTGGAGCCCTCTAGAATTGAACCCAAGGTACAAAGATGTCTCAATAATTCCTGAGTGCGATTACTGTGGTTTTCAAGCAAAACATTTGTTGGGTCAGTGATGCTTTTCGTCTATCAGCAAATGCCAAAAAAATCATTAAAAACTCACTCAACGTACAAAGTCGCAAAAAGTACCTTATATGGGGCCTTCTAGAATTGAACCCATGATACTCAGGAGTGCTGTCTGATTTATTCTCTACTGTGAAAGTTTGTGACTTTAAGCAAAAAGATCACTGGATCAGTCATGTTTTTCTTTTAGCTTCAGAAAGTGTTTCTATCCTATTGGAGAATGTAGAAGAAATTTTTTAAAATCTATGCAATCTACAAACACATAAAGTACCCTTTTTGGGGCTTTCAAAAATTAAACATGTACTACCTAAGAGAACAATCTCATCAATTCTCTATACCGAATCACGGGGTCTTCAGGAGAAAATCACTGGGTCCGTGACACCTTTGATTAAACAGAAATTGATAAAAACATTATCATTAAAAACCCACACGACTCAGAAAATCGCGAGATATAGCATGTTTGGGGCCTTTTAGGGTAAAACCCATGATACCTAGGAGCAATGTCTCAATTACTCCTTAGCAAGATGGTCGGTGTCTTCCCACAAAAACAATCATGTAATTGTCACTCAAATCTTATGGCTAAATTGCATCGGGAAGTAGCTCAAAATAGTATTCCTATACATTCCTGAGTTTCCTGTACATTCCGGTAAGATACGGTTGATGCTATTATAATCGATTTTGCCAAAGCTTTTGACACAGTCCCGCATCACATACTCATCGCCAAATTGGAGAAATTAGACATTGACCGAAGATTAGTCGTTTGGATTAAAAATTTTCTTAGTGACAGGACTCAAAACAATCGATGGTAGATATTCTAAAGTTATAGAAGTAACGTCGGGAATTCCACAAGGGAGTGTAATAGGACCCTTACTTTTTCTCATATATGTGAACGATCTACCTATGAGCATCAAATCTAATATTCGTTTGTTTGCAGATGACTGCATATTATACAGAAAGGATTAGGAACAACGAAGATAGGGAAGTACTACAGGAAGATTTAATTTCGTTAGACGAATGGGTGAGAAAGAACAGAATGAGTATTAACACAAGCAAGAGTAGGTCCATCACCTTTTCAAAAAAGAAATCACCGTATTCCCACAATTACCGTCTGAATGGTGAATTAATAAAATCTTCCGATCGCTGCAAGTACTTAGGAGTCACATTTGATAAAAACCAAAACTGGGATACACCCATCAATTTAATAGTAGCTAAGGCATTTAAAATGTTACACTATGTGATGAGGAACTTGACGGGCAGCAGCAGGAAAGTAAAAGAAAAGGGATACATATCACTAGTGAGACCAATTCCTGAGTATGCGACGACCATGTGGGATCCGTATCAATGTTGTCGAATAAAGAAAATAGAAGAAGTTCAAAGAAAAGCGGCGCGATACAAATTGGGCAAATTTGGAAAAACCGATAGTGTAACAGAAATATTAAGGACTCTTGGATGGGATACATTAGAAAAAAAGAAGAAAAATAAATAGGCTAGGTTATATTTACAACACTGTTTCAGGTACTGAACGGTGGGAAGCTTTTCAGAATTCAATTGAGAAACCGCAATTCCTCGGGAAAGATAGTTATGAATTTAAAATCAAACATCGACGGCAAAGAACCGATCTAGACAAGTATTCTTTTCTCAATAGAGGTATTGCTGAATGAAATAAGTTACCTTGATCAATCTAAAAGCCCTTACATAAAAATGTAAAAACTTTCAAAAATAAATGTTTCAATGTACTGTAGTATTTAGGGCATTGTAGGGGTACATCTATGTAGTAATTTTGAGACTTCTGGAGGAATTAGGGGATTGCCTGGCAGGGCGATGTACAGCGGGGTTTTACCCCGGGACCGCTACGGTAGCCGAGAAGGTCTGCCATGAATTCCGAAAAATCCAGTAATAGCTTTTTACTTACTTACTGTGTCTATTGGGTGTTTATATTTCTATCGTGTAACTATTGTATGTATGAATGAATTTTAGGTATAAAACTGCCACGAGGCTTCCAGCCTAACCGCAGATATTGTGACGATTCCTTATAGGGAAATATTTAATCCACCCTTGCATTGATCCAAAGATCTGTTTAGGAGTTGTTAGCCTTGGAAATGAAATATAGCCACTAATACGATTCTACTATTTATATAT
>KZ309128.1:782185-796086 GCA_000376725.2 Ladona fulva | reverse complement strand
TATATATATAATATGTATATGGAGTAAATCTACCTATACCTGCACCTGCATTTTGCAGATGATATAGTACATACTATTTGCTATTAATGCAGAAGAATGAACTTCAAGTCCTCAGCAGAACAAAAGATCACAGTGAACTTAACAAAAACAAAGGTAATTTGCAGGCCAATAAGTAATGAAACTGAATGAAATACCTCCTGATGTCTGCTCAGAATACACATATGTACCTTAGATAACTAGTAGGAGAGAGCAGCAGGATGAATGAAGTGAACAGAAGAATTAAACATAGCTATAGTGCCTTCAGAAGAACTGCACAGACACTTAAGTGAACAATTCAAATGATCTTGAAGAGGAACCAACCAATGCATTCAACCAGTGTTGATGTATGGAAATTAAAATTGGGCATTAAATGCAACAATAACCGAGTAACTCTAGACAACGCAAAAAAAATATGGAATGGTGTATGCTTGGAATAACAAGAAGAGACAGGAAACGCAACACCTGGGTGTGAAGATCGCTGAAATAGATGTGGGCAGGCCATGTTGTGAGAAGAAGCAAAAGTTACCAGACATCAGTAGTTCTCAACTAGATACAGAGAGGTGTGAATAGACCAAGAAGAAGACCAAAGAAAGGAAGGAAGGACTAAAGGGCAATGGAAGAGAGACATCATCAAGTGTATCACTATGGCTAAGAGAAGCACAGAATAGAGAAAATTAGAAAATGCTTGGAGAGAACTTGGATTGAAAATGGGTGATGATGATCATATAAAATTCAATGCAGATAACTGTCCCATGATATTCAAGGTAAAGATAAATGACTCATTGATCTCATCACTAACAAATTAATATTGCACCCTAAGGAAGGAAATAACAATATCTTGTAACAAGGTAATTAGAATATTTAGCAAAAAGATTCCAAGAATTAAGATGATGTCCTAAAAAAGGATTTTCAATTTCATTACGCATTTCTGTATATATTGTTCTGTGTGTAATATACATATCAAAATTTAACATACATTTCAAACAGGGTATATGAAAGGACACCCAAAGGAAATTTAAATTAAATGAGGGCCAAAGATTAATTTGGGTAAACTGAAATACTTTGTAACCATAGAGGTAGAGCAGAACAGAAGGAAAAGTTACTGAAAAAGAGGACGGAGGGAAAAGTTACTGAAAAAGAGGATGGAAGGAAAAGTTACTGAAAAAGAATAGAAATATTTAAAGAGCACAATATAAAAATATGAACCCCCAAATAGAGAAGCTAACAACAGCAGAAAATACCTATATTTCCACCAAAGCTAAAGAAAGTATCATAGGAAAAGAGCACAGTTTGAGTCATTCAGTTACAGTTAATTTAGAAGAATCTCACGAAAAAGTATTCCTGGGATTTAGAAGACTCTGGGGAGTTTCTAGTTATGAAGGTTACATTATAAAACATGAATTCAATAACTAGTANCTACTTCCCCTCCCATCGCACACCCCTCCCACCACACGCCCCTCCCCTACTTCCCCTCCCATCGCACACCCCTCCCACCACACGCCCCTCCCCTACTTCCCCTCCCATCGCACACCCCTCCCACCACACGCCCCTCCCCTACTTCCCCTCCCATCGCACACCCCTCCCACCACACGCCCCTCCCCTACTTCCCCTCCCATCGCACACCCCTCCCACCACACGCCCCTCCCCTACTTCCCCTCCCATCGCACACCCCTCCCACCACACGCCCCTCCCCTACTTCCCCTCCCATCGCACACCCCTCCCACCACACGCCCCTCCCCTACTTCCCCTCCCATCGCACACCCCTCCCACCACACGCCCCTCCCCTACTTCCCCTCCCATCGCACACCCCTCCCACCACACGCCCCTCCCCTACTTCCCCTCCCATCGCACACCCCTCCCACCACACGCCCCTCCCCTACTTCCCCTCCCATCGCACACCCCTCCCACCACACGCCCCTCCCCTACTTCCCCTCCCATCGCACACCCCTCCCACCACACGCCCCTCCCCTACTTCCCCTCCCATCGCACACCCCTCCCACCACACGCCCCTCCCCTACTTCCCCTCCCATCGCACACCCCTCCCACCACACGCCCCTCCCCTACTTCCCCTCCCATCGCACACCCCTCCCACCACACGCCCCTCCCCTACTTCCCCTCCCATCGCACACCCCTCCCACCACACGCCCCTCCCCTACTTCCCCTCCCATCGCACACCCCTCCCACCACACGCCCCTCCCCTACTTCCCCTCCCATCGCACACCCCTCCCACCACACGCCCCTCCCCTACTTCCCCTCCCATCGCACACCCCTCCCACCACACGCCCCTCCCCTACTTCCCCTCCCATCGCACACCCCTCCCACCACACGCCCCTCCCCTACTTCCCCTCCCATCGCACACCCCTCCCACCACACGCCCCTCCCCTACTTCCCCTCCCATCGCACACCCCTCCCACCACACGCCCCTCCCCTACTTCCCCTCCCATCGCACACCCCTCCCACCACACGCCCCTCCCCTACTTCCCCTCCCATCGCACACCCCTCCCACCACACGCCCCTCCCCTACTTCCCCTCCCATCGCACACCCCTCCCACCACACGCCCCTCCCCTACTTCCCCTCCCATCGCACACCCCTCCCACCACACGCCCCTCCCCTACTTCCCCTCCCATCGCACACCCCTCCCACCACACGCCCCTCCCCTACTTCCCCTCCCATCGCACACCCCTCCCACCACACGCCCCTCCCCTACTTCCCCTCCCATCGCACACCCCTCCCACCACACGCCCCTCCCCTACTTCCCCTCCCATCGCACACCCCTCCCACCACACGCCCCTCCCCTACTTCCCCTCCCATCGCACACCCCTCCCACCACACGCCCCTCCCCTACTTCCCCTCCCATCGCACACCCCTCCCACCACACGCCCCTCCCCTACTTCCCCTCCCATCGCACACCCCTCCCACCACACGCCCCTCCCCTACTTCCCCTCCCATCGCACACCCCTCCCACCACACGCCCCTCCCCTACTTCCCCTCCCATCGCACACCCCTCCCACCACACGCCCCTCCCCTACTTCCCCTCCCATCGCACACCCCTCCCACCACACGCCCCTCCCCTACTTCCCCTCCCATCGCACACCCCTCCCACCACACGCCCCTCCCCTACTTCCCCTCCCATCGCACACCCCTCCCACCACACGCCCCTCCCCTACTTCCCCTCCCATCGCACACCCCTCCCACCACACGCCCCTCCCCTACTTCCCCTCCCATCGCACACCCCTCCCACCACACGCCCCTCCCCTACTTCCCCTCCCATCGCACACCCCTCCCACCACACGCCCCTCCCCTACTTCCCCTCCCATCGCACACCCCTCCCACCACACGCCCCTCCCCTACTTCCCCTCCCATCGCACACCCCTCCCACCACACGCCCCTCCCCTACTTCCCCTCCCATCGCACACCCCTCCCACCACACGCCCCTCCCCTACTTCCCCTCCCATCGCACACCCCTCCCACCACACGCCCCTCCCCTACTTCCCCTCCCATCGCACACCCCTCCCACCACACGCCCCTCCCCTACTTCCCCTCCCATCGCACACCCCTCCCACCACACGCCCCTCCCCTACTTCCCCTCCCATCGCACACCCCTCCCACCACACGCCCCTCCCCTACTTCCCCTCCCATCGCACACCCCTCCCACCACACGCCCCTCCCCTACTTCCCCTCCCATCGCACACCCCTCCCACCACACGCCCCTCCCCTACTTCCCCTCCCATCGCACACCCCTCCCACCACACGCCCCTCCCCTACTTCCCCTCCCATCGCACACCCCTCCCACCACACGCCCCTCCCCTACTTCCCCTCCCATCGCACACCCCTCCCACCACACGCCCCTCCCCTACTTCCCCTCCCATCGCACACCCCTCCCACCACACGCCCCTCCCCTACTTCCCCTCCCATCGCACACCCCTCCCACCACACGCCCCTCCCCTACTTCCCCTCCCATCGCACACCCCTCCCACCACACGCCCCTCCCCTACTTCCCCTCCCATCGCACACCCCTCCCACCACACGCCCCTCCCCTACTTCCCCTCCCATCGCACACCCCTCCCACCACACGCCCCTCCCCTACTTCCCCTCCCATCGCACACCCCTCCCACCACACGCCCCTCCCCTACTTCCCCTCCCATCGCACACCCCTCCCACCACACGCCCCTCCCCTACTTCCCCTCCCATCGCACACCCCTCCCACCACACGCCCCTCCCCTACTTCCCCTCCACTGCGCACCCTCCCCTACTTCCCTTCCCCTCCTCTGCCTTCCTTCTCCCACATTCGCCTCCCCTACTTCCCCCCCTACTTTTGCCTCCCCTACTTCCCCTTAAATCTCTTTCTTTCATTATCCTCCCCAATGATTACACCTCCCTTCACTCCTCTGATTACTTTTTCTCTAAAATTATCCCTCCCACTTATCTTCTGCTTATTTCACTTATTTTATATCTTTCATGCTATTCAACTAAACCCCCTAAATGAGCCAAGGGTTATTTTCCTACCATTTTTTATCTAACTAAGCTAAACCTATCCTCCTTAATCCTAATGCTACAATTAAATCACTCACCTCTGCTATTGAATATCCATTCTGCTGCTCACTGGTCCTCATCCTGCACACTTCAGCCACTAATAATGTGCACTGTACACTGGTGGCAGTTACTGGTTGGCTTCCACCAGGTGTTTCTGCATGGACCATCTTGGACCTCTGGCATTTGGCATGCTCCTCCAACATGGATCCTACAAAGAATATTATTAACAAAAATTGAGCAAAATTTTATAAAGGAGAATGTTTATTACTGATGTTGATGATTATTGGTTGATTATTATTGCATATCGATTGTGTAAAGAATGAGATAAAACCAATATTTTCACCAAATGAATGAAAATTATAACCTCCATTATAACTACTTATGAGCATATGAAAACCCTAAGTTAATCCAAAATATTCCAGGACTTATTTTTTAATTTTGCAAAGATTTCAATTATCACCCATGAACATGGAAATTAACAGTTTTATCCTGTCAACAGAGCTGTAAAGACACTCTCATTGAGGGCATAATCGACAAGGGTGTTTACTTGACTGTTTTTGGAGTTATTTTTAATTTTTTCTATTATAACCAACAGTGGCCTTTCCCACCCTTCCATAACACTCTCATTTCCATCATTTTAATAAGAAAGAATTCTGATTCCTAATTTCTTAAAGTGTAATAAATGCATTTGTGGTTCTAATTCTAGTGAACGTTTTAGTAAACCTGATTTTATCTGAGCCCAAGACAGGTCGTTATGATCTGATTTCAAAGAAATGACCCATCATAGGATTCTTACAGGTAGATTACATTTCTTAATTCTTTTCTCATCAACTGACTAAATTACCAATTCCTGAATCAAAGGTAAGAATTACTTTGTTGATAACTTTATCTGCTGCCTAACTCATAAAGAATTTTGGTTCTAATTACCTTATTATCAACTGAACCTCCATTCTAATGCATTTTTGAATATTAGGTATTAATAGTAGTACAAGAAANCGGGATGTGAGTATAGAGTTGATGTGAAAAGAACTTTATCGCATAGAGGTGAAAAGACTGTGCAGTTGTGTATTGGGAGTAGGAATAAAGTAACGCATTCCTACACTGCCCAGTACGCCATCACAGCCTCAGGTAAACTATTACCCAAAGTGTTCCTCTGCATGCAGGAATCAGGCGGAATATTTGGACCTCAGGTGAAGAAAATTGTTAGAGAATTAGAGGAAAGATTTAAAAATGTTTCGGTGACATCATCAAAATCGGGAAAATTATCCACAGGGATTTTCCAAACATTTTTAAAAGATGTGGTGAAACCATACGTCTCCACTAACCGCTTTCTATTAATTGTGGACTCATGGGGCGGCCAAACAAACCCCGCAATCTACGATGAAACATTTTCTGATGCCGAAAATAGGCCAACCTGCACTTTAAAAATAATTCCACCGAAGTGCACGCAATTATGCCAGCCTTGCGATGTATATTTTTATAGACAAATAAAAATTTTCTGAAAGTTACTGAAAATTTGTCCACATTCAGTTCTGATTGCCAATCATTGCACAACTTTATAATTATATCTAAATCATTTGACAGGATTAATCTATTCTCTCTAATTTCTACTTCCCTATAAATTACTATGCTGTCCACAAATATCCTAACTTTATTACCAACATCACATCTTAATGTATACTAAAATAGTAGTGGTCAGATTACATTGCATTTTGACACAGCCGAGGTCTTTGGAAGCACATTACAAGTAATGCTAACCTAATTGCTAAGTAATACAAGTAACTAACTCATCATTTTTTGTAAGAAAGTAAGTCCTTTATCCATTTTACTACCTTCACATTGATACCAGCCACTTGTAATTTATAAAATAATTTATTACCATCAAAGAATTAGCAATTGTATTTTTCATTTTTTTACAGTTAAATCATGTGAAAAGCCTGTAATTTGCTGGATAATTAATAATTGGAGTGATATTTGCAATTTTCCAATGTTTCCAGACCTTAACACCTGTCATCCACTTTTTAAATATAACTACGAAGGAAGGAAAGGAAACACACTTCCTCCTACTTCCATAAATACTCAAGTATGAAAGTCTTTAGTAAACCTTGGTAGGATTAAGCTATTGCAAAAGTTTAATCTCTCTGAGGATTCTTTTTTTCATCACTTCAGATACATCAACTATAGTTTGGGAGCCTAAGGAGCTTCTTGGCAATAATAAACTGCAGAAAAAATATTATTTTTGATATTTTCTTTAATAGAAATATTAATTAGAATTAGCATTGGTTTTTAATTGTAACATTTTTAGGTTTTGCTATCTTTTAAAAAAACTACCATTTCCTCTATATTTTGACCTCATGCATGCATTACCTGTATGTATAAGTGTCTTCAAATAAGCAAATATAATATCTACTTTTCAAAATCCCAATTTGCATCATATATGGTTTGTTTAATTTCTGATTTTCCTTGTATGTAAACCTCCCTTAATAATGATAATATTTGGATGAGATAAAGAGAATTTTCATTTCAAGTGTTAACATTTAAGTTTATTCTTCCATTTAATTTCAAGTATAATGCCAAGGATATATATAGTTTTAATATTTGTAATTGACTCTTTATCTTATTCCCAGAAAAGTTATTTCTTAAGGGATATCAAGATTTCAAGGAAGCCCAATGTTACCTTCAGTGGGGATGGAAATGCTATCCTCTTCTCTCTTCGGCGCCCTCAGGGATCCCACGGTGGTCGCGGCCGCCGGTCCATCGCCGATGTCCCACGGAGGTAGCGGCCCACATGTCCATCGATGCTGTCCAGCGGTGCCCCTGCAATCAAATTCAAATATCAGGTACATATTAGTGAAAGAGTCTTGTAAATTAGAATGTATGAACATTACTGAGATTGAGTTATAACCTAACATTCTCAATATATATGACTCAATTTCTCAGCTGATTGCAAACATTCAGGAATGTTTGACTATTACCTTGAGCGGGGATGGAAGAGGCTATCGTCTTCAAGAGGTTTTAGCTGATATTTGAATCAAATTCAAANAAGTATAGTAAATGCATCTCTGGTTCTAATTCTAGTGAACATTTTAATAAACCTGATTTTATTTGAGCCCATAACAAGTAGTTATGATGTGATTTTAAAGAAATGACCTGTTACAGGATTCTTCATTTTTAATTCTTTTCCCCTCAACTGACTAAATTAGCAGTTCCAGAATTGAAGGGAAGAATCAGTTTTTTGATAACTAAATCAACTACCTAACTCATTAAGAAGTTTGGTTCTAGTTACCTCAATTGAACCTCTGTTCTGAGGATTACTCAAATAGTAGGTATTAATAGTGGTACAAGAAATGAACTACTTATGCCAATTAGATTGTTAGACAAGTTAGACTGAATTTCCTGTCATTTAAGATTTCTTATTCTAGATTATTTTTTCTCTCCTCTCAGAGTCTACCCACTTCGGTAACATAAGCAAAAATTATGTTTCAGAGGTATCAAGGTAGACCTGTAACATGTCATTGTCAGCCTGAGGGGTATATAAGTAAATATTAGGACCATTATCACTATTACGGACAGTTCACTATTCCTGAACTAATAACATGAGCACTTTGCACAACTATGGCAATGAATTTTTTATGTACACTGCGGTATCTGCAGTGGCAAAGAAGGATCTTTGAGGAGCTTTTGAACCAGATTATTAGGGCTGATTAACATGGAGGCACGTATTAAATTATTCTAGAAGGTGCCACTGCAGATGCAGTGACTGAGGCTTAAAAAGATCGATTTTGTATAATGTGTATGTCCTACCTTCTACAGGAGCATGAAAAAATATTTTATTTGACTCCATTGTAAAGATCTTTTGCGTGATAGGAGTCACATTTACCTTGGTGAGAAAGAAGGTACATTTTCAGTCTGTATATAGTCAGGAGGGAGCTACATTACATTTAAATCAACATAATTACCTTGCAAGCCACCTTTTGGCATGCTACAGCGGATGTAAACACCAAGCATTTGAGTTACCTCTTTAGCTTATTGTTATTGCCTATCATTTGTGGAAAGAATGAGTACCTAAAACAGCTTGTCCTCACATCTACTTCTCTTATTTCTTACTTGAATCAGCCAAAGTAGCAGATGAGTGTTGTGTAATAACAATTAAATCTTCTGCAACTGTACTTTCTCTGAAGTTATCAACCTATCAAAGCCTAATCTCATTTCTTCCAAGGATTCCCAACCTACATCTGAGAGCATATATTTATTGCTTGCTTTCATATTCTAGCACTTTCTAATAAATCATATTGCCCTAATCCACTGGGTCCCATATACTTGTCACAGATGCAGCCTATCTAGCATGAAATATAACCTCTACCTTGATCTCTAATCATTTCTTTGCATCTACCTGTAATTAATATTATGAAACACAGCTTTTTCGTTGCTTTATGGCATATTTTTTTAATGTGTGTGCTCCAGTTTAAGACATTTACAAGGGTATATCCACTGTTTTCATTATAAAAATTTTATGGTTCTTCTCTTCCATTACTATCTATTGCCATCACAAGTTCTTCCAATCTAAAGCTACTCACAACAAATATCCTTTCAAAAATTAGTATTAGTTTACTCTTGAAAATATGTAAAATTTTTAAGATATTTATTAAAGAATTGAAATTAAAGATTGTTATAATCTGAAAACCTATCTGTGCATATAAAAAGTTAAACTCATTTCAAAGGAAGATCTAGTGATAGTATCATTCATAACCATGAATTTTGTTTCACTTAAGTTAACTTATGATAAAAATCCTTAGCCTTGCATTCCTACTGGATTATATTCCATAGGATTTACATTTCTAAAATTTCTGCTATTTTAACACCAACCATTTCTGGTGAAAATGTGTTATTATTGAATGTTATATAAGAATTGGGCTCAGTAAATAAGAAGTTTTACTTTATTAAGACAATACTACTGGAATTGAAAAAGTACTGCGTCTTTCCCAAAATAATATGGACCCAATGCCAAATAAGCAATAGATAAACTCCAAAAACAGTCAAAAAGCAACACCTGCCTGCTTCACGTGGATTATCACCTAATTCATAATTCCATGCTATTTTTCCATCTCATCCATGGGCAGTAATAAATATTTTCTAAGGCAGGGAGTCTTTTAGGCAAAATGGAAATTGGAAAAAAAGTGTGACTTACCTGGGACAGAGATGGGTGCAGGCTTATCTTCTCTCTTCAGCACCATACAGGGTTTCCACTGTGGTTGCGGCCTGCCAGTCCATCGAGGACATCCCACAGAGGTCGCGGCCCACAGGTCCATCGATGCAGTCCAACGGTGCCCCTGAAAACAGATCCAATCATCAGCTATCTGACAATAAAATAGCAACAAAACATGTAAAGTAATACAGATCATTAAGAGATTGTGGTATATCTCAGTATTTCATCCTTAATTTCAAGATATTTTCAATGCCCAGTAATAATATTTGTTTTCAAATATTATATGTATATTTTTGAAATGTTTCATCATTTAGCAATTGTAAATTTGTGATGTAACTGTTTTTCAAAAGGAATGTATAGACTTTCTCCACTCATGCGAAAGCCTATCTTTGTGTTATCTTTGTCATTCCACAATTTATGTCTGAATCTTGAACATGGATCCTACAAAGAATATTATTAACAAAAATTGAGCAAAATTTTATAAAGGAGAATGTTTATTACTGATGTTGATGATTATTGGTTGATTATTATTGCATATCGATTGTGTAAAGAATGAGATAAAACCAATATTTTCACCAAATGAATGAAAATTATAACCTCCATTATAACTACTTATGAGCATATGAAAACCCTAAGTTAATCCAAAATATTCCAGGACTTATTTTTTAATTTTGCAAAGATTTCAATTATCACCCATGAACATGGAAATTAACAGTTTTATCCTGTCAACAGAGCTGTAAAGACACTCTCATTGAGGGCATAATCGACAAGGGTGTTTACTTGACTGTTTTTGGAGTTATTTTTAATTTTTTCTATTATAACCAACAGTGGCCTTTCCCCCTCTTTCAAAATACTCTCATGTCCATTATTTTTACTGCTTTAAGAAAGAGTTCTGATCCCTTAATTTCTTAAAGTATAGTAAATGCATCTCTGGTTCTAATTCTAGTGAACATTTTAATAAACCTGATTTTATTTGANGAGTAGGTTTATCTCTCTTTCATAAAACCAAAAATTTTCTGAACGACAGAAACATAAAACCATACTAAAATTTATTGTTTAACCAATGAAGCTATCCTTTAAAAATGGAAACCATCTAAGTACCAAACTTTGCATTTCCAAATAACTAAGATCACAGTGATGGAGTTATTCATTCAAAGGATGATATTAGTTTTTCTTGCATAGGAGAGGACAGTTACGTAAGTTATTTGAATTTTGTATATCACCTCATTAGAAATAAACAATATTTTACCACCAATATTTCCATTTTTTGGAGGGTGAAAGTGATTAGGGCAGACTATCAACACCTGACCATAACAAGAAATCAAAAAAGTGACAGACAAATATTCTGACAACTCTGATGGTGAGCCTTAGATGCAGTAATGACTTTATGAACTAAGTGGTTCCTAAAGTGGACAGTATAAACCACTGGGGTTGGCAGGTTGGTCTCTTGAGGATAGAAAGAAGCAGGGGTGCTGTATGCCAGGCTCTGATGAAACAGTGACCATAAGCCAGGGTACAATTCACTGTTGATCTTTCTATTGATTTCTGTGTAAAGAAAAACTCTATGCTTTCTAGATCTGAAGATCTATATATTGGAAGGACACTGAAAGTAAGGTTCTTAGAAAAGCTTTTTAGGAATGTTTCCAATCCTCACACAAGAGACAGAATAATGGAAATTAGTCTTATTTGAGCCTTGGTCAATACTGTTCATCTATAGCGAGGTACCTGCGAACTTGAGAAATTGCAGCACTAGGCAATATGTTTTGTGAAGAAATGCTATGATAAAAAAGCTAGTATTACAAAAATACTCCTAGACGCAGGTTGGGAATCATTGAAAGAAAAGAGATGCTAGGCTGTGATTACTTGATAAATTTTGAGTCAGTGCACTTGCAGAGGACGTAATCAACATTATTTGACCCCCCTGCTATTTTGGTCAGACTGACAATGAGCATAAAATAAGGGAAATAGATGCTAGGACAAATCTTTTTAGGGACTCATTCTTTCCACAAACGATGCACGATAATAACAAAAATAGCTTGAACGCTCTGTTTAGACGCGCTGCCACACGCCAAAAGATGGCTTACGGGGTATTATGTAGACATAGATAGCTATACATGCATGTTCAAATAATTCATGTGTAAATTTAGAAAAGAATCAGATCATCTAGAACTTAGATTTTACTATATAAGATTCATAGTTAGTTATTTTTCAAATTGGTCAATTCAAACAGTATCATGGCTGTCTTTTTTTAAGGTAATATTAAAAAAAGTGTTCTTACTGCATTTTTGATCATATAAGTGCTTGGTATATTATAAATAAGGCAGAACTACATTTAGTAGAATGCTTTAAGTAATTTAAATTAAACTTAAAGTAATAACAACAATATTCTATGGCTATTAAAGAATTCCAGACCTATACTAAATCTTCCCTATTTAAATTAAATGATGATTGGTATGAAACTCATTCCATATTGAGTTTTCTGTCTCCTTAAACCCTATCTTCAAATTTGACATTTGGTCACTGAAATATGATCCTGCACATAAATGAGCCTTCGAATCAAATTCCTTCATTAGGAGCATTACCAAAATTTCATCCAGTTTTGGGCTGATGAATTAAATGAATTTAGCAAATGCCTTAAATTCTGACTTCTTTCCCACTGCAGCTTGATAAATTTTCAAGCAAAATTAATCCTGTTTATTGTTCCGAGAGCTACTGTACAGCAAATGAGCAAAGAGGAGGACTAATGTTGGCAAACCAACAAGCATACAAGATGAGAAAGGAAATTAAGGCAATGAAATCAGATTATTATAAAAAATATTCGTTTCACATTTTACTGTAAGTTTTCCAAACCTTTGTTCATATTTTTCTCAAATCGTGATTTTTCAAAACTGTGCACACAATATCTCAATCTACTGGGAACTGACTTGCATGAATTTTACCCAAATTATTACACGATTCTCTACCATGCATTAGAAGAGATTTTTTTTATTTAAGGCTTAGTTTTTAATAATCATAAGAAGCAACCAAAATTATAGGGTGAAAATGGAGTTTTTTATTTAAGTTTTAATATCTCCTTATTTTTGCAAAATTTAAAAATCCCTCCAATGTGCAATGCAATTAAGAAAAAATTAAGTCAAGATCTAAAGTTTTGAATTGAATGCTAAATTGTGAATACCATTTACTAAACCAAAAATTGCAGGGCTTCATTTCCTGGACTATAATCTTAAAGTTTATCATTAAATTTAAATCAATCTAAAGGTATTGATTAAACCCATACCATATTTGTGTGTCAAAGTTTCAAAGGATTTGCTGAAACATTTACTGGAATTGATTCTTTAAGTAACATTTTACACAGCTCATGGTTGACTATCCCCTTAAGTAAATTAAATCATCTATCTTCTAGAAATTCACATCCTGAGTCATGAAGCATCTTAATATTGTTCAATTTGCTGTGTTAACAATATTTTACAGAACGAATTGGCTTTTGCTGTACATTTGCTAATTCTCCAATATATCTTTTTTGCAGAATTCCATACTCAAGATGAGACCTAATTGAGTCAAGTTATTCATGAGGGTTGCTCTAACAAGGGGAGCGTCTCCGATTTTTTCTGGGATTTTGATGAAACTTTTTGTGGTGGTAGTGGTAGTAAAGCAATGAAAAAGCCAAACGGCTTTCGTGTGAATGGGCCTTACTTTCGCTGCAATAATTTATTGAAAATCGGTAATCTGAGCATAGGCAACCCCGCAATACACAGCCTTGCTCGCCCGTGTATTCTCCGTTTGGAATTATTGTTTTTCGTTTTCTTTAATTATATTTACATTATTTACTTCCTAATCGACACTAGTACAACAAGTATATTTATTTCTCGATACCCTATCGAATGACCTAACAACAAACCTCATCGACGGAGAGCTTCACTTGAAGACTGATTGACTGTTTTAAACGTAGTTTTCGTTAATGACACGGAATTAATTGGTAATTATTACATTTGCCTCTATTTTAAAAAGGTTTTTAGTCCCATGAAAACCTTCACAAGTTAAAGTAAATTGACGAAATCAACCACTATATGCTTCATAATTGTTTGTTGGATAATCAGCTTCAACTACACGCTGGCAGATATT
>KZ309128.1:757401-769586 GCA_000376725.2 Ladona fulva | reverse complement strand
GAAATAAAATAAATATAAAATAATAATAGTAAAAAAGCATGCAAAAATATGGTTATGGCTAGGAACATATTTTAATAAAACATGGAAAAATAAGAAATATTATGAAAACAATGATAGCTCTTATGAAAAAAGTAGCAGTAAACAGGAAAAAGCAATTACAAACAAAATTATCGTAAGATTATAAACTTATTTAAGTTATTACTAGCAATTACTAGTTCACTCTTTGAAAGTATACCTCAAAAGTAAGTTTTTTCTATTACCATAATCATCTAATAACAATTTTTGTTTCATATTTGAAAAGTAAGAAAAATTTATATTTATGAGAACTTTATGGACAGAAAATTATATGAAAAATATATTTATAATACATGAAAATGTTCAATGGACACTGCTCAGTGAGACCCATAGATGGATGGATAAGGGAAAGGTGCTTCAAACTGCATGGAGGGGTCCTTAAAACCCCAAAAATTGTAGACTTTGATGTCTTACGAGACTGGATATTTTTCCTTCATAATATTCTTAACAAAATGCTCCTAGAAGGAAAAAATACATTTAATTAGGATAATATCAGGAATCAAAATATATTTCATCAAATACTGTTTTCAAGATATTCCAATTTTAATACTTCACCTTCAACTTCAGTAGTTTCAAACACTTTCTCGTGATTTTCTCCAGTCACCCTGTGAGGAATTCAATGATACAACAATGTTCCTGTGAAATAATTACATACCTAATTAGTGGAGCTAAGGTAATAAATTATGTAATTTTTTAAAGATGTAAGCTTTCCCTAATCTTCCATAAATCAAAAAGACTTAGAACAATACTTCTTAAAATGCTGTTAAATTGATGATAATGAAATACTTACAGAAATTTCACATCAAACTAAGTAAATACTTTTATATGGCTTCATGCCAAATTGAAATGCTAAAGGACTAATAATTATTATTATAAACTAAAAGAGTACAAAACTGACAGAATATCTCATAAGATAGATGTCAATCATCCTAATGAATGGTTAAGAAAGTAATATATAAAAATTCATTTCTAAAGCCAATTTATATCCACATAGAAATTCTTCACTCTCTAAACTGTCTCACCAGATGTTTAACACACACAGTTGACCATTAGCACTTCAAGTCCCAAGAATCCAATGTTGTCAGTTACACATACTAGGCTGGGTAACTAGATATATTACTTCTGCTAAGTTAATCTATGATCCTTTCTGCCCCTCCACAATGAAAATCAGCATAGAAGGCTGCCTGCTAAAATTAAAGAAACAAAAACACAATAATATACTATAAAGCATTTAAGTTATAGCATATAATTAAAATACACATTTTACTATAAACAATTTCAAGTATTTCCAATCATTTCCTGTCATTCATACATACTAAGCCATGCCACTCCATGTATTCCTTCTGCTCAGTTTTTAGGTGATCCTTTCCCACCTACCAGAAATGAAAATCAAACCAGTAAAGAAGGCACCCTTCTAAAACAAAAGAAAAAAAACATATTATATAAAGGAATTAATATTTTTGCAAATTATTAAGATGCACATATGAGTTGCACCTATCTTAAACTGTTGTTTAAGATAGGTTCCATGATTTCCTTCTACTTAGTTATTATGTGATCCTTTTATACCTTCCCCAAAGTAAAATCAGTGAAGAAGGCTGTCTTATAAAACATAAGAAAAAAAACAGTAATATGCTATTAATGAGTTAATTCTAAGAAATTATTAAGATACACATTTGACTAAAAATTTTCTATTCTTACCAATGTTAAGCCTCCATTCCTACTAAGCTTGGCCATTCCATTTATTCATTCTGCTCAGTTATTATTTGACCTTTCCTGCCTTCCTAAAAGGAAACTTAGCAGGGACAGTTGCCTTCTAAAACAAAAAAACATTGATATTAATATAAATAGTTGATTCTGAGCAAATGATTCAGACACACAGATGATTATAAGGAATTTCTAGTCCATCACCAATCCACTAACCTTACGCTGACATTCATACATATAATCTTGAACAATCCATGTATCTCATTTTTCCAGTTATTATCTGATCCTTTCTTTCCTTCCAATAAGGAAAATAAGCAAGGCTGCCTTCTATAACAAAAACAGAAAAATCACAAATATTATAAAAGTGTTACCTATAACTAATTGATTAAGGTGCATATTTGAATGTGAATAATTTCAGGTCCTACAAATCTTAGCCTGACACTTTTAAAAATAAAGCTGGACCACTCCCTGCACTCCTTCATTTCTGTTATTATCTGCTTATTTCTTGCCCCAGAGAAAGTAAAATCAACAAAAAAAGCAGCCTTCTAAAAAGAAAAAAAATTTATTATATAATTAAGAATTTAATTTTCCGCAATAGATTAAGACTCATATTTCACTTACTAATGTTTAGTCCTATCAAAATTAAACTTTCTCTTATACATATATATTAAGCTGGGCACAACTTCCATTTTCCCTATACTAAGCTCGGCAATTCCAGGTGTTCCTTATGTTCAGTTATTATCTGATTCTTTCCTTCCTTCAACAAAAAAAAATTACAAAGAAAGCAACCCTCTAGAAAAAAGAAAAAAAACAGTATTATATGAAATTAATTATTCTTTTATTTCCTAGTTGTATATTCTATCCTCAAAATCAAATCATTATTTGCTTTTGAGGAATTTGAAGAATTCTTTATAGGCTAAATTTTGATGACATAATGACTAGGATAAGTTCACATAAAATACTTTCCATCACTACCAACCTTAAGCTCTCATTTATACATTAAGTGTTGGCAAACTACACATTCCCTTCCAATATTATGATTACCCTTCTTTGCTTTCCGCAAATAAAAATGAGCAATGAAGTCAACCTGAATTGAAAGAAATAATCAATCATTCAATAAATATTTTATTAAAGAGATTACTATAAGTAATTTATTAACATCAATGCTCTCTGAATAATTTCTAGTCATACCAATTCTAAGCGTTAATTTTCACAAACTAAGACTCAATTTATTACTACATTTCAGCTATTATGCGGTCTTCTCTTTGCTTATCTACCATAGAAATTAAAGCTTAAGCAAATGACAAAGACTTACACCTGACTATAAATAATTTTTAGTCCTACCAACCTCGTCTGTCATTCACGCACACTATGCTGGGCCATTCCATGTATTCCTTCTGCTCAGTTTTATGTAATGCCTTCTTCACTTCAATAAAGGTAAATAAGCATACAAGGAAGCACAGTTAACCTAAAGAAAAATATATATCACTACATTACAAAAAGGTATAACTGTTAGAAAATTTGAGACACACATTCTACTACCAAAAATGTTTACTCCTACCACTTTAAGCTGTCATATACAGCTACTAATTCCAAAAATTCAATTTAATCATTCTCCTGAGTTACTATTTGCCTCATTTTCATAATAGATATATCACAAAACATAATTTCTTTCAAAAAGAAAAAAATCAAATAATTTTAATATAAAGCATTTAACATAAGGCAAATGATTGTAACTGACACATAACAATAAATAACTTCTCTTATTACCTATCTTATGCAGGACTTTTTATATACCATGCTGGGCCACTCTAGATATACCTTCTCCTTAGTTATTATAAAATCGTTTACTTTTTCCATGATTATATATCATCGGAAATGCTGTATCATACACCTAAGTAAAAAAAATTTAATTTAAATTAATAACTGTATAGTGTTCAGCAAAGAATTACCTTGAATATTTCACCAAATATACTTTTTATTCCTACCAAATATTTGATGCTATTAATCCATACTCAGCCAAACCATTAAATGTATCCCTCCTGCTAAGACAGTTTTTCATCCTTTCTTTCAATCCAAAACATTAATAAGCAAAGATGACTGCCTTTGAAACCAAGAGAGTAAAAAAACAATTCATATTTTAAAATAGAGTTACTTCAGAGGAACATTGTAAGAATCAATATATAATACTTAACAGGCCTCCCAATCACAAAAAAAGATTTTCTATATGTAAAACTGGACCGATATGTTTTTCCTTCTCCTTACTTAGTATGTGATCCTATCTTGCATCCCAGGAAATTGTCAGCTAAAAAGATGGCCATCTAAAATGAAATGAGAAAAACATTTATATCAAATGAAGCATTTTTCAGCAAACAATAAAACTACCACTCTACTTCAAATAATTTCTAGCCATACCAAACTTAAGGTTTACCTTATACATACAAAAATTGTTCACTCCTGTGAAACTTCCGTTCTATTATTACGTGATTAATTTCTCTCCTCCAAAAAGGAGAATGAGCAAAGATTCCGCACACCTAAGAAGAAAAATTAATNACTCCTGTGAAACTTCCGAACATAATAGATATATCACAAAACATAATTTCTTTCAAAAAGAAAAAATTTATAATTTTAATATAAAGCATTTAACATAAGGCAAATGATTGTAACTGACACATAACAATAAATAATTTCTCTAATTACTTATCTTATGCAGGCATTTTATATACCATTCTGGGCCACCGTTAATTCCTTCTTCCTAGTTATTATAAAATCCTTTAATTTTTCCATATTTATATATCATCGGAAATGCTGTCTGATACAGCTAAGTAAAAAAACTTTGATTTGAATTAATAACTGTATAGTGTTCAGCAAAGAATTAAGGTGAATATTTCACCAAATATACTTTTTATTCCTACCCATTATTTGATGATATTAATCCATACTCAGCTGGACATCAAATGTATCCCTCCTGCTAAGTCAGTTTTTCATCCTTTCTTTCAATCCAAAACGTTAATAAGCAAAGATGACTGCCTTTGAAAACCAAGAGAGTGAAAAAAAAATTCATATGTTAAAATAGTGTTACTTCAGAGGAACAGTGTAAGATTCAATATATACCTATGATACGTTACAGGCCTCCCAATCACAAGAAAGATTTTCTATATGTAAAACTGGACCGATATGTTTATTCCTTCTCCTTACTTAGTATGTGATCCTATCTTGCATCCCAGGAAATTGTCAGCTAAAAAGATGGCCATCTAAAATGAAATGGGAAAAACATTTATATCAAATGAAACAATTTTTGGCAAACAATTAAACTACCACTCTACTTCAAATAATTTCTAGCCATGCCAATCTTAAGGTTTACCTTATACATACAAACATTGTACACTCCTGTGAAACTTTCGTCCTATTATTACATGATTAATTTCTCTCCTCCAAAAAGGAGAATGAGCAAGGATTCCGCATACCTAAGAAGAAAAATTACTATATTAATATAAAACTGAGAATTTAATTATGAGCAAAGGACAAATACAAACATGTGGCTATAAATAATTTATGTCCTATCATTCTCAAGCTCTTATATCTAGATACTAAGCTGGGCCTATCCATGAACTCCTTCTCCTCAGTTAATATGTGATTCTTTACTGCCGACTACAAACTAAGTGAGCAAGGATGGCTGCTTTCTTGAAAGAAAAAAAAAGCAAACAACTATATAATAAGGGATATCATACTGAATTAATGATTAAAGAGCATGAGCCAAAAATATAATTTCCAGTTCTAATTGCATTGAGTTATCTATTCTACTTACTTGGATCCGCCACTCCAAGTACTCCTCCTAGGTTAGTATGTGATACTTTCTTACAACCAAAAAATATGAATCGCCAAAGGAAAGCAGTCATCTAAAACGAAGGAAAAAATCAAGAAATGAATCATAAAACATATACTTTGGGAAAACTAAACGTTGCTATACATAGACTTCAAATGATATTCAGTCTTACCTAAGCAGTTCCCTACATATCTAGACAGGAACAATCCCTTTATATCTTCTAAAAGGTTTTGGTGTGAAACAACATTTCATTCTAGAAAGGGAAATAAGCAAGGAAGGCTGCCTTCTGCAACAAAATAACTTATACAAGTTAATATAAAAATGGTGTATACATCTCAGGAATTGATAAAAATAAAAATATTCCTTTAAATTATCTAATTGATTCATATGTTAAAATAGAGTTACTTTAGAGGAACAGTGTAAGAATCAATATATGATACTTTACAGGCCTCCCAATCACAAGAAAGTTTTTCTATATGTAAATCTGGACCGATATGTTTTTCCTACTCCTTACTTAGTATGTGATCCTATCTTGCATCCCAGGAAATTGTCAGCTAAAAAGATGGCCTTCTAAAATGAAATGAGAAAAATATTTATATCAAATGAAGCATTTTTCAGCAAAACTTTAAACTACCACTCTACTTCAAATAATTTCTAGCCATACCAATTTTAGGTTTACCTTATACATACAAGCATTCCACACTCCTGTGAAACTTCCAGTTCTATTATTACGTGATTGATTTCTCTCCTCCAAAAAGGAGAATGAGCAAAGATTCCGCACACCTAAGAAGATAAATTAATGTATTAATATAAAACTAAGAATTTAATTTTAAGCAAAGCACAAAAACTATCATGTGGCTATAAATAATTTATGTCCTATCAATCTCAAGCTCATATATCTACATACTAAACCGGGCCAATCCATCAACTCCTTCTCCTCAGTTAATATGTGATTCTTTATTGCCCTCTACAAAGGAAGTGAGATAGGAAGGCTGCTTTCTTGAAAGAAAGAAAAAGCAAACAACTATATAATAAAGGATATCATACTGAATTAATGATTGAAGAGCATAAGCCAACAATATAATTTCCAGTTCTAATTGCATTGAGTTATCAATTCTAAGTACTTGGCTACACCACTCCACGTACTCCTCGTAGGTTAGTATGTGATACTTTCTTACAACCAATAAATATGAATCGCCAAAGGAAAGCAGTCATCTAAAATGAAGGAAAAAAATCAAGAAATGAAACATAAAACAGTTACTTTGGGAAAACTGAAAGTTGCTATACATAGACTTCAAATGATATTCAGTCTTACCTAAGCAGTTCCTTACATATCTAGACAGGATCAATCCCTTTAAATCAACTAATAGGTTTTGGTGTGCAACAACATCTCATTCTAGAAAGGAAAATAAGCAAGGAAAGCTGCCTTCTGCAACAAAATAACTTATACAAGCTAATATAAAAATGGTATATACATNATACATTATCTAAATGATTCATATGTTAAAATAGAGTTACTTTAGAGGAACAGTGTATGAATCAATATATAATACTTAACAGGCCTCCCAATCACAAAAAAGATTTTCTATAAATAAAACTGGACCGATATGTTTTTCCTTCTCTTGCTGAGTATGTGATCCTATCTTGCATACCAGCAAATTGTCAGCTAAAGAGATGGCCATCTAAAATGAAATGGGAATCCAGTTCTAATTGCATTGAGTTATCAATTCTAAGTACTTGTTCCTAGTTGTATATTCTATCCTCAAAATCAAATCATTATTTGCTTTTGAGGAATTTGAAGAATTCTTTATAGGCTAAATTTTGATGACATAATGACTAGGATAAGTTCACATAAAATACTTTCCATCACTACCAACCTTAAGCTCTCATTTATACATTAAGTGTTGGCAAACTACACATTCCCTTCCAATATTATGATTACCCTTCTTTGCTTTCCGCAAATAAAAATGAGCAATGAAGTCAACCTGAATTGAAAGAAATAATCAATCATTCAATAAATATTTTATTAAAGAGATTACTATAAGTAATTTATTAACATCAATGCTCTCTGAATAATTTCTAGTCATACCAATTCTAAGCGTTAATTTTCACAAACTAAGACTCAATTTATTACTACATTTNAAGAAGAAAAATTACTATATTAATATAAAACTGAGAATTTAATTATGAGCAAAGGACAAATACAAACATGTGGCTATAAATAATTTATGTCCTATCATTCTCAAGCTCTTATATCTAGATACTAAGCTGGGCCTATCCATGAACTCCTTCTCCTCAGTTAATATGTGATTCTTTACTGCCGACTACAAACTAAGTGAGCAAGGATGGCTGCTTTCTTGAAAGAAAAAAAAAGCAAACAACTATATAATAAGGGATATCATACTGAATTAATGATTAAAGAGCATGAGCCAAAAATATAATTTCCAGTTCTAATTGCATTGAGTTATCTATTCTACTTACTTGGATCCGCCACTCCAAGTACTCCTCCTAGGTTAGTATGTGATACTTTCTTACAACCAAAAAATATGAATCGCCAAAGGAAAGCAGTCATCTAAAACGAAGGAAAAAATCAAGAAATGAATCATAAAACATATACTTTGGGAAAACTAAACGTTGCTATACATAGACTTCAAATGATATTCAGTCTTACCTAAGCAGTTCCCTACATATCTAGACAGGAACAATCCCTTTATATCTTCTAAAAGGTTTTGGTGTGAAACAACATTTCATTCTAGAAAGGGAAATAAGCAAGGAAGGCTGCCTTCTGCAACAAAATAACTTATACAAGTTAATATAAAAATGGTGTATACATCTCAGGAATTGATAAATATAAAAATATTCCTTTAAATTATCTAATTGATTCATATGTTAAAATAGAGTTACTTTAGAGGAACAGTGTATGAATCAATATATGATACTTAACAGGCCTCCCAATCACAAAAAAGATTTTCTATAAATAAAACTGGACCGATATGTTTTTCCTTCTCTTGCTGAGTATGTGATCCTATCTTGCATACCAGCAAATTGTCAGCTAAAGAGATGGCCATCTAAAATGAAATGGGAAAAACATTTATATCAAAGGAAGCATTTTTTGGCAAACAATTAAACTACCACTCTACTTCAAATAATTTCTAGCCATACCAATCTTAAGGTTTGCCTTATACATACAAATATTGCACACTCCTGTGAAACTTCCTTTCTATTATTATGTGATTAATTTCTCTCCTCCAAAAAGGAGAATGAGCAAAGATTCCGCACACCTAAGAAGAAAAAATAATATATTAATATAAAACTAAGAATTTAATTTTGAGCAAAGCACAAAAACAAACATGTGGCTATAAATAATTTATGTCATATCAATCTCAAGCTCTCACATCTAGATACTAAGCTGGGCCTTTCCATGAACTCCTTCTCCTCAGTTAATATGTGACTCTTTATTGCCGTCTACAAAGGAAGTGAGTAGGGATGCCTGCTTTCCTGAAAGAAAGAAAAAGCAAACAACTATATAATAAAGGATATCATACTGAATTAATGATTAAAGAGCATAAGCCAACAATATAATTTCCAGTTCTAATTGCATTGAGTTATCAATTCTAAGTACTTGGCTCCGCCACTCCATGAACTCCTCCTAGGTTAGTATGTGATACTTTCTTACAACCAGTAAACATGAATCGCCAAAGGAAAGCAGTCATCTANATACATATATATCTAAATCACTTATTGCAACTCCAAGGTGGGGTTTGATCTAGTAGGAGAAATATTCAAATTATAATTTCCACTAGGACTTTGTAGTTTCATATCCGCTAAAAGTTACGCGAAATACTAAAACATTTTATTTAAAGGCGTGATCCGGTGTTAACGGTAATACCAATTTAAAAAGATAAATATAATTTCCCATAGATATGTATAACATGGATGTAGAGAACTTTTCCGTGAAAAATTTAAATTACGATAACCGTTAGGTATATGCATAACAAATGAATGTGCCTAAAGCAACTCGAAATATGAAAGAGAAATATTGGGACGGGATTGGGAAATTTTCGGTGACGAAGTTTATGATGGAATAATTCGTTAATTAAAATTTGATTCACTCCGCGAGATAATCAAGAAACTCAAGGAAGAAAGGTTACTGACCAACACTCTCGAGAACCATATCTTGTGATAATCGTGAACTAAACGTACCGATTATACGCAAGGCAATGCCGGATTGAATTTATGCCCTTAAAGCTAGCGGTTACCATCCATAAATGATTATAATGTAATTAGGTGATTACATCACATGGGCTAGGCATGAAACAACCGCCAATTTCACTCAATTTAAATCCACGATTTCCGAGATGAAGAATTTAATAAATACAAAGCAAAGGAATTAATGTTTTGAGAATTAAAAAATCTCGAGCAATGCAGTTATTCAAGCTTCTAAAAATCTTAATTGGGTATCAATTTCAACTTAGGGGGACGAATTAGAACCAAATCGAACGAGATTTGCGAAATGCACGCAAAACTTAATTTGAATACATTACGGAAAACGGAAGTTCGCTATTGATTTAAATATAGGCCAAACTTAACGTCGATCTCAGGAACACACGATCGTCACGAATTTTCACTACGCAACGACCACACTTAAGAAACAGTTTTTCAGCTTGCAATAACAATTAAATGATTAACCAATTTGTTTCCAAAGATTCAATTTCGATCAAAGTATTATATGCAACTTACCATAGGTGCGAAATCCTCCCTGCCGACAACAAACATCTTGGGTCCTTGGAAAATCTTCCTCTCATTTTCATGCAAATCTTCAAATTTGAATTTCAACGGTCTCCTCGAGAAAAGTTCGTAGCAGGTCCTCATTGCAAGAAATCTGCGCAGCGTCTGAGAAATTGAAATTTGGATTAATTTAAACTGACACTTCCTGTGATTTGATTGGTCGAAACTGAATTCTCCGTCAGTTGCCCCGCCCACCGCCGTCGTTCAAACTTTCGATAATTGGGAAATGATAAAAATAAAAATATTCCTATACATTATCTAATTCTATTGCTAATGATTTTTTTCTTCTCATGTAAACTTAGTCAGCTGGAGCATTCCTATTATTACTTTACTCTTTTAGTATATGATTTCATTCCTTCCAAGTTGAAAATCTGAAAAAATGATGCCTTCTACAATAAACGTATACAAGGACAAGGGTATGATATTCTTCGTAAATATTGGCATATCATTACCAGTGTCTTTGGAACTGCATTTATAAAGACGAACACTTGACTGCAAATAATTTTGAGTACGTACTACTAGTATTAAACTTTCATTCATACATACAAGGCTAAGATACTTCATATTCCCGTATCCTCAGTAAATTTATGATCCTTACATGTCTTCCACAAAGCAATATCTGAAAAGAATGCTCCCTTGAAAAAGTTTTTTTTTATTATCAAATTAATATTTTATAAAAGGGTTCTTTCTATGCTAATGATTTAGACGCACATTTAACCATAAATACTTTGAAATACTATATGTACTATTCAATCAATTCAGGGTAACTTCTATTACTTTAAAGTTTTAAATCTAAAAGGCTATGGAATAGTTCTTACGGAAATGAAACAAGTTGCAATTACAGATGTAAATAACCAAAGAAAAGCGTGTGATTAGTATGCTTGTATTTAGAGGCTGATAAAACAAAGTCTGCAATTGCCGAGAATCGATTCAGGGTTCCTAACCGGTTCGTGTTTCCGAATTTGTGAATAAACGCGAGTTTTTGGAAGGAAAATATAAAAACTACCATTGGCAGGTAATTATTGCAATAATACTTTTTCATCAGGCTCTATGCAAAGGCTTTAGCTTGTATTTACGTTAAGAGTTTATTTTAATTCTGAGATCCAAATGCGCTATTGTTAACAGAAAATGGTGAAAACGTATTTAAGAAGGAAAGTTTAAAGCTTCCCTTTCTTCCTGCATGAAACGCAAAAATCATAAAAAAAAGTAAATTCAAATGACTAATTACTTTAAGGAATACGGAAGAATTAACCTTGAAATTCGAAAGGAGACTAATTGAAGCCCGTCTGAGGCCCATACCTGTCCGTTAGGATATCTCAGAAGAGATAAGGTCGCCAACTTACAGATTACATGACAGTGAAAGGAACGGAAAGGGAAAGCATAACATCAATCAGCCTTGAAAAATGCTCCTCGTGTATACACAAACACATTCCAGGTCTTCTTAAAGACTTACCCAAATTAAGAGAAAGGGGAATTGTGTCTTAAAGATTTTCGAAATAATACACGAATGTTAATAAAAAAAACAAAGCGAAAGCGAAAACAAAGCTAAATATTCATAGATCGAATAAAATTCGTGAGAAAACTGCGAAGTCAATCTAAACAGGAAAAAATCAATGATACTCACACACACACCCCATGATTTAAAGTATAATTTAATAAATTTTGGAGTTATAGTGCGCCAAAAATGTTACGCAACAATTACAAGATGTAATAATTATAAAATTATTATAATCCTAGAGCTATCATTTCTATACATATATATCTAAATCACTTATTGCAACTCCAAGTTTCC
>KZ309128.1:696062-729346 GCA_000376725.2 Ladona fulva | reverse complement strand
GAAAACGCATACTCGTTGTTTGACTTTCGCGCGAGAAATTTCTTAGAAATCGCAAGAGACACAACTCCTCGATCGCTGGGGTATCTGGTGTGCAAACGATAGAACTAGAGGCAAATCCATCATGGCGGAGCGAGAAATCGGTAGTAGTCCACTTAAAATCAGTGCCATTCCCGCAGTTTCAAGGTAAATTACAAACTAATAATATATCTTAAATGCGCAAGGTTCAATGCGTACGTGGTTAAACTATTGGGAAAATACAAGCATTTTAAGTGGGTAAAAAAAAATAAAGGCTGGTGGACCTCTTCGTAATATTTACCTTGGAATCCTACACCAGCCATGATTCGGAGGAATCACTTCGTCACCGCGGCTGGATAAATGTAAATAATAGTATAAGCGAGCTCAATAACAGTGTTATTTCAATCCTTATGGCAAAGGATTTTTATTTTTTTCGGTTCTTCTTATTGCTGCCTAAGCGATAACCCCCAATCGCTCTTTTAACTCGATTTTCCGACCAATATTGCAATTTACGCACATCTTTTAAAGGTGTTGGTATTGTCACGTATTCTCTTAATTTTTTTGCAGTAATTGAAACTTCACGTATTCCTAGAGAATCATATTTTCAATTAAAAATTTACAAAAAAAATTAACCTTAATTCAAATTATAGGAATCACCGGACTGTATGGCACTATTTTGAAAAAAATGTTTAGTTTCAGAATTTGGAGGCGTACCAAGCATACTGTATCACGTATTTGAAGCGAGGTGAAGACAGCTGATTGTGTATGAGGGAGTGTATTTTTATTTCGTCCTCCCTGGAGCTTATATCACGTTTCTCCTGTATGAGATAAGTACTGTTTTGAAGCCTCGCGATGAACTGTTTCACTTGGCGATAAAAATATACGTCGCATGGCTGGCACAATGTTGTGCATTTTGCTGGAATTATCTTTAGCTTACAAGTTGGGATATTGTCTTCATCAAGAAATAGTTCGTCGTAAATTGACGGATTCGTTTGGCCGCTCCATGAATCAAATATCAGCAAAAATTGATTGGATGAGACGTATGGCTTCACTACATTTTCCAAAAACACTTTATAAATATCTGTTGATAATTTCCCTGACTTTGAACAAGTTACAAAAACGTTTTTAAATTTTTCCACTAACCGATCCACATTTCTTCGAACATTAGGACCCAAACTACCGTCAACTTCCTGCAAACATAGAAACACTTGTGGTAGTAATTTTCCTGATGCGGTGATAGCGTACTGTGCGGTGTATGAATGTGTTACTTTGTTCCTATCTCGTACTCTTAAGGCCACAGATTAAGTAATATAGAATATTTATTGAAGTAACTATGAACTTCAAGATAAAAATGTATTTCACAGCATTCATTATATGAAAAAAATACAGACATAAGCACCTCTAAAGCTTACCTTGCAAAAATTTTACTGTACCAGTTTCATCCGCCTTCGAAAAATCCTTAATACTCACTGAAGAATATTCTTCCTTGGATAAACGGCTCGCACTAGAAGAACCAGCATTATCCATTGCTGGCGAAATAAATTACAGAACTCAAAATGATTCTTTGCGACACTTAAAAGCACATGAGCGTTCAAGCTGGTGAGTACTAATAAATATTTCTTTATAACTTTTCCGTATGATATTCCTCCGTTAACTTACTAGTTAGAAAATCGAAGTAAGCTTCCCAAGCTTGTTACCGCAACAATAGAGCGCGTGGCAACTGAGCGCGTGACAATTGGTTCATTGTAATTCAATTAGAAATTGAATGCAAAGATAATCTGGGTTAAAAATTAGAGTTTCTACAATATACTATCCTGGCAATCAATAATTGTTGGCCGGCGATTTAACTCTCTTTAATAAATTATCTGATCTTTATCAAGGCGTGACAATACCAACACCTTTAAACATGTGCGTAAATTGCAATATTCGTCGGAAAATAATCGGGTTAGAAGAGCGAGTGGGCATTATCGCTTAGGCACCAATGAGAAGAACCGAAAAAAATATTCCTTAACGTAAGGTTTGAAATCACACTGGAATTGAGCTCGCTTATTTTATTGCTCCCATGCTGTCACTTGCCTGTCGACGGCTAGCGACCGCGACCTTTCAATTTTTAAGTTTCTTTCATGATGCTCACCGCTATTCGGGGGTGTTCATCTTCTAACGTAGCCATGGAAAAACAAGTGAAGATTTGAATTACTCTTATCTGCAGCGATTGATAGCAATCTAGCTCCTTTATCCTGTTGCTACACGTCTCCGAGGCATGAGTCGCAGTTACAATCGTATATATTAATGCAAATAATGATTTTTTGGCCGTCAATGAGTGATTACATACAGTCATATAAAATTCTTAATTCAGTGGAAAAAAATAAGAATGAAAATAATAATGTATCTAACCGGATTATGTGTAAATCCAACACTGTAACCACTGCACTGACATGTTCCACGATATGTTTAACTAGCTTAAAATTATGAAAAGAAAATAACTTATTAAAAAAAACTAAGGCCCATTTGCAAGAACCCCATTACACATTTGCTACATTTCACCGTATCAACGTCAATTAGAAAACAAAGTAATCGTCCCACACTCGGTTTCGGGATTATTGAGCGCGTGACAATTGATTCATTCTAATTAAAATAGAAATTGAATTCAAAGAAAACCTAGGTTGAAAATTAGGGTTTCTACATTATAGGTTCCCGAAAATCCATAATTGATGGCCTCTAACCACGCACCAACACGTTCCACGATAGACTTAACTGGCTTAAAATTATGAAAAGAAAACAATTTATTAAAAATAAACTAAGGCCCATTTGCAAGAACCCCGTTTCACTTTTGCTACATTTTATCTCTTCTATCATAAAAAAAATATTTCGCTCAAATCGGCGGAGCATATTTCGTGGCCTCTCCTTGTAAGTGCAATTTTCTTAATAATTTTGCTTTTATTTCGAAATGTAATGGAAATTTTCTTCTTTTTCTGCACTCACTACGGCAACCGTCATTGTCACCTCTGATGAATAAACAAGCATTAGAAAGAAGGAGTGAAGGAATGACGTTCTTTTATATTTAATTTCTTTAAGCGTCTGTTGCAACCAAACGTTATTTATAGCAACGTAATTACTTAAATGCGTTGAGAATATTAAAGTAATACGTCTATGCGTTAAAAATGAGGTTCAGTTATTCTCAAAATTCTTTCGAATTAAGTTGGAAGAAACTTTTGAGGAATATGTGAAATAATACGAAATTCCTCATATCAATATTTCAACATTGACGAATTATTAGCTGAATCCAAAAAAGCGTAAGTAAATGTGACGCGACGTGTAAGTAAATACGAAATTCCTCAATTTTTCAAAATTCAAGAATTATTAGCTGAAACCAACGAGCGTAAGTAAATTTGGCACATTCAAATCAAGATTACTTCAGGATATAACTCAAATAATTAAATACTTTAACAGTATATTAACTTATTATTACAAATATATTTTTATTAAGATATCATGGTGATTCGTATGATATTTTAGAGTNTCGCTTCAATCGATCATAAAAATTAAACTATGTGATGGATATAACTGAGACTTTAACGGCTACCTAGTGAGTAATGATGCTTACTAAAAACAAACCACTTATGGTACTACGAGTACTATATCTTGGATTTTCTAAGGACTAATTGAACGACCCTCGTACTTCGTACATCAGGGATTTCCGATCAAAATTTGGCGTATTAACACATTTACTAAACAGACATTAGCCACTTGGTTATTAATTAGTTATTTATTTAAAATATACCGAATGAGACAAAAATTTTGAAACTTTCATGTAAATAAATATAAGAATAGTGATTGCTAAGAGAAAAGATGCGACGAATTGCATCGTATATAAATTAGATCGCTAAGAATAACCACGATGAAATAATCAGTTGGGAAAAGATATTTTTTACATTTTACATTTTTGTTTTGCTTAAGAAAATAAGCAAATTTCCTTAAGCAAATTATGTCTGTTAAGCTCAACTAACTCATTGACAATCTTGAGACTCACAGACTTTGAAATTTAATAATACCGTGACGACATAAAAAAATATTGATATAGCGATGAAATTGAAGATTATTAATGATTTTGTAAAAACATGTGATTAAACGAATCGTTTATTATGTTTGATAATTACAAACAGACAATGAAATATTTTATTGTGTTAAGATACGTTTCTTAAAATATAAAATAGTCACAAGCGTTTAAGTTTTCGCAGATATTATATACACCATGCGCGCAAATATTTACTCGGGATCTGCTGGTAAGTCTATAGAATGCTAGACAGTTACTTAAATCAACTTCCTATCTATCATTTCGTCACCGCATCATTTAAATTGTCACTAATTAATGCTGTTTAAGTTTTATTGAGTCATTTGTTTCAACTTTCGTGTATTCTTTCGTACGTCTTAAAGACACAGACCTTACTCTTACTCTCTAAGTTACTCTTTAAGAAGACGTGAGAATCTGTTTACTTATATACGACGAAATTTTTCCAGAGCTGATTGATGTTTTGATTTCCATTTTCGTTCCTTTCATTGTAATGCTATTCTCTAAACAGGTTAATTTATCTATTCCAAATAGTACAGTTAGACCCTCAAACGACCTTCAATTCTTTTCCTTTCTTCCGAAGTTCAAGGTGGACTCTATCCTTAAAGCAATTAGTCACTTGAATTTATTTTTCTTTCGGAATCTTTCGCTCCATTCAGGATTAAAGGGAAACTTTAAACTTTCATTTAAAAATCTTATACTCCATTTTGCTGTTAACGATTGCTGTTTTTAGATCTTAGAAATCAAATCATCTCGATACGCAAATAGAGGCGAAAGTTTTCGCATGGTCCCTGATGAAAACGAAGTATCCCCACAATGATTCTCTACTAGTGGTAGGTTTTATATTTTTCTTCTGAAATCAATGACTTTCGCTTGGTCTAATCTTAATCTACTGATTTTAAAGTACTGGTTTTAAAGCTGTTTTCTATAAACGGGTTGCGTTTTACCTATTGTATGTACCATACATTTTCCACACATGTTGGGATTACAGGAATATTAGATCTCCCATCAAAATAATATTTCCTTAGAGAAGGTTTGGATATAATATGCCTTCCTAAATAAAAAGTCAAAATCTGAATCTCATTAATCTAATATTAGAAGATGATAAAGGTTCTGTAGATGGGAATTCTGCTGAATAATTTATAGTTTGACTGCTAATATCTGTAGAAATCGTTAACTATTGGCATCCCAGCCTTAAGAATTCAAACAAAAGCTGTTCTTATTCTCAAAATATGCACCTTCTGATTGCTTTCGATTTGCTTGCAATTAACACTAAAATAACTAAAGAACGTTGCCTTTCTGTTCTAAGAACTTACTACAATTCTTAGAGGCATCGCTCAAAGCAAAGGAATACTTTCCATAGAATGGAGGATAATGTTTTGTACTCTTAACGGAATTATAGCTCTTTATTAAAGTTGGGAACATAACCCATTAAGAAAATGGAAATAGCGGAAGCAATTTCCATTTTCTTGTTACAACTATAATATGTTATACTACTTATGCTGTGAACAGTAAGCTTCAATTATCATAGGACCGTTTAGTTTTCTGAATGGTAAGCTTCAATTATAAGAGGATTTTTAAATTTTCTGAACAGTAAGCTTGAATTATAATAGGACTGCTTAGTTTCTTAAGGGTAAACTTCAATTATGATTGGTCAACTTAGTTTTGATCATTGAAAGCTTCGATTATGATGGGACTGCTTATGTCTCTGAATATTAAACTTTAAATATGATAGCTCCGCTTAGTTTTCTGAACAGTAAGCTTCAAATAAAAGGACCACTTTTTTGAATCGTAAGCTTCAATTATGCTAGGACCGCTTAGTTTTCTGAATCGTATCGTTCAATTATGATGCGATCGCTTAGTTTTCTTAAGACTAAGTTTTAATTAGGTTAGGACTGCTTTGTTTTCTAAATCGTAAGCTTCAATTCTGATAGAGCCACTTAGTTTCCTAAGGAGTAAGCTTCAATTATGATAGGATCGCTTAGTTTTTTAATCGCAACCTGTAATTATAGTAGGACTGCTTAATTTTTATATATACTAATATACGTTAAAAATTCTGAGGATAAACGAAATTCGTCACTCTGCCGGCGATTTTTTGCGTAAAGACCTGGAGTTAGTCACTAAAGAAAAGTGATGACATCGATCATAGATATCATGGTTTGGATACAAGGAGGACCAAAAAGGTTACCAAAGGTTACTAACTACAAAGAAGAAGGTACCACTGCCATACGCCGCTTATGGCTTGCGGCGGTACCGGCGGCTTGTGGTACCTTGCTTGCGTGGCCGGCTAGTGGCATGCGCTTGGCCGGCTAGCTCAGTGAGCTACAGTCTATACAGTGCGTATAGACTCTCCAGCCAAATAGTGAGAGTGGCACTCATTCATTCACCAACCGGCAGTGAGACAGCCTGGTGAATTACTGTAATTTACTACAACAAAAATTTTGAGTCTCACCGACTCATTCTGGCACGCCGTATGAACCGAGTACTCTTTGAGTGAAAGAGTTCACCTGACTTAAAACCAACCCGTCTACAATTTACCGTCCACTATACCCTGAGACTACGTCATCACGTACGCCGTAGTTTGCAGGCGCTCAGAGGATACGGGTCGAGACACTTAACCATTGCCGATCTCTATTGTAGAACTCTACAAATTGCGTGCACAAATTTGACAACCAAAGCCTCTGGTATTTTTAGGATGAGATTTCTTTAGGAAGTGGCCATCGGATAACATTTGATAGTTTAGTTTCCACACATTGATTCCACTTAGTACTCACTGAACATCTTACAATACAGAAGAAATACAGGATGAAATAGAATCAGTTATGTTTAAATGGAGAGGAATTAGACCAGAAAATAGAACACCACTCCCAAAACTTAATTTTAATAAAGGAACAATTAATATCGTAAATACCGTCAACAATTGCCTAGAGAAATTTATAGAGGAAATAATAAATTTAGAAGAGCTTCACCTACTTATTTACGCAGCTGCTACAGTGACTTTAATCAAAAACAAGACTGAGAAGGTACAGAGAAACAAATTTAAGAAGATTACAGAACATGCAATTTTTAAGAAATGAAAAACAATTCTACCGAAATCAGGAGAAGAAAGATGAAACGAAATTAATACCACCAAGGACACAGGATATAAAGGACTTCTGGGAAAACATCTGGTCTCAACCCTAAAACCATATGTACTCAGCTACATGGATAAACACAGAGCAAGAGAGAATGAAAGAAATACCGCAGCAATCAAACCATGCAGTCACAACTGAAGAACTCATACAAGTAATCAGAGGAACATCAATTGGAAAGCACCTGGAATCGACCATTAACATAATTTTTGGCACAAGAGATTTACTGTAATGCACCACCTCATGACGAAACTTACCAATGAAATAATACGAGAACCAAATAGAATGCCACAATTCCTAACAAAAGGGAAAATATACATAATACATAAAAATGGAGGATCAGAAAACCCAGCAAATTACAGACCTATCACTTGCTTACCCACACACTATAAAATAATCACAGCTCTCAGAGCACAGAAAATAGACAAACATCTAACACAATATAACATTATTACAGAAGAACAAAAAGGATGCAAGAAAAACAGCCAAGGATGTAAAGAATAGGTCATAATGGATAGTGTGATTATGAAACAGGCTGAAAGAGAACAACGAAATTTGATAACATGCTATATTGACTACAAAAAAGCTTTCGATTCAGTGCCACATAGCTGGCTGCTTAAAATCTTGGAAACTTATAAAATTGACAAAAATTTACAGTATTTCCTCTCTGAAAGTATGAAAGCCTGGAGGACAACAATATGTCTAAAGACAGAAGAGGAACATATAAGTACAGAAGAAATTAAGATAAATAGGGGAATATTTCAAGGAGACTCACTTAGCCCCCTTTGGTTTTGCCTATGTTTAAATCCACTTTCAAATACTCTCAATAGCACCGGTTATGGCTTCAAAATCAGACATCGTAATACCACTCAACATGTAATAAATCATCTTCTTTATATGGATGACATCAAACTCTTTGCTCCGAGCAAAACGCAAATACAGGCACTATTAAAAATCACAGAAGAATTTACCAAAGACACATGCATGGAATTTGGGATTGACAAATGTAAAATGTTACACATAGAAAGGGGCAGGATCAAAATAGAACAAACAACAGAGTCTCTTAGCATAGAAACAATAAGCAACATGGAACCTGAAGAAACATATAAATATCTAGGATTCGACCAAAGCACGAGTATCAACCACGCAAACATTAAAAGGCAACTTAAAGAAAAATATAGAAAAAGACTTAAACTTATTTTAAAATCTAAACTCAACTCCAAAAATCTATTCAAATCAATAAATACATATGCAATACTAATCCTTACATACTCATTTGGCATCATAAAGTGGTCGCAAACCTTGAAGAATTAAATAGAATCAATAGAACCCAGCTCACTGAAAATCGAATGCTACACCCAAACTCCTGCATCGAGAGGATAACCATCGATAGAAAAAATGGAGGAAGAGGGCTGAAAGACATTCAGATGCTTCATAGCAAACACATAGTAAACTTAAGAAATTATTTCCATAACAAATACACCCCACTACACCGCGCTATAGTCGAAGCAGACAAACAATACACTCCGCTAAGCCTGAAAGAAGAGCAGAATCAACAATCTATACAAACAAACACAGAAGAGCAGAAGAAAGAAAATTGGTCTAAGAAGATACTGCATGGTCATCATTACAGTATTGTGCAGAACCCGATCATAGATAAAACACTTTCATATAAATGGCTGAAAATTGGACATCTATTCCCTGAGACAGAAGGATTTCTACTAGCAATTCAAGATAACATAATAGCCACAAGGAACTATAGAAAACACATATTAAAGGAAGCAATAGGTACAGATATGTGCAGAAAATGCCATCAATATAAAGAAACAATAGACCATATAACAGGAGGATGCAGACTGCTAGCTGGAACAGAGTATACAGAGAGGCACAACATAGCAGCAAAAATAATTCATCAGGAGCTTGCATTTTAGTACCAATTGATAGAAACACGTATACCCTATTTTAGATACGAAGCTAAAAATCTACTAGAAAGTAATGAGTACAAACTTTATCGGGACCGAACAATATATACTGACAAAACAGTTATCCACAACAGACCAGACCTCACCATTATTGATAAAGGAGCAAGGAAAACATACTTAATTGGCATAGCCATCCCCAATGACGCCAATATTCAAAATAAAGAAGAAGAAACAATTTCCAAATACACCCCATTAGCACAGGAAATAAAGCAGCTCTGGAAACAAGAAACAGTCACAATAGTTGTATCAGTTACCGGCATTACAACAAAAAAATTTTATACACACCTAGAAAAACTAAATATTAATAAGAACATCCACTCAAATATCCAAAAGGCAGTCATACTTAAAACAACTTCAATAGTACGAAAATTCCTAGGAACGCAATAGGGAGGTATTTGACTTGGTTAAGACCCGTCAAAGAACCGACATTAGTCCACAAATTTGAGATAAATCAAATATAATAATAATAATAAACGTCTTTATTGGGCGAAATTGGGACTAAAGAGTCCCATCTTCCATTTAACCCTTGTAATGTAAGTAGAGAATGATATCAAGCAAAAATACAGAAAAAAGACATTATAGGCATTAAATCATTAAAGAATTCATAGATATAAAGGAAGAGGAAAGAATAATAAATCGGGGAACACAAGAAATAAGAAAGGGAGAGAAAGTAACAGGATAGGGAGTGGGAAAAGAAGGGTGACAAATGAGTGGAATGTAAAAGAAAAAAGAGAACAAATAGTGCCTATGCAACTTAGGCCTGCGAGAGATGTTTTATACAAAGTTTTTTGAATGATTATGATGAGGGAGCATTTTGAATTTCAGGCGGGAGTACGTTCCCGAGTCTACAAGCGGTCACATGAAAAGATTTATTATAACAGCGACAGAAATAAGTCCTTAGTAGAGGATCCGGGTTTGGGAAGATTATCCTCCCGAATAACAGAGATGAAACTATGATCGTCTTAGGCGCTGAAGGTCGGAAAATCTCGTGATAAAGGAGCGATGGCCGTTATCGAGTAGCGCAACGATCTTGCCATCGAAGGTCCACACTTTTGGATTTGTCCAACAGTTCTCTTGTTTCATTCAATAATTTCATTCTATAGCTCGTTAGAGACTCCGTTATGACAAAGCCAGAGCTTTTCAGGGATTTTTTGGCCTGCCACACCCTAGCGCGATCTTGATAATTAATGAATTTAACTATCATATGTCGACTTTTAGATTCTCGCTGTTTATCAATGCGATGAGCTCTATCAAGCATACATGGATTTACCTGGATACCGAGGTTAAATGTCAGGAATTCCTTGGTTACAGCCAGGCAATCTTCCTTCGCAGACTCTTGGAGACCATGGATCAAAAGGCAATTACGTCTACTGTATTGTTCAAGATCATCCAGTTTCTCGTTGAATCTGGTGGATACATTCTCCAGTATGCTGATCCTGGACATTATGTAGTTAAGTTGTTCATGAAGATCGGCTTTAAATTTGGAGTACTCCACGCTCAGTAATTCCAGATCCACTTGGCGAGGGCGACTATCTAGAGATTTGGCCACTTCTAAACGAGAATCGAAAAGTTCCATCCTTTTCAGGAGTTCACTTAAAGTATTAGACAACTTTTGATTTTCCTGTTGAAGAGACAATTTTTCGTCTTGGAGCGCTGAGGCTCCAAGACGAAAAGAAAAGAGGTGAGCGAGTAGTGGCCATGATGAGGAAGCGCAGGTAAAAACTTCGTGCAGGTGAGGGGAGGATACAGGAGCATTAATGACACACGACCAACACCTTCGCTGGTTGGGACATGAATGACCGCATTAACCCGCAATTAACACCGCAAGTGAAGGCGCGAAAGATTTAAGAAGAAGAAACGGCTTCACGACAGTACTTTTACTAAACCACACGTTAAATACACAGTAAAACCCAGGTTTCGTGGCCAATCTGCATCATCAGGTCATGAAGCCGTTTTGTCAAATGAATACCACAAAGTGAATCCTGAGTATGTGTGGTTTAAGAAGAGGAGTACGAATGTTTGAATAAATAAGTATCGAAAGAATACTTGTAACGCCCTTTGCGGTGGAATGTTTCACTGGTGGATAGAAAATGTGTTGGTATAGTTGACATTAGTATTGGTTAGTAGAGTAGGGCATACAGTTTTGGATAGGGCACATTCTAATGACATTTGTCCACAACTATTAGGATTATGGACTTACTTTTTCTTTTATGGATAAAATCCTAAGTTAAGGATGCTCCCGAGTAATATTCATTTTTCGTATAACTTTTTAAGTTTCCATAGAGTTTTAATATTTTTAAATATACTGCACTAAAAATATTGTGAATATCTTTGCGTTATTTACTACTACTTCGGAACTTTGACTGGCTGCGGGGAGAGGAAATCACAGTAAATTTCGAAAAAAACGCGAATGTGGGCCTTCAATGTGTGCCTATTTTTGCGATGCGTAAAATCCATTGCCATTTTTATTGTTTGATTATTCTCGGTTTTAACTGGCTCTGTCAGTGTTGTCAAGTTGTCGGAGGAAGAGCGATTTCAGTAAGTACGGGCGTTTGCCGCTTTCAGTCGCCAAGGACCTGTGCAATATTTGTTTCCGCATGTGTACAAAAACGCGCTTGTTAGAAATTCCAAGACCCGTATTGTGGTTCCTGCGGCATTAAGGAAATGTATCGTGGATAAGGCTCACCAAAAGTACGGGCATGTGGGAGCTCGGAAGAAGGCTGGTCTTATAGAACCTATATTTTATTGGAAAGGGATGAGGCGTTTTATACGACAGTGTCGGAAAATGTGACACTTGTTAGAAGACGAAATTTCCAAATAGGTAATTCGAAGGGACGTATCAACCTATTATACCAGATCGTCCTAGAGAAATCTATTCGTCAGATTTATATAACCTTACCAACGGCCAAATATAAAAACAATTATATTTTGGTAATTGTTGATGTTTTCTCCAAGTTCGTACCCAATAAACAAGGCTAATGCGAAATGAAAGCCTGCTTGAGATGCTTGCGAGATAAACATTTCCCTAAGGCAGGCATTCCAAAGAAGATACTAACAGACCACGGCACGCAATTTATGAGTCATATGTGGGTAGAGGGTTTAAAGAACTTGGGAATAAAACCTGTTTACTCAAGCATCCGCCACGCTCAGTCAAACCCCAGCGAACGAATTATGCGAGAATAATCACGCATATTCCGAGTGTTTTGCCATGAAAAACGACTCATGGGTCGAGGTCTTGCCTAGCCTTAATAACTGGCTGAATTTGGTTACTCACGAGACGGTAAACATGACGCCAATGAAACTGCACTTAGGCATTCGACCACGGTTGGGAGTCGACTTGGATATGGACCTTTCGTGCCCTAGCAAATTTCCGGGAGGAGAGGTTCGAGCTAATCAAGAAACNTTTCAAACAAAAAAAATACACAAAAAATTGCGATAAGTTACAAAAATTATTAATAATTACAAATTAAAGACATTATAGGCATTAAATCATTAAAGAATTCATAGATATAAAGGAAGAGGAAAGAATAATAAATCGGGGAACACAAGAAATAAGAAAGGGAGAGAAAGTAACAGGATAGGGAGTGGGAAAAGAAGGGTGACAAATGAGTGGAATGTAAAAGAAAAAAGAGAACAAATAGTGCCTATGCAACTTAGGCCTGCGAGAGATGTTTTATACAAAGTTTTTTGAATGATTATGATGAGGGAGCATTTTGAATTTCAGGCGGGAGTACGTTCCCGAGTCTACAAGCGGTCACATGAAAAGATTTATTATAACAGCGACAGAAATAAGTCCTTAGTAGAGGATCCGGGTTTGGGAAGATTATCCTCCCGAATAACAGAGATGAAACTATGATCGTCTTAGGCGCTGAAGGTCGGAAAATCTCGTGATAAAGGAGCGATGGCCGTTATCGAGTAGCGCAACGATCTTGCCATCGAAGGTCCACACTTTTGGATTTGTCCAACAGTTCTCTTGTTTCATTCAATAATTTCATTCTATAGCTCGTTAGAGACTCCGTTATGACAAAGCCAGAGCTTTTCAGGGATTTTTTGGCCTGCCACACCCTAGCGCGATCTTGATAATTAATGAATTTAACTATCATATGTCGACTTTTAGATTCTCGCTGTTTATCAATGCGATGAGCTCTATCAAGCATACATGGATTTACCTGGATACCGAGGTTAAATGTCAGGAATTCCTTGGTTACAGCCAGGCAATCTTCCTTCGCAGACTCTTGGAGACCATGGATCAAAAGGCAATTACGTCTACTGTATTGTTCAAGATCATCCAGTTTCTCGTTGAATCTGGTGGATACATTCTCCAGTATGCTGATCCTGGACATTATGTAGTTAAGTTGTTCATGAAGATCGGCTTTAAATTTGGAGTACTCCACGCTCAGTAATTCCAGATCCACTTGGCGAGGGCGACTATCTAGAGATTTGGCCACTTCTAAACGAGAATCGAAAAGTTCCATCCTTTTCAGGAGTTCACTTAAAGTATTAGACAACTTTTGATTTTCCTGTTGAAGAGACAATTTTTCGTCTTGGAGCGCTGAGGCTCCAAGACGAAAAGAAAAGAGGTGAGCGAGTAGTGGCCATGATGAGGAAGCGCAGGTAAAAACTTCGTGCAGGTGAGGGGAGGANTTCACTTAAAGTATTAGACAACTTTTGATTTTCCTGTTGAAGAGACAATTTTTCGTCTTGGAGCGCTGAGGCTCCAAGACGAAAAGAAAAGAGGTGAGCGAGTAGTGGCCATGATGAGGAAGCGCAGGTAAAAACTTCGTGCAGGTGAGGGGAGGATACAGGAGCATTAATGACACACGACCAACACCTTCGCTGGTTGGGACATGAATGACCGCATTAACCCGCAATTAACACCGCAAGTGAAGGCGCGAAAGATTTAAGAAGAAGAAACGGCTTCACGACAGTACTTTTACTAAACCACACGTTAAATACACAGTAAAACCCAGGTTTCGTGGCCAATCTGCATCATCAGGTCATGAAGCCGTTTTGTCAAATGAATACCACAAAGTGAATCCTGAGTATGTGTGGTTTAAGAAGAGGAGTACGAATGTTTGAATAAATAAGTATCGAAAGAATACTTGTAACGCCCTTTGCGGTGGAATGTTTCACTGGTGGATAGAAAATGTGTTGGTATAGTTGACATTAGTATTGGTTAGTAGAGTAGGGCATACAGTTTTGGATAGGGCACATTCTAATGACATTTGTCCACAACTATTAGGATTATGGACTTACTTTTTCTTTTATGGATAAAATCCTAAGTTAAGGATGCTCCCGAGTAATATTCATTTTTCGTATAACTTTTTAAGTTTCCATAGAGTTTTAATATTTTTAAATATACTGCACTAAAAATATTGTGAATATCTTTGCGTTATTTACTACTACTTCGGAACTTTGACTGGCTGCGGGGAGAGGAAATCACAGTAAATTTCGAAAAAAACGCGAATGTGGGCCTTCAATGTGTGCCTATTTTTGCGATGCGTAAAATCCATTGCCATTTTTATTGTTTGATTATTCTCGGTTTTAACTGGCTCTGTCAGTGTTGTCAAGTTGTCGGAGGAAGAGCGATTTCAGTAAGTACGGGCGTTTGCCGCTTTCAGTCGCCAAGGACCTGTGCAATATTTGTTTCCGCATGTGTACAAAAACGCGCTTGTTAGAAATTCCAAGACCCGTATTGTGGTTCCTGCGGCATTAAGGAAATGTATCGTGGATAAGGCTCACCAAAAGTACGGGCATGTGGGAGCTCGGAAGAAGGCTGGTCTTATAGAACCTATATTTTATTGGAAAGGGATGAGGCGTTTTATACGACAGTGTCGGAAAATGTGACACTTGTTAGAAGACGAAATTTCCAAATAGGTAATTCGAAGGGACGTATCAACCTATTATACCAGATCGTCCTAGAGAAATCTATTCGTCAGATTTATATAACCTTACCAACGGCCAAATATAAAAACAATTATATTTTGGTAATTGTTGATGTTTTCTCCAAGTTCGTACCCAATAAACAAGGCTAATGCGAAATGAAAGCCTGCTTGAGATGCTTGCGAGATAAACATTTCCCTAAGGCAGGCATTCCAAAGAAGATACTAACAGACCACGGCACGCAATTTATGAGTCATATGTGGGTAGAGGGTTTAAAGAACTTGGGAATAAAACCTGTTTACTCAAGCATCCGCCACGCTCAGTCAAACCCCAGCGAACGAATTATGCGAGAATAATCACGCATATTCCGAGTGTTTTGCCATGAAAAACGACTCATGGGTCGAGGTCTTGCCTAGCCTTAATAACTGGCTGAATTTGGTTACTCACGAGACGGTAAACATGACGCCAATGAAACTGCACTTAGGCATTCGACCACGGTTGGGAGTCGACTTGGATATGGACCTTTCGTGCCCTAGCAAATTTCCGGGAGGAGAGGTTCGAGCTAATCAAGAAACGGCTCCAAGCATCGACAAAAAAACGTTATCGGTTTCAAAAACAACTTCTAAACAACTTTCTGTTGTACAGGATAATTAAACCATTACCCAAAAGTTTTGGAGAAGAGAGAAATTTTCCATTTGTTTTCCCATTTACTGAAAGTTATTAGATTAATACTAAAGGTAATGAGTAATTTCTTAGCGGAAACATGCCTTACTCGGAATCACAATAATTATATCTATTAAAAGCGTATGAAAAGAGACGGAACATTTTGATTTCAGAGAACATTCCGCCATAATTTACAGGTTAAATCACGAGAATTCAAGTCTATAAAACTACACGAACACCCAAAACGGAATTAAAGAGATGCAGATCATTAACAAAACTGAAGCTCGTTATAAATGTATCGTGAAGACAGTCAAAAAGATATTTTCACCAAGATAAAGTGTACGAACGTGTTTCATATAAAGCACTTTTAAACAAGGCACAGGAAAACATCACTAAGAGGAGATAACTTATCAGCATATCTCCCAATTAGTACAAATACACGACCCGAGTAACATGCCTTAAATGTAGCAGAAACACAGTTAATGTTTTTAATGACGCATAAGTAATCAAATTAAATTTCAAAATCAGGAATTCCATTGAGCTGAATACAGACCCGAAAAATTAAGTCGCGTATTTGGGAAGCAATGAGATTTTAATTCAACTACTTATCAAATAATATATCTGAATGGTCACATATGAAACAAGGAGCTTATTTAACATAATTTACAGTATTACAAACAATATTCACAACAAAAAATGGGTCAACAGCATTACTTGTTCCTAATAAATTATACCATTTTTTTCGGAATAGTTCAAAATCGAGTGTGAATGTTCACAAACTATCAAAACCTATTTATGTTCGCTGCTTCAGCTCTACTTAACGAATAATATGCTTTCAAAATTAACTTGTGACTTTCCATTGCATATTATGTGAATTAGACCGTCAAAATTATTTAACTATTTCTTAAAAACAGGAAGATAACACCGAACAGAAGTGTTGAGTAAAATGAGAGAAGACGGAATTCGGTGATACAGCGTCACTTTAGAAAAAGAGAATTGGCTGCATAACGAATAACGAATAAAGATATCGATTTTTCATATAATAAGCGACATTTACTGCAATTTATATATCGCTATAAACATTGAGAATTAATAAGTAAACAATCAAATAGCCCCAGCACGGGCGAAAAGCAAAAATAAATAGGTAAAACCATTCGTTGAATCGTTTTTCTGTTATCGAATGCCTCGAAATTATTCTTACAAATTGCTTAAACTGGAGCGCACCCGAAAATTTTGCGAAAAAGCAACTAAACATAAAAAAAAAACAATGCATAAAGTGCATTGTAGATAGATTCGATAAAAAGGTTATAGAGATACATCAGAAGGGTTATTTTTGAGTTAAATTACTTGCTCTAGGAGCAAAAAGAAAGTTCGAATCGGTTAATCACGTTCGTTTTCTTTATACGGGTAACTGTGACTTCTGTAACTGTGTGCTTCTTTGGTGCATTCACGCTGTTTTATGCTGAGAAACTACTCAAATTGTGGAAAAGCATACCTGAAAAATCTGCTGTAAAGCAACGAAAATCCTCGGTTTCAGAAAGCTCATTGTGGGTAGATGCCATTAAAAGAGAGCGATCTTATTTCACATTTGTCAGGCCGTAATCTGGAATATTCGGCGATAGTAAGTTATACAGCGGATGACACGTGTATCCTCGAACTCGAGGAAGTACAGCGCGAGGCGATACGTTTTGTTAAAAAGTTCTACGACAAAAAAGCAAGAGTTACGAAACCGCTCTCGGACAAAGGTATCCTTGAAAGAAAGGATATTAGAAGCTACGCTGCGATTGCTTGAGAAATTACATTTGCGGGAGGTGTCAATGGTATTGTGAGACCCCCTTCTGCTATTTCGGCCGATCCGACAATAAGCGTAAAATAAGAGAAATAGATGTGAGGACAAGTCGTTTTAGAGACTCATTCTTTCCGCGAACTATATCCAATAGCAATAAGCTAAAGAAGTAGCTCAAATTTTGTGTTTATACCCCCTGCCATACCCCGAAAGGCGGCTTGCACGGTATTTATGAACATATAGGAAACCATTAAGTTCGCAGTGAACAGAAATGTATTTTATTCGATAAAGTAATGAGCAAATTTGTCATTACGGATTGTCACAACTGACGGCAGACGGCATTAGACAGCATTTTTAGCCGTTGGATGAAGCAATGGAAATCGGTTCACCAATGCACATGTAATGATTTTATTAATCACGATTTGTGGTGAACGGAAAATTGTGTCTTGTGCTACTAAGGTAACTTATGACGGTAGTCAAAAGACGGTAGATTGTTACATAATAATATCAATTACGAGTTCTACTATTTTGCTAGGATAGCAGGTCAAAAAAACAGATTTGAAAAAATACAGGGAATATATTACCAACAGGTATAATGAAATAGCTAATGCAATAAATTTTAAAGAACACTTACGCGGAGTCTGGTCGAAAACTTGTACTTAGCCTTACTTGGAGCTCAAGCAATCAGCGCTTCCTTATTCCCTGAGGGAAAAAGAGCAAAAAAATTGAAAAAGTGCTTAAGTATGCTTATTCAAATTCACCTAGGGATAGCAAAATCCCTCACAATAATTAAATTGAATAACTGACGTGAAATTTTTGATGATTTAAATGTTTGATGATTTACGACAGTCAGAATTCCGCAATATTCCAAGTTAGTCTTCACGGGCCATCTCTTCGATGTTAACTGACTGAAGTTACGTTAAGACCCCGCCAGAGATTTGCAGGTAAAACTACCAAGGATTAAGAGGGAAAGTTATCATGCGTTCGTTAAACGGGCCTTTTACCTCACACTGCAAAGGACCTAAAGCGGAACCAGAAAAGCGCAGCAGGTCAAATTGGTCTTCTCCTGGTCTCCAAGTTTCTGAGCGATTCGGTCCCGTTGAATCATCGAATTTTCTCCATATATGACCCTTCGAGGCATAGGAAATCCATTTTATTAACACAAGAACTTATTTCATTGCAAATATTTTCGAATTGAAAATGAGAAATAAGGCATTCATGGTCAACCAATACGTTGTATATATTACGCCTACCATGGATCGTTATTCAAGAAATTTGTCCTCCACCACCTGAAAAAGTTCATTTTTGGGTACTGACTTGCAATTACTAAAAATGAATAAAACTTGGTGTAAACAAAGAAATAAATCGAAGGAAGACTACGCGTGTTCCATCTCATAGATTCATGATTTACATTTATACCCCGCGAGCAACCGCCGACTTATGGTAGGGGATGTATCTAATCTAATGTGATGTACCTAATCACCTAATATTAGCGTCTTTGATGCTCTGCGGAAAGAACGACCAGAAGTAACTTTCTGTCTATCAATCAATTCCTGCTTTGTCGATGCCTACCGGAGATCGCGCTCTGAGCGCGCAGAAGGATATTTTTTTATCGGAGTCGCTCTCTTCTTTCCTTTTCGATATCTCTCGCAAACGAAAATTTCTATTGACACAGAGTCGGTGGTGAAATAATTGCCAGTTGTAATTCAGGCTACATGCAGCCTTTTCCACTATTCAATGCGACCTTTCTTTCGCTTCCCTAAATATAATATAGATATTCAAACTATAAATTTGGTTTCTCGCTTTGAGATTTCAGGTGATAATAGAACAGAAATATTCTCCAGTTGTTTATTTAGCGATTGAATACGTTTCCATAAAACCTATATCGAAAACGGAGAATTTAAATGCGGGAAAGGCGTAACTCGAGTGCGACCAAATGGTTATAAATGCACCCTGATGGTTTCTTATGCGACGTTATTGTAGAAATACACCTGGACCTCACACCTGAACTAAAGAAACTTTAAAAACGTCTATTGACACAGAATTGGTTGTGTAATAATTGCTCAACAAGTATGAACAAGCTGTAAATGCAATGAATGGATTTGTTAATTTCGGAAGAATTTAAGAAGAAACATACATCGCTACAAAGTGATAAAGTTACGCGATCTTTAACCACTTTAAAGCAGCAGTTAACGCCTCTTTTAGACAACAGTTCATTACAAACTAATTATGCTCTACAATTCTCTCAAATCTAGAGAGTAGTTGTTGAATCCCAAGCTTGATATAAATAATAAATTGATGGGTTAAGGGGCGCCTTCCTCTTGAGCTGAATTCGCGATGAGATTTCGGTTCAGTTAGTTCCAGCTTTGTCCGCTGTCGAGGCTGAAAACCTTCCCCTCGCGTAAATGGTGTGGGTCAGTGTGGGTAAGAAGTTATTAGTGGGAAACTGGGAAAGCTTAAAGGCCGAAACCCATAGAGTAAGGAGAACTTAGATAAGTCGCCGCTGGGAAATCTTGCATGCAGAATGTTTCGTTCTGCCGCGCTCTATTTGCAATCAATTATTGACGTTATTATGTTAAATTTTCTTGCAAACATGCTTTTTACCGATACCTCAGCATTATTGCTATACTGTACAACATTTTGAATTTTAATATGCATGTGATTGTTATTGGTCACTGATGACCTAATTATAATCACATTTGGATGAGATTAGAGGGAAATTTCATAAAATTTATTGGGTGTTTGACTAAGTTTATTTATTTAGAGCCTTTTTAATTTCTATGTAATACAGAATATAAATTATGTTCTTTCGTTCGATATTTAAAATCAAATGTTACAATAAGAAATTGCTGAGGCGATACTACGATGTACAATGTCAGCAGTTTTACTGCAATCTCCAAGAGGTTGTCGGTAAACTTCACGTAAGTTGTGGTTGGATGATCCATCATTCACTACAGTTGAGAGCACACAGAAAACTACGCGAATACGCTTCTCTCTTCATTCCCCCACTGAACTAGGGAATCGGGTTCGAGAGTTGTCGGGTATATAATTTCTTTACTCGTCTCCAAGCCAATGGATTTATCAGCAAGCCAATATCTTTCCCTAATCTGCACTCAGAAAACAATGTCGCTCCAAAGCGAGATAACAGCTTATTGAATAATGAGGTCTAATCACTAGAAGTAAGGGATGGAACTCATACAAAATTTTTGGTTCCCAAAGCCATAAAACATCTTCTCTTAAATTATAGAGAAAAACGTTTCAGGAAATTTTGCTACTTACATTTGGAAAATCGATTTTTTAAAAGAGTTATAACATCCGTGTGTTTCCATCTAATTATCGAGTTTCGCCAGATTTCACCATACCATACAGTGCAGTTGTCTTTGATAATACAAAGAATGATATCTATGAAGTAAACGAATTCCAACATGTTCTAGATAAACTATATATTTGCATTAACATCACTAATAAATATCTCAGAAAACAACAGCGTAACATTTCTATGGAACTGTAATGCTTCAATTTGTGAGTATATTTGTACCTCATTGTCTGCTGTTCCAGAACCAGAACGTTGGAAGTCGTATCAGTCTCCTTATAAAAAATTGCATTGGAATTAAGAAACGAAATAAATTTCGTATTTTCATATTAACGATTTTTTTCTATCGGATTAAATAATGGCATTTTAGGATAGGCTTCCTGCTTTACGAAGTCATGCAGAAAGGAAATGTTTCAGTGATCGACAGCAACGGATTGATTTATCATACTTACAATAAATTTATTTGCTTGAATAATTCTAATTGAATTGACGATTGTTTGGCGAATGGAAGAAAGTATAAAACTTGGTAATAAGGACAACAGACAATTCAAATGTATACGAAAATGCGATTATTTTCCGAAGAAAATAAGGAAAAGAAACGGTCTCTTAAATTGTTTTTGAATTGAACTGAACTGCTTTTAATAACTTGGCCGGAAGATAAATACCGATGACCGTGTTTAGAAGAGGAAAAGTAATAACGCAATAACTTAATTTATTTGAATACGCTATTTCAAGTAATTAATAATCAGATTTTCTTCATATCAGTTATTTGGTTATTATAGGAATGGATTTCCATTCACGTCAATGTCTTTCCCTATTCTGTAATCAGAAGAAAACGTCGCTCCGAAACGAGATAGCAGCGCATGGAAGAATAATGAGGTTCTAATCGCTAGAAGTAAGGGAAGAAATAGCTTGCACGAGAAGAGATTCCCTGAAGAAGGAATGCCAAAATCTCCTTCTCCATATCTCAAATGCGTCACTAATNTATATATATATATATATATATATATATATCTACCCGCCGTGGTGGAGGGTGGGCAAGGAGGCGGTGGAAGGGAACGAAAACCGCACGACTGCAGGAAAGCCACTTTCCCTCCGAGGCTTTTCCCGAAAGTCTTCGAAAAAAGCTGTGTGATGGGTGCAAATGTGAAGGAAATACCTTCCTTAAGTTTAGAAATTTTCACCTTACCCTCGTATAAGCTAGACATGGTAGTCACTAATGCCTGGAAACTAAAAAAATTGCTGCAAATGAAAAAAATTGGTCAATTAGACTCTCGTCACAGTATCATACGAAGTTACCTAAGAGATGCCAGGACAAATACATGCAATTAAAGACATAAAAGCAGTAATGATCTAAATTTGAGTAACGACAATCACTTTCCAGAAAAACTAGAACAACAATTAAAATGCTATCACATCTGTCACATGAATGCTTGATGGTTTTGTAACAAATATAACAAGACATTGTGTTTGGAAAAGGGTTGCTGTGAAAAATACCATACATCTGCCTAACCTCCTCATTTGGGGACGGTCATTTTTCTAAAATGTTTAAATAAATTCTACTAATTTCTGTACATACATTGTTTTACTTTGCATTTTTCTTACCATAGAATGAATAATAACAATTTTCTTCCAGCCATTAATTTGCCGGCGTTAATGGGTTAAGAGCCAGAACTTCCTTATTTACTGCACTTAACCATAACTTCTCATCAACTCTACCTTTGATGTCATCATATGTTTCTGGCAAGTCAGAAACAAAGGTTTCTGCACATAGAGGAAAATTAACTTCCTCTAAATTATACAGCACAAAATCATCTAAATAGGCAGAGGGGTGCCTTGACCTACCACTTCTGCGAAGGACATTACCCTCAGTCTCCAACTCTGATTCATCCCTTGTTGATTCTGCATCAGAGCTTGGTGCTCCGCCTGATTCTACAGAATCTACTGCAGATGTTGAGTCCACGTAAGAATCAGGTTGTTTTAGCTCACAATAGACATCTTCCTCCAATGGAGGATTCTTCTTTAAAGCTTCACTACCACAGGCTTCCCAGTCTACAATTCCACAAGACTTAGCAAATTTACTTTCATCAAATTTTACATCCCTCCCTGTAATAACTTTCCTATCAGAAGGACTCCATAGCCTGTAACCATTTGGACAGTACCTAACTAAATAACATCTTTGAGATCTGGGGCCAAACTTTCCTTCCAACATTAGGGGGGCGAAGATATGCAACACATCCAAAAGTCCTAATCTTGCTAACATCAACTCTCTTACCAAACCACTCCTGAGGAGGCAGACTATTCCTAGTGGGAGCTTTGGTGTGACTTCTGTTAATAAGGTAAACAGCAGTTAGGACTGCTTCATTCCAAAGACTTTTAGAGAGCCCTGAATTAATTAACATGCATCTGGCCTTTTCCACCATAGTCCTATTAATGCGTTCAGCCACTCCATTTTGCTGGGGAGTATATCTTATGGTAAACTCAAATTGTATACCCTTGATTTTAAATAAATCTTTCAATTCCTTAGATATGAATTCACTCCCAGAATCACAGCGAAATCTACTCAATTTTAAATTGTGATGAGCTGAAGCCATTGCCTCATAGATTTTAAAGTAGTGTAATACTTCAGATTTTGAGGAGAGAAAATACACAGCAGTCAAATGTGAATAATCATCAATAAAACTGAGGACATTGTGGCCTGGTTTCCCCCAATTGTGGAACAGGAATGGAAACAATCCCATTGACAGCCGCCCTGAGCTGTTACCCCTGAAGCCATGGTTGTCGTAGCCGGATCTCCTGGGATGATTTGCATTACCACCATTCCTGCCTCCTGGAGTTGCAAACGCCATGCTGGGATGGGCCTTTCTCAAATGCTGCATACTGGACATCAGAAGAGTTTCTTCATCTAGAGGCCTCCCTTTGACGATAAGGAGATTAACTCACATCAATAAGACTAGGATCTGCAATGGACAGAGTTTCTAGATGGCTGACCACTGTCTTATATTCAATTGGAAGGGACTGCAAAAGAATAGAGACTTTCACCCTCTCTTCTATGTTACCTCCGGCATTCCCTAATTCCCGTAATAGTTTATCAAAATGAAGGAAATACTCATCTGAGGACTCCTTACCAGGATTCAATCAGCAATCTGAGAGGTGCCTTCTGAGATGGTTTTAAGTGGCAGAGACTGCCACTCAAAGCTGAAGGCTAACACTTTCCACATTCCGAATGTCATCTCTTTACCTTGCACATACTCAAGGTGCGAGTCCTCGATCTCTTGATCTGAGAGCTGCCTTCTGAGATGGCTGTGAGTGGCAGAGACTGCTGCTCAAAAATTAAGGCTAACACTTTCCACATTCCAAATGTCGTCTCTTTACCTTGCACATACTCAAGGTGCAAGTTCTCGATCTCTTGCACTATCTCTCTTTTGGAGCCCCAGTCTTTCCTCTGCAGTTCTGCATTGCTCTTTCGGATGGCTGCCTATTGTTCCTCGGTGCCTCTAACCTCCGCGAGTTTAAGTTCCTTCTGAACACAAATCAGAAGTTCCCTCTTTTCTAAGAGAATTTCCATTCGGAATTTCCAGCTTGAGTAATTCGAACCATCAAACAACAGGAGCTTGTACCTTTCCTCTTCTGAAGCCATTTTTGAGAGGTGATACCGACGTGCTTTCTTCCGACCTATTACCCACACGTGGGTTTCAGTTGAGTAAAAATAACTTTCAAGAATTTCCATAATTACTCCAATACATGTCCTGGGCCCATAACCTGATGAAGGGTTCATGGATTCTTCAATAAAAGTTCATACAACATTTGAACTTAAAGGATTGTATTGGATACAAAATTCGTATGTATACATTGATACAAGCACAACCTTCCTCGACTACATCCAAACCGGTACTGCACTATCATGACAAGAATATTACAATCAGGAGAAGCATCCTGCCAACATAACCGTTCAACACATGTTACCAACCAGATAGTAATATAAGTTGTTCTTCCAACATATTAGAGAGATGTTGACTGGCAACCTCTCAAAAGTCAGACTTTTAATGGAACTCTCAAAATTATTTGAAATTATAACTGGAACAAGATAAGGAGATTAACTCACATCAATATTATTTAACTGTGCACTAGAAAAAGTAGTAAGAGAATAGGCTATAAGATTGAGGAAAGTGGAATTTAAAAATTGGATGTAACAAGGCTATCATGGAAATGAAGTATCTCATGAAAAAACAAAGTCAATCACCAGTAGTAAATACACACTTGAAGAAATTATCTGAGAAAAAGAATCCAAAGGGTCTACAAATACTAAGTACTAAGGTGATGCAATCAACAGCAATAGACAAGGAAGGCATATATGTGTATGTGTATACACATGTTTATAAAATGAAAGAAGCGTATCATGCAAATACAAACATCTGTAACAAAAAATCAACATCCAGGAATGCTAAACTGAGATGGTACAAAACTGCAATTCTTTTGACAGAGTTACAGAAAAAAAATATACTAATGTTATTCAGATATAAGAATAAGCAAAAGAGAAATTTAAAGAAAATCATGAGACAAATTTTGAGAATAGCATATACAAATTAAAATAAGAACAAGATTAATACTAAAAAAACAGAAAATATGTCACGTTATCAGAAAATGTAGATAAAAATCCTATGAATACTTGTACAGAATGGAAGGTGATATACTAACTAAACAGGTTTTGAACACTATTCAAATAAAAATTAAACCAGCATGGTTCAAAGAAGATTTGAAAAAGAAGAGATAAAGATATTTAAAAAGGATATGGAACACTCAACATCAATAAAAAATCTCAAATACTAAAGGGTCTACAAAGGCAGTACTTGATAGTAAACTACAAGAGATTCTGAAACTTCCTCTAAATTATACAGCACAAAATCATCTAAATAGGCAGAGGGGTGCCTTGACCTACCACTTCTGCGAAGGACATTACCCTCAGTCTCCAACTCTGATTCATCCCTTGTTGATTCTGCATCAGAGCTTGGTGCTCCGCCTGATTCTACAGAATCTACTGCAGATGTTGAGTCCACGTAAGAATCAGGTTGTTTTAGCTCACAATAGACATCTTCCTCCAATGGAGGATTCTTCTTTAAAGCTTCACTACCACAGGCTTCCCAGTCTACAATTCCACAAGACTTAGCAAATTTACTTTCATCAAATTTTACATCCCTCCCTGTAATAACTTTCCTATCAGAAGGACTCCATAGCCTGTAACCATTTGGACAGTACCTAACTAAATAACATCTTTGAGATCTGGGGCCAAACTTTCCTTCCAACATTAGGGGGGCGAAGATATGCAACACATCCAAAAGTCCTAATCTTGCTAACATCAACTCTCTTACCAAACCACTCCTGAGGAGGCAGACTATTCCTAGTGGGAGCTTTGGTGTGACTTCTGTTAATAAGGTAAACAGCAGTTAGGACTGCTTCATTCCAAAGACTTTTAGAGAGCCCTGAATTAATTAACATGCATCTGGCCTTTTCCACCATAGTCCTATTAATGCGTTCAGCCACTCCATTTTGCTGGGGAGTATATCTTATGGTAAACTCAAATTGTATACCCTTGATTTTAAATAAATCTTTCAATTCCTTAGATATGAATTCACTCCCAGAATCACAGCGAAATCTACTCAATTTTAAATTGTGATGAGCTGAAGCCATTGCCTCATAGATTTTAAAGTAGTGTAATACTTCAGATTTTGAGGAGAGAAAATACACAGCAGTCAAATGTGAANGTTAGGGGCATGAGTACTGAACACTGAAAAAAAATTTTGACAACTGGAATTACACAGAAAATTACCTGGAAATTTTAAAATTCTATTTTTTATCACACCACATATATATTTAGTAATTTCCCATTATCAGAAAATATGGCCACATCTCTCTTGCTTCATTGATGATAGTAAATATTTCTTGATTAATTATAGTTCACTAAATGAAAGTTCTTCAACTGAAGTCAATACTGCAAATGCCAGAAGAATTCTCAAAAGTGTAATTAAAAGTACACAATATACTCACTATTAAAGGAAATTCAAAGTTGGTATTTGCCATAAGAAAATATATCTTCCTGTATGATTTTCTAACTTATTACCAAGGGAAGATTCCATTTTAAATAGTAAAATGTCTTTGATTAACTCTTGTTCGTCTAGATTCAATGATTCCCAAAGTGGGCGAGCTTTACAAAAAGTGGAACTAATGATTTTTCTTTCATTCATATTCAATGGAGCATAACTTGAAGATTTTCAATTAGTATCAAATTCATAAATAGATTAAAACCATCATGGAAGAAGAGAAGAAAATTTTCTTCCTCTTATTTTTATTCAGCTCAGAACTCTCTTCCTCATACAATTTCATTCATCAAAATATCATTTTCCTTGTACATTTCCAATTGTGATTCTTAAACTCTTTATGTCTGGTATAAAATTTCAAATCTAATTAACTGCTCCCTCCAGAGTTTCCTAAACTTTAAGAGAGATAAGGCTGCTGTAATTATTGTGGAGGCAGTCATTCTAAAGCATAAGATGAAGCATAAATTCCTCCTCAAACTGCTTTATCAAAATGAAGTCTTCTGAACATGTGTTCATCCTTGAATTTAAATAACAATTAGTAAATGTGTTTCAATTGCTACCTTGAATAGTTCACTGAATTTGCTTCTGATGACCGAAGATATACCAGCTCGAGTATTCAAGGAAGTATCCACTCTATTAATAGAGTGGATAAAAGACTTCCTCTCAGACAGAGAACAACGCGTAGTACTTGATGGAATTAGCTCCAACCTAGTTAAGGTAACCTCGGGCGTCCCGCAGGGAAGCGTAAATGGGCCGATACTGTTTTTAATATATATCAACGATCTTAGCAAAATAATCGATAGGTAGTAAAGTTAGGATATTTGCGGACGATACGGTAGTTTACAGGGAAATTGAGAGAGAAGAGGATAGATTGATCCTTTCGAATCACTTAAGTAAAATTGCGAAATGGTGCGATGATTGGCAATTGGAGCTAAATGTAGATAAATGTTCAGTAATTAACTTCTTTGAAAGAAAATCGATAACTAAAGATTACTCGTATAGCCTCCAAGGGAAAAACTTAATAACGGAAGAATCGGTGAAATATCTAGGAGTGACCCTTACTAATAATTTATCATGGAGTGCCCACATCCATAACATATGTGGAAAGGCTTTTAAGAAACTCGGTTTTGTTAAGAGAATAGTCGGAAGAAGCGAAGAAAAAGTCTGCGAGCGTTGTTACTTCGCGTTAGTAAGGCCTCACCTTGAGTATGCATGTAGTGTATGGGACCCGGCCGACAAGTGCTGTATTCCAGAAATAGAAAAGGTGCAACGAAAGGTGATACGTTCCGTATCGCCTTTCGTATAGAAGAATTGCTACGATAAATCAGTAAGCGTTACTGAGATGCTCAAGAACGCGGGATGGGAATCATTAGAAAAAAGAAGATTAACGCTAAGGATAAATTTATTAAAAAAGTTCAGAGAAACCACGTTCTCGGAAGACGTCGCGGACATAATGTTCCCTCCCTGCTATATATGCCGCTCCGATACAGCGAGGAAAATAAGAGAAATAGATGCAAAAACGAACCGATTCAAGAATTCATTTTTTCCACGAACGATACGCGAAAGTAATCGACTAGGTAAATAGAGTCTTGGTGCATGCATCCCCTGCCACACGCCGAAAGGTGGCTAACAGGGTATACACATAGACATAGCATCACTTTATATTTTATTGAAATTTCTTTTCAATTCCTCTCCATTTTCATTTTTTTTTCATTTACATCCCCTTATTATTTTCAATTCCACAAACAATTTATTTTCATGCTTTTTCCATATAGATATTTGCATCCTTTAGATTTTTATTTTCATCCTGCCTCATTTATTTAATATTTTCATTTCCTCATAATGTTCAAATTTTCATCACTTCTTCATTTTCTTTTGTTTTTAATTTCTTTTTCATTTCCATAGACATAAACAGCCCTAGATTTTCTATATTTGAAATTCTTTTGAAGGTTTGGAGGATATGAGATGAAGAATAAAATATCAAATTGTCTTGATTTATAATATTCTACTAAATGCAAATACAAAATATAATTACAAAACAGCTACAATTCATAGTTTAACAACCAGTCAATATTGCATGAAACTTTCCTCTTCATATGAAAATACATGATGTGATACTGATAAATTGAGTAGAACAGATAAAAAATTTCCAAAGGTGGTTTCCACAGAGTATTCCCTGATCAAACCACTGTTTAATAAAAAGCAGCTACTCACTCCCCAAAATAAGCATCAAGAGGGAGTTCATGAGATCCATTGTTTGGTCATCAATCAGCACTATATCAAAGTGGTCTAAGAAGCTTGCAAGCCTTTCTTCGACCTGAAAAAAATTGAATTCCAACATACAGCACATTGAAACCAGCTTGTTTCTTCCAAAACCAAATTAATGAAATTACCAGCATGAAAGCTGATTTTGTTAAGCTTGGAAAATTTCCCAAAAATCAAAAGGTCAACTGACACAATAAAGATAAATAGAAAGCCTTCACTACACTGGGTAAGACAAAATATATTTATGTTATATTGTGTTTTGAAATGTTATAGATCAAAGGAATTAACAATCAATCTTTTTCAATCAACGCCTCTTTATATTTTTTCCAGAAATTATATAAAAAAGTTTTAATTACAAATCAGAATCTATGCACTGGATTGACATGTGCTTGAAAATGCACACTCACAAAAAATTAATTTTAATATGACAAAAGAACTGGAGAAGTAAATATTACAATGCTAATAAAGATCAGATACAGCAGAACTACCCACCACAAAGAGGTAGCCCTTTATGTTTGCAATGAAGAGAGGCCACCATTTGAAGGATGTAATTTTTTTAAACAAGGGAATAAAAACCCTTTCCTTAAAAACAAAATTAATATTTAATAAATGCGTGCATCTTTTCCCTTTAGTCACCCTTTAAAATCTGTGAACTTCTACTGTTTCTGTTGCATATCTTAGGGAATAAACTTTTTCTAGTAGTCATTTACAGGAGCTACTTAAAATATTTTGATGAAAACCACAATGGCTGTTAATGAAATTTCTTCAGATGTAACACTTAAACTCACACTGAACATCATGCAGAAGGAAGAGCATTTTTTCAAGCATCAACTGAAATAGAGTGGACTGAAATTTGTCCCTGAAAATGTATGTTAACTCACAAGCAGATTGTAGGCAAGCACTACTCATGAACAAAACAATTATTTTCCCAACAATATATGATTTCATGAATATAATTTAATAAATATTTTTTTAATATTATTATTTATTACAGTATTTTCTGGTAAATAACACGCACCTACTAGATAACATGCATTTTTTAAATCTCTTCACTGTGATAATGTATAGATAACACGCATTTTAAAAATTTCTTCTGTGATAAATGCATTGATAACGCGCATTTCAAAATTGTTATTATGTTGACGAGAATTTTTTCACTACTGTAATATTTATGATAATTACTCTTGTATTTTGAATGGAATTATTTGATTACATTAACATTTACAATATGTTGGTTGAAATAAAATTGCCCTAGTATGTGTGTATATACTCCATGACTTCCGCAATATATGACATGTGTTGTTTAGTCATTTGTTTCTGAGTTCAATATTCAAGATATTCAATGAAACGAGATTTTCCATTGTATATCACACACTATTATTTTTATCATTTTCTATATTTTTTATAGATAACACGCGGGTTATCTACCAGAAAATATGGTAAAATTAATTGTAACATTTTGCAGATGAAAAAGGAAAACCATTTGCATGCCTTATAACACTTTCAAGCCAGATGGTGGCAGCTTTCACCACTTATTCAGTTACACCTCCGGCCTTTGGCATCTACCACTTGAAATATATCCCTTAGTGATCACCAATAGGTTTAAATAGGCAAAAGAACTCTTAAAATGTCTGTATGTATATTTTGTGAGGGTATGCAAAACCTCACGACACCAAAAAGTGGCACCTATGGTAACAAATCAAAATATGAACCAACAGATTAAGGGTTAATGAAAATTGGGTGTGAGGCATGCCTACTCACATTGACGCAAAAATGGGCTACAAGGTTAATACCTAGTTTTCTGTGCAGAGATTTTTAACAAGAAATCTTATTGATTTTTGCAATTGTTTTATTTAAATGGTTGTAATATTGTAGACAAATAAATAGCAATTAGGGGACAGCTTAAGGTAAATTAGCTTAAAAAAAGTCATAGTGCCATCTGGTATAATTATGACCTAAAAGATAAGGTAGAGCATTACTAAGAATTCCTTGGGGAAAACAAATTTAGGTGGAAAGTTACAGCAGACATTGTAAACAGCAATTCATTTTAACATATGTTGCAAAATAAAACTACATGATACTAAATTCAATGGTGTCGGCCTTAACTTGGTGGTATTCCATAGCAAAAAGCAATTGCAAAGAAAGTATAAATAAATTGAATTCTTTGCAATTGCTTTTTGCTACATGATACTATTAAATAAATATCATTTTCATAATGAACACTTCAGTTCATTTCTTAATTTGAATTTTCTAAAACAACAAATATCTAGAGTTAATCTAGAATTAAATTTTTGATCTGGGTCTCTTTTTCAGATATAAAGAACTGAACAAATGATTTATGGGTGATTCTGCCCAAAGAAGTTAATTCAGCCACTATATAGACATTCATCTTTATAGTGGCTGATATTGCGTCATCATTCAACCTTCACTGAGAGCACATATAGGAGCCCTTCTCTCTACACAATGCACCTCAATAGTTAGTGTTTCACTGGAGGAGGTGACAAAATACAGACTGAATTTGAAGTTTAAGAAAAAGAGATAACAAAACTCCAGTCCAAGGTAGAGGATTAAGGAAAGAAGATTGACAACTTGGATCGGTATTGCCAAAGAAACTGCTAATTGAATCATTAGGTTCAAGAATTGCATGATGAAAATGCTGTATTCCCCTAACTATTTTTGAGAAATTATTGAAAGTTACATTACCGTATTATATAATTCACAAGGCCCATCAAATCGGTCATAGAAAGTGATAAGAAACACCATCCAATGATTATTAAATGTATCTTTAATGCCATTATTTCAATTAAAACCCTCTCTTCCTCAACCAACTCTAGTACCTCTGCATTCATTTTTCTAGCAACCTAACTTACCCTTTCCATTCTACACCATACCCACAAATCAAATGTTTCTAATCTTTTGATAACCTCCTTTTGTAAAAACCACTTGCAAACTTCCCTTTCTTGGGCCCATTAGTTATAAGATTGCGAATATTCTGAGACAATACGATATTAAACCGGCTTTCTACACAACACATAACATCGTAAAAACACTATTCAATTCTAAGGACAAATTCAAACACACACTTGCTTGAAAACAAGCACCATTCAGATTTTTCAACCATGCTTTTACATTGCCAACACAGAGGCTGAAAATTATTTTACTTGGAACAGATGGAGATAATACAACATCTCAAATATAATTACACCCTTTCAAACATGCATCTCTTCCCGAGCCATTCACCTTTGCTATCCATTGTGACCTTGCTTCCCCTACCACCCCCTAATCCTAACCCTCCCATTGTCAACCAACGCCTTCCTAGTCCACCTCCCTCCTCCCCCCCTCTTTTCTGACTGATGGTCGCCTTCCCCTCTAGTATATATACTCGTGAATTTTGTGTTACACCTTGCCTGATGATGAACATGTAATGTTCGAAACTGGTCATTATAAATACCTTTTTTGTGGAATTTGTGCTAAGTTATTTCTCCCACCATATAGGATGGAATTCCACCAAGTTAAGGCTTCGTTGATTGATTTTCCTGATTCCTTTATCAAGACTTCTAGTCACCAGTTCTCTTTGTTTCACAAAAGTTTATTTGGCCAATGCTACCCTTTATGGAACCTCATCTGTACACCTCCCAGAGTAGATGGCAAAATACTAGAACAGGTAGATTCTAAAGAGATAATCTATCTTTCTAATTTTTCACCATCTACTCTACCGTTAACTTAGCTTTCTTTCATTTGCTGAATCTCAATACTTTGGTTTTTAAAATAAATAAAATGGATATAATCTGAGTTGGCGAGGTAAGAAGAAGAGGATGTGAGGAAGCAAAGGGAGAAGATTGCATGCTGTTTTATTCTGGAGATATGAATGGAAGAAATGGAGTTGGTATAATGGTAACAGAAAAAGTCAAGGGATCAGTTAAAAGGGTAAAATATTTAGGAGACAGGCTTATAACTATGAGGATAGAGAGCATACCGAAAGACTTGCTAGTCATTCAAGTATATATGCCAACAACAAGTCATCCAGACAGTGAGATAGAAGAAATGTATGAAAGGATAGAAAAGGAAATGGAGGAAGGGAA
>KZ309128.1:649168-676562 GCA_000376725.2 Ladona fulva | reverse complement strand
TAAATAAAATAATAAATGTAACAAAAATGTTAACAGTAATTTTATAAGAAAAATCAATAAATTAATCACCTTTCACTTGTAACCCTTTAAAGTGTCAAGTGTTATTGGTAGCACTTTTTCCCTGCGATTGATAGTTTTAGATTGTCAGAATCTGTCATATTTGTATAACATAACACAGTAATGCAGTACAATTCCCTTTTATACATAAACAATACATTGTGCTTATAGCCCTAGGTATCAACAGGTGAAACACGATAACAGAGGCCAGTTTCATCAGAGTTGTACTTATCAATCGCTCCATTATTCTATGAAAAAAGTTGGAAATTCGGTGTTTACCAATAGTCCAGTACTGACGCTGACACTATTCGCACTTCCCTTTTTAGTATTATTTTTCTTTTAATTTGTTATAGCAAATTGATTTCTACCAAGGCAACCAACTTTCAGTTGCTTTAAAATCATTGTTGTTGCCCATTTCTTTAGCGATCTACTCTAACATTGGTGCAAGGATTGGCAGCTTGATTTGATTATAAACAAGTGTGCTATTATACCTTTCACGTGTTCCACTAACGTTATTAGCATACAATACCACATTTTAGGATATCCCTTAGAATTTGCATGCCACTATTAATACCTATGAGTTACATTCAGCTGTAGTTTGTTGTTACCAGAATATATTTGAGATGTGATAGGAAAGGCAAAAAGAATACAAACATTAGCAAGTAGAACCCTGAGGAGATGCTCATCAAAGAAATTACTTTTCCCTCATTCGACCCAGCCTCGAATACTGCTGTGCAATTTGGAATCCACATGACTTAGCATTAGATTTAGAGATGGTCCAACGTATAACAGACTGATTCCAGGTTCAACAGTAGCGTTATGGCTATGATAGAATCACTCGGGTGGAAATCACTCCAGGCAAGAAGATTAGATTACTGATGGAAGCTCCTCGACAAATTCATTGGTTCAGAATTTTATGGCGAAGTAGAAGATGTAATTCCAGAAAAAAAGGAGTACGATCTCCAAGAGGTATCGACAAACCATTGCAAGGAATCTCTAAAACAAATAGTTACTTTTGGTTGTTCTTTCCTCATAGTATTAGGGAAGCTAATGGTGTAGATTACATAAGGTGTCCCTGCTGTGTGCCACTGGCAACAGGCGCGCTACTAATCTAAATCATCTTAATAGTTTCGTTTATGTTCCTCGAGCTTCGGCTCAAATAAATGGCTGCCTCACAATAAGTAAAACATAGGTCTGATCACCCAATCAAGCAGAGTGACTGTACTTACTATCTGTTTGATTTGTTTAATATCTGAATTGATGTAATATTTGTATAAGCACATTCTAGCCATGTTTTTCTGCTTTTGAGCAACTTTGTAGCAACCTTTTTGGGGCAAATATAACAATATAAACAAAAATTGATTGACATCTCTACCAATAAAGTGCATCTGCCTTTCCCTTTAACTCGTGCTGAATGTGATAAGGGAACTCCTCCGCTCATACAATTGAGTGAAGAGCAGTTCCCGTTCTCAAGAAGGTTCAAAAAACTGTGTGGTTGCCGGGCCTGCTACGATTACACATAGGCCGATGCGACGACACACAGCACCAACTGGTTGGTGCATCCCTATGTACGTGAAAAAGGCATATCACTTGAATGCATGGACGCAAGCACTCTATAAGATTACTGTATGGTAGTAGTATTAGTATTATAAGTGCCCTGACAGCTTAAGTAATTTTGCACATACTAGGTCCCACTGGGAATCAGGAACCACTTTCCCCAAAAAGAACACACTACCCACTTGGCTATCTTGGAGCCCTATGACTGGGTCCAGTTTTGCTCACATATGGGCATGTATATACTATTATGGGATACAAGGATGCTGGATAGAATTTGGTATTTGAATTGAGAGCAATGTATTCAACATATGAAGAAAATAATATGACCGTTAACAACTTTCACCAGAAGTGACTTCATTTACCTGAAAGTGAGTGACTCCAAATGAATATCAAAAGTAACTTCATTATTAATTCAAAAAATTAGATCTTTATTTATCAGTTAGGTTTCAGTCAATCCTTTTCTGTGACTGCTTTAGAATACTACAAAGTGTTAACTCTGGGGAGCTCAGTCAGAGCCGCACCCTGCGTATCTGCCGTCATAACGTTTGCGAACATAAATTTCCGGCCCTTAAAATAAAATACCGAAACCATACTGATTTGCAGGTAAAAATTATTTCGAAATAGTTTGAAAAACCATTGGTTATAAAACATCAGTTGCAATTAATAATGCATATTCCATATGCTGACATAGTAAACTGTCAGCATATGGAATAGTGAATTGTTAATAGTCTGCATTACTTTCTAGTAACGTTATTATTGCAATGCACATAACTTAGAATGATATGATTCATATGAAGTCTATTTTTTGCAAATAAATATGAGTTTCTAACAAAATTGTATTGTAACATAAATATCTTCGATTAAATCTACTGAACAAATATTCCTTTCTCGTCTTGAGTTGTCCCTAATTCTTTACTCTAAATTTTTGCCAATCTTTGTTTTCACATCATAATCTTTTCTAGATAAGCCAAGTGTATCACACAGAAAAGAACTAATTATGTTGTCATAATAATAATAATGGTTGGCAACACGTGTTGCCGCCCTTTAAATGCTACTGCCCGGGTGCGATGCACCCATTGGACAGCGCAGCTCTGAGCTCAGTATCTCTTTAGACAAATAAATATATAATAGCAACAAAGAGTCATACGATTCATTCAAAGGATAGAATCCAAACCTTCTCATAAAGAAATCCAATCTTCAAAACAGCTTCAGGGCTTGGCTGGATAACTTCAGCCATCCCTGCATCACCAATATTGTCTCCAAGCAATATCACATGATATCGAGATCTACAGTAAGAATAAGATGAAAAAACTAAGTAAATGGGCAATTCAGTTACTCCCTGACTTACGAACAGGTTATGTTCAGAGCACCTGGTTATATGTCGAATTGGTTGTAAGTTAGATATATGTTGTGAGGTATAACATAACCTACCCACAGATGGAGTTTGATTTTGGACATTACCTGGAAGAATTGAAGGCATCACTATTCATTACTGAATTTGTTTGCTATTTTAATCCTAAGTAGTAGCATGACATGTTGTTACCTTACCAGCCACGTAGGGTCAAACTTAAAATGTTTTAGATGTGATTTTTCTCATCAAAAAGATGAACATTTTATAATCAACTTAAACAATTTACAAAATATAAAAAATGATAAGTTCTNGTAGCAGATAAATGTATAGAATGAGAGGAATTGAGGACAAAAAGGATAAAAGATTACACTTTGCATTCAATATACACAGTGGCTAAATGTGAAACTTCAGAATCAATAGAATAAAATATATAAAATGACAGAGGTAATACACAGAGAAGAAGGGATGAACATTTTATAATCAACTTAAACAATTTACAAAATATAAAAAATGATAAGTTCTACACAAAATTTTTTAAACAACTAGGAGTTTAAGATTAGAATCCATTGTGATACAAACAAAGCAGCATAGTGAATTGCAATACAATGAGCTTCCTTTTACAGTGAGCTTTCTTTTCCATATTGTTTAAATTTGTATAACTTCATTTTGGTAGTTGTTTGAGAACTTCTACTCTCAAAGAATTGGTAAAATCTTAATTATAAATGGAACTCAAGTCCGGGGAAAACAACATGCCTGAAACAGATTTCAGAAGATTTGCTAGAGCAGGGTACCTGTGATGTGGGGGTACTTAGAGGAGCTGGTGCATTTCAATCACTTTTAAAGAAATTGCCTCATCAAGTCAGGACAGTGTTCCTTTTTTTCATTATATATGTCTGTAAAACATGTGAGAGCCTCCTCGATCATTATTTCCACTTTATTAAATCTAGCTGTATTTGCATCCATACTTTCAATTGTCTGCAAGCCTTCATTGCACTCACTGAAGGCTAGGGCTAATATTTTTACAGAAAATTTTTTTAGTTCTCAGTTCTAGTATCCTTTCCTCTATCTTCAGCTTCTCTTCCTCTGCTACTTTGAACTCTATCAAGTCTTCATTAGTTAATCCTGTATAAGTTGAATTATATCCTCATTTTCCACTTCCAAATTTAATTCTTTTGACATAAACAGAATTTTTTCAGTAATTTCTTAAAACTCACTTCCCTTTTCAAAGGTTTGTACTTTTTAAGCACTTTATTCCTAATACCTTGCATGCATTGTCCAGATACTTCGTCCCATGTAGCAGCTGTTTTACATATGGCATGCATTATATTATACCCTTTCCAAAAGTATTTTTAACATCTGTTTATCATTTTCTGTTGATTCTATAGCCATTGCAAAAGTGTTTTGAAGATAGCATACTTTCAAACTTGCAATTTCCCCCTGATCCATAGGTTGGATTACAGCCGTGGAGTTGGGAGGCATAAAAATAACTTTAACATTTGGTTAGAGGTCATTTAAATAATGTGGATTACTTTCAGCATTGTCTAAAGTTAATAAAATATTTAAATGATTGCTATTTTCTAAACAGTAAGCATTTACTTAAGGGATAAAACAATTCATCAACCAGTCTTCAAATAGAGCAAGGGTCATCCATGATTAGCTGCTTGACTTAAAATACACAGGCAGACTAATGTCCATTGAAGCCCTTGGATTTTCACTAAGTTGGATAAGGAAAGGTTTTAATTTATACCCAGAAAAATTTCTCCCAAGCAAAAGAGTTATTCTATCTTTAAATTAGCTTTAGATTTTTTATTATCTAAATGAGGGTATGCTGCACAATTGTTGAAGCAACAAAATTTTTCTTTCCTTGAGTCGTAATTTTCTGTCCCAACTTCCAAAAAATTTCAGAAGTCATCCACTTCTTGGCTTTAACATGGTAATCCACTGGTAAACTCTACACTCTAAAACCCTTAAAGCATTGAAGCCATTTTTCCTACAATTATTACTTTTTGTTTATCAGAACCAGACATATTTGCAGAGTATAAAACAGTTCATTGCCCTTTTATAACCACACAAAATAATGTGCTTATGACACAAAGATTAAAACACAAACCATCTGCTGTAGCACAATCATTGAGGCCATTTCATTAATGTTGTAAATGTCATATGCACATAAATTCTGTTAAGAAACATTTTGATATTTTCCCATAGGTCAGCACTGACAATGTCCATAATGCCATTTACAGTGTACACTTTTTAAATTTTGATATTATATCTTGCTTTTCATCAAGACAACCAAACATCAGTTGCTTTCCAATTATTGTGGCCAAATTTTAACTGATTGTTAGCAAACATGTTATGATCCAGATTAGGCATGTAAATTATGCAGTAGTAGTATTGTTAAAAGCATGTCAGCAACCTAGGTCATTTCACACATTAGACCCTCATGGGAATCTAACCCAGGACTTCTTCAACCAAAGATGACTATACAGTCCACTTGACTATTCAGGAGCCCTTGAATTATGTATTAGCTGATAGTTTGGTTTTTGTTCCTTAAGATTATGCCAAGTGGCTGCCCTATTAAAATGGTGACCCAATTAAACCAAATAGACTGTATTATCAACCATGAGTTAGATTTTATTCAAACACTTCATTTTTATCTTCCCATCATTTGAATAAAATTGGAAAATAACACCCAACTATTCTAAAACATTAACAGCAATATCTATTTGATAATTTTCAGCTTCAAAAGCTAAAGTAAAAATGTTACTCCCTCAAATACAGATATCAGTAAAGTATATTTGTAGCTGAAAAGTTGCTTAATCCAGAATACTTATAAATTCATTTGTAACATTTTTTATGAATAGAATATGATTTATGATTAATCTTATTTCATGTAATACTACTTTTGAACTTAATAAGGCAATTTTTATAGCAATATTAAAACTTCCAATTCCATCAGAATTCCAACCTTTAAAATAGCACAGCTGGAATCAAAATAACATGAATTAAGCTAAAAATTACTCACTCTCCATGGCTGTTGGGTCCACTACCTGCAGTATGCTTGTTGAACACATGTATGCATTCTCCTTTAAACCCTTCCAAAATTGTAACTTTGCCTTTCTGAGAAAACTCAAGAAAGTTGGACACTATGGTGAGATTCTGCTGATTAACTGAATGTTTTCTTAAAACAGCTGCAACAACATCCCCTACTCCAGCAGAGAGCACCAAAACAGGTATTCCTGCAGCTTCTAGAGTCTCAAACATTTTTTCAGTGCCATCCCTAGCCAAAGATAACAAAATAGAATGATTACCAATAAGCAACAGGCCAAAGATAAATCACAGGTTAAAAAAGCAACAAGTAGCAGATAAATGTATAGAATGAGAGGAATTGAGGACAAAAAGGATAAAAGATTACACTTTGCATTCAATATACACAGTGGCTAAATGTGAAACTTCAGAATCAATAGAATAAAATATATAAAATGACAGAGGTAATACACAGAGAAGAAGGGATTCAAGAGGATCTGTTTGAAAACGATAAGGAGGAGAAAACATTTATTCTTGAATTAAATCACTCCAACTTCATTCCTCTTACCTTGAAATTTACTAGCTCCAATTTGTAAACAAAGATTTAACAAAGTGAGATATAATTTAATGAAGAACACAATGCATGGAATGGAGTTACCTTAAAATACTGCTTCTATAGTTTCTTAAAGAAAAAAGAATAATAATCAGCTATACGATTTACTTATCGTCATACATTGATTTCATGAGTTGTCCCATACAAATGCACAGGGTTAGTCAGTTAGTATAATTTTCCATAAGAAATGTAAGTAAAATAGGTTTTCGTTACCTGCAGAGGTTGTTTCTTTTACAAAATTAAATTAGAAACAATGGTCCTACGAAATTGAGACAAGTGTCACAAGAAACGAAAATGATCATATATTCTTATTTTAGTCCTGATATATTGATATAGATCCGAACTTTCAANTTGATGAAATACACGGATCATTCGTAATATTTTTCGGAAATAAACAACCCATCCCTTTGACGACCGTTGAAGGCCATTGTTGAATGTTGAATTTCATGGATTGTACCAAATAAGTACACGGGAACATCCAATTCTTATAATTTGCAATAAGAAATTTACGTAAAGAAGGCTTTCATGACTTGAAAACAGTAGAATAAATATTATAAATAATGGTAAGAAATATATGGAGTTATTATGAACTTAAGATGGACTGCTTCTGACTTAAGAGGACCAGATATATATGATAACAGATATATTTTTAAACTAAATTAAGTTCCGTCAATTTTGATGGAGCATTTACTAGTAAAATATAAATAGCAACATAACTAGGACACAAACCCAGGTCTCCTTGCTCCTTACTTACCACTTACTGAACAAGTACTCCAACCACACTACCAGGCTGTGATGATTTCATGCTATTAACAGATGTTTCTATTATTAAACTGTTTCCACCTTAAAATTATGCTGATCAAAAAATACCCAAAAGGGATGATGTACCCACCATCAAAAGACTGGTTATGGAAATAGCACAACTTTTGCTAGAAAGGGTTACACTTTATACCTCAAAATTTAGAACTCTTCTACAAGTTTATACCTGGCATTTATTCATAATGACGAAAAATTCACTGGAACTGTCAAAAAAAGAAACAAGATAATACATGACTAAGAATCTTAGTTTGATAACATTTAAAAAATGATTAAGGTGATACCATCCACAAATGTTAGCTACAAAAAAGATGTCAAAAAGCACAGCAAAAGCATTCAAATACTAAAATAACAAATACTAAAAAGAAGAGAAGGATATCAGCAAAGTAAGTTTCTCAAAACCAGCTCTTGTGACTGAGAAAATTGAGGAATGGGAGCAAGGATAAACCAGATCAGATGCTGCCATGAGATGAATGAATATATGAAGGGTTGTAGGAAAATTTTCAATTTCAAGACAGACATACAGTTGAGTATTCTTTTATAAGTTAGTCAGGCAGGCATTGACTCAATTATTACACTTCACATACCAGAATCAAAGATGTAAACAAAAAGAGCACAACCACTTTTCACTTAAATGCGTGGAAGAGTTATTAACCTAAGTCGTTTGACTTAATTACAATGTTTGTAGACAACCTCTACATGGTAACACAATGTCTAGTATAGTATTAGTATTTTAAGAAGTGCTTTGACAGCTTAGGTCATTTGCACGTAGGCCCCCACCAGGAATCGAACCCGGGACCACTTTCACCGAAAAAAAAAAACAAAAAACAAACCAAAAGATACCACAAGTAGGTACTTTAAATATTGTCAGAAATGAGACAGCCAAGTATTATGAGCGGTACAAGGTATCTTTACTTAAGACAGATGTTTGAGAAGTATCAACAGATTGTAAATGTATTTTAATCCACTGCATCATTATATAAACTAAGTTTAAACATGAAAATTTCTGAAGATTTTAACATACATTCTGAAGATTCTAACATTTATATATAACACATAAACACTTGCCTTCACTGATCTATCTTAATCACAACTGAAGAATATTATCCCATTATTAACAATTCCAATGTAAATTAACTACAAAAGAATTAAACAGTAAGTAGGTACAGGACATTTAAAAATACTGCAGTGGAAGGAGTTAATAGTAAAAGTCAAAATATGAAAGATGATTATCTACCTCAAAATAGTATGTGTTTCATTAACTGCCTCAACAATATCTTCAGGGGTCAAATGACAACCTTGGAGTAGCTTCTCTGCCTCTTTATACCACTCAATCATGTGAGGTATCTTATCTTCCACACTCATTTGATGGCAAACTTCTATAGGATAGTATTTATTGAATAAAGCCCTGGATTTTTCCCTGTAATTTGGAGGCAAGTGATGACTAAATTCAAAAATTCCTGGAAAATAAAATTTGCAAATCAACTTTAAAATGTAAATGGAAAATGATAATTTCATTAGCAACTGACCATAAAAAAAAGTTATAAGTGAAGGCATTCCATATATAAAAACCAGATCTCCCAGTAAAATCTAAAACCAAGCCAGTAACATTTTAGAAGCTTTGGTTTAGAGGATACAATTCCCTGGTGTAGAGGGAGGAAGCCATACCAACATGAAAAAGTTTTGATTAATATTTCTGAGTAGGAAATTTGGAAAGCACCTGAAGAGGTATTATTAGGTGTTTATTAAAACAAAATTAAAGCTGATAGCTTAAGATTGGAAAGAATACATAAATAATATTAGATTTGATTCTCTTGGTAGCTAAGCTTAAACAAACACATTTTTTTCCAAAAATGGGAGATGCAGAAAGGTTAATGCAAAAGTAAAATTGATAAAAGAAATAAGAAAAATATCAATCTCTCCTCCTTTAACCCTTTAGACGCGGGAGCCTCAGTTCTTTCTACAACTGTGTGCGGGAGAAAAGTAACAGGGGTACTGGAGGTGAAGAAAATTTTTTTGAATAAGCAGTCCAAATTTACTTTCCTTACACTTTGCTGATCATTTTGATACCAAACACTTCACAGATATCTTGATTTTTATCCATTATTTCTAATTTTGTAAATCCACTATTCAGAAATCGAAGATAAATATTTTTTTAAGGATTTAAGGAAAGGTGAATTCCTTTGCAAGATGAATTCATGCAACTAATCCCACAGAAAAACAAGTGTTAGAATAGAGTTTGCGTTAAAAATATAAACAGAAGAAATAATTAAAAACATTTTATTGTAATTGTCTAAAACTCTTTTGGGTAGTGAAAATCCTTTAAAAATTTTTCTAAACAGTGCTGTGCTCACTGTCACTCAACCTACTGGATGTATCCAAGATTTCACTATCAAAATGAAACACCATTTCCAGAACGACATCCTCTGCGGATATTTTTTCCTTCTTAGATTGAGGAATCCAGTTTCCTCTATCCATAGGATCTCGATTTATATAAACGATGCTTATTTAAACGATGATAATCGCAAATAAAGTATCCAAGTAGAACTACATTTACTCTTTATGTAGAACGCACTCGAATGCAGCTGAAACTCAGGAGTAGAGTGAAGAAAAATACAAGAGAGGGTATGCATTACCAAATTTGGGTTTCCCCCGAGGTGCCAAATCCCTTGGATTTTCCCAATCTAGAACAATAGAGAAGTGTGAGCATTTGGGTGTCTCGTTGAGAGGCAGGGCCATAAAATTGAGAAAGGACAAGAACAGGAAAGAAAGCACAGGTCAAACATACGCTTTTCCTGCAGTTCTCTTAGGAGAATGTACAAGTACGTTTCCCTCAGCTAAAGGGTTAATAAAAGAAATATTTAGGAAAACCAGAAACAGACTTTAAAATTTTAGAATGATAAGCATGGATGCAAATTGATAAGTTGGACTTAGATAATATTATCGATCCATTTGCAGCATCTTCATCACATATTTATTACTTAAAATGCCAGTTCATCAAAACTGTAAGACCTTGTTTCAGTAATTACAATTTCATTATTGAATAGTTTTCTTGAATGGTTTCTTGTCTTGTTATAAAAACAATTATCTAATTTCCCATCTACATAAATTAAACATACCATTTCAGACATCCAGTATATAATTGATTACATTTATAATTTCTAAATTCAATTATATTTTCAGTTTTTCTGTTAACGTTACTATACATATTTCTGTTATCAACTTTTTCTATTGATTTTGTGGAAACTAAATTTCTTTTTTGTGACCAATTTTATTTGTAGCTAATTTCAAAATGATCAACTGTCTGATTTTTTTGGTACGACATTTGGTTGCAAATTAATATCAAAAGAAAAGCGCTAAAAGAGACTCATTTGAATGTACCACAAGCTGTCTCCCTGCTTTTAAAATCAACTGATTACTTCACAAATTGCTGGAAAAGCGATACTTCATAATGAACATGGAGAGAAATTTGACATGATAGGGAAGGAAAATTTAAGGAACTTCTTCTTCAATCACATTTTAGACATTACCATACATTCATATAATAATATGTTTGAATGAACACAAAGCGTAATGATCAGTTTCAATTTCCATACAATGTGAATTTTGTGACAGAAATAACTGAATATGCTTAACAATTGTATGCAATTTGCCTTCGTTTATTTTTTTGCATTTAATTTACTCTGTTAGTTGGAGCTTCCAAAAAAGTAAATTAAAGAGAACTTTTTTTATAAAACCAATACATTGTACTAGTCTTTATATTTTAATAAAATGGAGGAAATGCATAGATGTGTATTTTTTCATCTGATATACTCTTTCAACACAAGTGAAAACAAGATGGGACCCAAAGAAAAGTTGGTTCTGGGTGCCAGCCTGCCTTGAGCTGGCTCTGCGTTCAACTGTATGTTTTTGCATTTACGCATGAAAAGGACTTAGTAGACAGCCAATGGATTCATGAGCTTGACTCACTAAATATCAGTCCAAACGATATGTTGTTATCTCGGTCGTGGAAACTATAGGGAGAAATTCTCACCAAGTAAGACGTAAGAGAAAATGCTACACCAACTTGCAAAGGCAGAGATTTCTAAAATATAACATTATGGTCAACAAAACACTTAACAAAAAAATGAGGATAACATCAAATTGAAACTTAGAAATGGAGATAGATATGGATCTTACATTTTCAAGTAGATTTTGGCTAAGATGAGACAACAGATGGAATGAATAACCTTAACTTTGAGGAATAGTTTAAACAGATTGGTGGAATAACGTTTTCGAAAACAAAGAGTAGTTTAAAATTATACACGAAAAGGCAAAGACCCACTATAAATGGTTAATAAAGAGACAAATGTTTGGTACGTCGTAACGAATTGACTAATGAGATTTTCCAAGCGAAACTTATATATACTTACCGAAGCTAGTGATGCATCGATTTCCGTTCTCATGCTGTTTGGTCAGCGTCATGTCAAAATCAGATATTACCTGGAAACAAGATCCACATAAGAAATACATTAAACCACGATAAATGAAACTTCTTACTGAGGTTTGCTGTACCTGTAAACGCTCCTTGCCTCCGCTAACCAGTATATTTATCAACTCTTCCACTTTGTCTCTATCTTTCATTCGAACTTTTTCATTCTGCAAGTAGTCTACCTAAAACATAGAACAGCATCGTTTTTGCATGAATTTAATTTCAATTCTTTGTACCGAAATAATGCATGAAGGTATAAATACATACATCGTGCAGTTTTATATTTTTCTTCCGCATTTCTACGAAACTATCTTCCATAAAAGGTGACAAATACTCATACAGCTGCTTTCTTATTTATTATACCGGGTTGCTATTATACAATAATCCCGTGTGCTTTGGTCAGTCGGATCAACTTGAATCACTTGAATCGAAAACAAGCAAAAACTTGCGGAGCTATTAGCGCGAAAAATTGAACGCGATTTGGTTGAGATTGGAGATAAATATGTGATGGCATTACACAATTTAATTAACTCCAGAAACTTTTGGCTACGCACTTACCTTCGTTTTCTTAAACCCATAAGAAATAAGTTCTCAAGTTTCTCTTCGGTGGATAAACCTTCTACGATCTAAGTTTTTAAAATTTAAATATATAAGACCCCGTACTATTAGTTCATCGTTGGTATGTTGAATGTCGAGTAAACACTCTTTTTATCCATCAATAAGCATTTCAGAATAGATAAGGATTTTAAAAGCAATAACATTCACCAACGGAAATTTGTTAACAAAAGCATTGTACGTTGTATAATGGTTGGCCGAAGGAAAGGTAAAAACTACGCATAAGATTTAAAACCAAGAAATATACTTACTTAATATTTACTTCTGAAAGTAAATTTATTTTATTTCATTCTTCGTGAGAACTTATCAATCGAAAAAAACCAAACACTGAATTTAAAGCACTGTAAAGAAAATGCAAAGTTTTCTGAAGGTAGTCATTCTTTTCTTTTGATAAATTAATGTGTTTCTGTTCCAAACTGCGAGATAAAGAAATAGGGAGATGGGGGACTCAGACCCCACCCTCAAATTTTCTTTTCCTCTTTTAATTTTCTCATCTAAATAAACATTCATAAAATTTATTTAACCTTTAAATTAATTATTCACATTTTAATTGAATTTCCTCTTATCTTCCTTCAAGAAATGTTTCTGTTTTGTAGAGAGGTGTTTGAGCTTGTTCCGTGAGCTGAATATTTCATAAACCCATTACTTAACATTTACCATCCTTCCCTGTATAGTTACACCCTTGTTGAGAACATATTCTACAGAAGCTTTCTCTTAGCCAAAATTCCATGCTAGTGTTTCCACAATACTACACACAGTAAAACGCATTTGAAATGGTCCTGCTTAATACACAATTTTCTCTTAGTTCCAGTCCCTTTCACACAAAATACATGGTAAATAGAATGCTTAAAATCCTGTGATGCTTATAGAACACATCATCTGGTAATCTGTGTATAATAGTTCCCATCCAACTTCGTTTTTATCAACATCTGTCACAGGCTTGTGTCTTGGCTTTCTCATATCCTCCTCTCTTCATGTTATCAATCATTTTCAGCCTTCTTCCTTTTTTTCCTTCAACCAATCCTTCCAAAGCTCTTGAGTTATAATTATAGTAATATTGGCTCATCTGAAAAGTACTAGGGTTTCAAATTCCCATAATAATTCATTTCTAACTTAATAAAGCTGTTAGAAACTTCTGAGAAGAGTTTTTGGACAATTGCAGTTATTCAAATAGTGGCAAAAGATGGGCAATCAAATGAAAAATACTTATAAGAATAAATCTTTACACATTTTCAAAATATTTCATTATATTTCTTATTTAAATAAGCCTAGAACTATAGAACCACCCGAACTTTCTGGATGACTAATTCCAATTTTCTTTTCTCTTCTTGATGGTGTTTAGGAGTTCTCACTCCTCTGGAACCATATTTAGTACCTCTTCATTCTTTACTTTGTCCAATGTAACTTCTCCAACCCCCTCCTCCATGGACACATTTCTAATGCCTCAATCCTATCATTTCATATCTTCCCCAAAATGTATGTTTTGCAGATATACATCATGGCACTATACAAAATATGTTACTAGTTTTTTTACTTAACTCTAATGCCAAGTTACTACATAATAAACTTCCTTTCCCCTGGAGGGCTTCTTTTGCCATGGCAATTCTTACTTGGATCTCTAATTCACTCCTTCAATCCTCTACTATCATATTCCCTATAAATCTGCATCTTTTGATTTGTTCTATCCTTCCTTCTATTATCCTAGTATTCACACCTTCTGTCATTAATTCTAATTACCTTTGTTTTCCCAACATTTATTTCCATTCCATGCCCTTTCATTCCTTCTTATAGTGTTGACATTATTATTTGAACTGTTGGAGTATCATAGACTAATGCCACCATATCATCAGCAAATCTGATACAATTTACCTTTCTTCCTCCAATATTTTTCAAGCTTTAACTTAACATATCCTCAATGTAGATATTTAATTAAGTTGGAAAGAGGCAGAAGTCTTACCTTGTTCCACTTCTAAATTCAAACAGTTCTTTTCATACATTTTCCTCTCTCATTTTTAAGTCTCTACAATTTAACACTCTTAAGAAAAATTTTGCAGCAGGCATTATCAAACTTATTGTTTTGGGTTCCTTACACATTTTAGCATCCACTTTTTCTTGGAATTAGTATGATAAATGATTTGACAAATTCTTCTTGCCAGTAACCAGTGATATATATTTTATAGCACTTTTCAACTATTTCCTTGATACAGGGGCAGGTTCATAATTCATAAGCGAAATAGGCACTAGCTGAGCATCTCATCTTAAGGGAATCCTCTTCCAATGGAGGTTCCACAAAAGATTGAGCTGAGGAACTCTAATTGCGTACTGTTCTTTCAAATATAAAACAGAAACCCAGTGTTTTTGCAGGTGCTTCAGCACAAAGTTAGTTAACTTGAGGATAGGATCCACTTCTCCCCCCTATTAGAGGCCTCCATCTTCTTTCAGCATACATCAAAAGGGAAATACCCAAGCTATCATAAATGGAGGACTTTTATATGCTGTTGTATATTTAAAACGTCTAAAGTAAATTAGGTACAAGTAATCTCTTGAGAAGGTATTTTCTGCTTATTTTTCCCTTCATTAATCTGCAATTTCCCTCTGAGGACACTCACCCTGGCAGTAGAAGTTCCAACTCTAAATGTGTACCTAAATAAGAATATCTTCACTTCCTTTGCACAATTTCCATTTTCTAATGAAAAAACTGCAGTGTTCAAGCACAGTCTGTCACTCTCATTCTGCTCTAGAAACAAGCAAGACTGTATAATTTTCTAGCTGAAAGGTCTCAGAGTTCCATAATAGAAGACTAAATTGTTCAAAAGAAGTCACCGAGGTGTCATAAAATGGAATGGTTAGTTTACTATTATTTTCTTAGAGAAATTTCAGTTGAAAATGAAAATGGCTGCAGTGAAAGTGCCATTCTTTAATTAAGGATCAAGTTTGCTTATTTTACCATTCTTAACAATTTAAAGCTTTTAAAATGTTCATTAGGTATAAACATGATAAAGAAGAATTCATTGATTCTTTTAAAATTAGCTAATAGTTTAGCATCTTAGTGCCATTTTAAACTAAAGAAATAAACAAATTCTGTAAGTTAATCACACAGTAATTACCTCCTATATTCACTGAAAATAATAGACACGAAAACAGAGACTGGCATAGCTGATTATTTAAAGTGTGTATGCTCATTCTGAAACTTTCAGTTCATTAGAAAAAACTATCACTCATTCTGAGTGCTGAAAAGTCCAAAACTATTAGCAAAATGGAATGTCTCAAAATATAGTTAGTAACTTGTTTTTTGTTGGCAAGATTATGATGGTTTGATTAGAATAAATCAAGAAGAAACTTAGTTTAATTCCTATTAGAAAGATTTCATTTCTTCAGTATTTCCTTCATTTTCAATGCTACTAGTTTTATTATCTGTAAATAAAATTAATTGTGATTCAACACTTAAATCTTAGGACTTGAACAAAGAAGAATTTAGTAGTAGGCAGAGCCAGCTCCAAATGTTGTTGTGCAAGAAAAGCAGGACTTATTCCATCTTGTCAACAAGCAAAGCTTAACAATTAATTCTTATTTCAGTTAACTGAAGTTGAGTAAGATGTGCTGATTGTAGATAGTGCTGGTTTAACAAAATAAAAAATATCTTGACATTGAGAAATGTTTATTTATTACATGTATACAATGATTCATCATTTTTCTGGCTTCTTTTGTAATAAAGTCACTTGTAATGTCATCAAAATTTAAATATTACCAAAGAAGTCAACCTTTCTCAAAAGTTCCAAGACCTTTAAAAATTTTAATAAACTTAAATGCAGAGAAAAATCTTTCCACACTGAAAATAGTAAGCAAGCTTGTCAGCAAAATATTAAGTTTATTACACCTTATGTTGAAATTATTTCTATGTATTTCATAACAAATTGTTATTCATTAATTTTTTATTTACTTAATTCATCATTGTAAAATGAAATCTTATGTATACATACTTTGTATAATATGTTTGGTAAATACTTTTTTTCAAATATTTTTAGTACAATAAACTTTTTCAATTTTTGTGCATGGGGCCTCTAATAGCCTAATTCCACCCTTGCTTTGATACCCTCTTCTTTTAAAAATTTGAATAATTCTATAGGAAGCTCGTCTATTTCTAGTCTTATAATTTCTAATAATCTATTTTCCATTTTGCATATCTTTAATTGCTTGTTCTATTTCTGACTGAAGTATTTTAGGATCTTTCTTCTCCTCTTCTATTACAATATATTTGGTTTCTCACATGCTTCATACAACTTTTCCATAGAATCTTTCCATCTTCTAATTCCCTTTCGTCCTATTACATATTGCCATCTTTTCTCACAAAATTAAATAAAACTACAATGATAATATGTTTTAAATCATATTATCATTATTCATTCATGATCATTTAAAAATATTATGCCAAAAAATACCAATAAAATTTGAATTGTGAAAATAAAAACCCATATTCATTTTATCCAAACAATGATTTTATTTCTACCTTTTCTAATGTACACCACAACGGATGGTTTTAATTCTGCAGAAATAAAATTATCCATCATATTTACATATAAACCATTAACTTTACATTGTGCCACAACAGCAATACTTTACAATACTTACAATATTTGCACTAGTTACACCAACAAAGGCTACAGCATCAGGAAGCTCAAAATGCATCCAATTCAAAATATCAAATATGATTTTTAAACAGTCATTTTGCTAGTTTAATTCACATCACCATAATTTGTTTTCACACCACCTTCACATACAAAAAGAGCAGATTATTATTAAATGATCAACCTTTTATAGTTTTCATAAATACTTGATAATTTACAAATTCACAGAAGAAAATTTACAACCATTTCTGATGGAAGTATCACTTTTGAAGTGAAAATCTTCTATGGTTTTAGAATAAGCTGCATTTCATCAGAAACAGAATATTCTTGCCATTACCAGTTTCAATCAAAATGATTACAATAAATAGCAACTTTTAATTCTAACAAAAGGTAAACTCTCTACACCAAAACAAAGGAATCACACAAGAAAACATAATACTTTGTAATTGCTTCACATTAATCAATATAATAGTTAATGAAAGATAAGACCCAAATATTAAGCAACTTACAATGCAACAAGCAATGAATAACAGGAACTTTTGAGTGAGATAAAAATACTTCATTTCCAATTTTGCACAGAATCCTTAAATTAGGGAAAATGCAATTGTTTTTGTATTTGATGCAATTTAAGACAAAAATAATGGAATGTTTGAATATTCTAGGCTACAAACATGTTTAATTATAATGCTAATGGTTTTGCAATCACCAATTTTAAATCAATCAAACTGAGACCCTTAAGGACATGGCTTCCAAACTAAATTACGCTTTAGCAGCTAAAGTTGAGGATCCACCCTGTGCAGTTTTTCCACCCTGCAGTGTTTGCTCTTTTTCCAACTGTCTGCCCAAATATTCCCTGAAAAATATTCCTGTGAGTTAAACCACTCCAACAGGTATTTACATATAAAATTGGAACTAATTTGTCATGAAGATAGCAATGTGATTCAGACAAAGTACAGCAGATTATAACTTCAGTGTTTAAGACAATATTTTATGGCACATATTCAAACAAGGAAAGGGAAAAACTTTTGAAATTTTGCATCTTCAACTCAACATTTCCACCATATATATATCTTGGATTATAACTAAAGCAGCATCTATTANGACATCATAGATAAGGTAAGATCACTGAAATGGATGTGGGCAGGCCATGTTGCAAGGAGAAACGACAACCGATGGACATCAGCAGTTCTGAACTGGATACCAAGAAACGTGAAGAGAGCAAGAAGAAGACCAAAGGACCGATGGAACAGAGACATCATTCAGTATTTAGGGGTAACATGGCAACGAGAGGCTCAGAATAGAGAGAATTGGAAAGCGCTTGTAGAGGCCTACATCTGACGTTGGATTGAAAATGGCTGATGATGATGATGATGATGATATATATATATATCATCATCATGTGTGGGTGTGGGGAAATCCACTTTCTGCAACCAAAGGTATATTCATGCAGAGCATATATACCTGGTTTCCACAGCAAAAGGGTTAAGGAGTGCAAAAAACAGGCACTTTCTTTTCTACTTGTGATAAAATATCATTCAGATACAATCAAAAATGTTTGCATAATATGGTTGGAATAGAATGCAAGAAGGAAGGAAAATGCTAAAATTTGGTGAAACTTGTTTTTCTTTGGGACTGCTAGTTTAGTTTTATTCAAATCCAAACTCAGGTATCCACAATAAGAAATCCGTCAGAAGAACGAGCTTCAAAACTTCTAAGAAATGTAAATAGAAAATTTTCTTTTGCAAAAGATCTCCTACCTCAATTCAAAATAAACTACTGATATGGAGGTAAAATTATCCACATTGACCTTATTAACACATTTCTCATAGTTTCTCTCTCGTTCCACACATCTAAACAGAAAGACATTCCTCCAAGTTGATTTCAGTCTTTCACCAGTGTCTTTTCTTAAAGGTTAAATTACATCACCTAATACTACAGATACTCACTTCTTTCCACGAGGATAATGTCTGACAAATTCTCCCACATCAAATGAGGCCACTGAAAGTACTAGAGGGTCATTGCTAGTTTCCAGAAGACGAACCAGAATCTTCAGTAATTCCATGTTGCGCTCCACCAGGCGAGGGGCATTTTCACGCCAAAACTTAGCAGATTTGTGCACTGGGGTCCATTCTAATCTTCCAGACTTCACTTCTGTTGCATACTCATCAAATGAGCTGGAAAGCCAACAGCAAAAATGCATTATCTGCATTATATTTTGTAGGCAACGGTAAACAATATGCAATTCTAAATAGACTTCAGTAGATCGGAAATCAAGAACAGAGGAGCACTTTCTATGAGGAAAATCTAAATGAAATTTAAAATCTTTCTGGCTCCATACAAGGATACCAATTTAGAGAGCATAGGATTTGGTTATATTATATTTGGTGATATGAATTAGAAATTCAGCCCAAAATTTTCTACTCTACCAAAGAAATTCCAGTCACTGTCTTTATAGCAGTGTCTTTCTTTTGATGAATTAAGACATTTTCAACATAATAGTAACTGCAATTATTAATACTGCAATAATAATGAGGTTACTTTTCTTAAATAGATTATTTAGATATACTTAAAATGAAAACAGAAAATTATCCCAAAAATTGATTTTTCATTGTATCTACAACAAATGAGAAGCCTTGGTGACTTCTTGCCTTGTGCCCTAACATACATCAGGACAGTCTGGGAGAGAATGTTTGAATAGCTTTGTGCACTGAAATCAGCATACAATGCAGTAGTAATGATAGAAGTTAAATCCTGCCTTGAATACAGTTCTCTGACTAAAAAATGCAATGTATACATTTGCTCATGATGAAATTCTTTTAGTGTAGTGCAAGGTAAAGTAAGAAAACAAACAGCAATCTATTACTATTCTCCCAAATTTATTCCATTACAAATGGTACTATTTAAAATAAAATAATAATGAATTCTTTAGGAATAATTTAAAAGTCCTTTGATAGCTAAGGCCACATAGCATGTAAGTCCTCACTGGGAATTGGTGTCACTTTCACCAAAGTGAAACGTGCTACCAATACAACCATCTAGAGACCATTTCTTAAATAAAACATTACCCTTTAAAAATGCCTTACAGTAAACATAAATACACTAAAGTCTGGATAAGGATAAACCTCAAATAAAGTGAAATAATACCCAAAAACGGTTAAATAAAATTCTCAAGTCTTCGGCGATTATGGCTTTAAAATTTCCAAATTTAAGAGGGCTTTTAATGAACATGCTAATTCTTAATATACTTTATAAAAAGATACAAATTCTCTCTCGAAAGCTTCTAATATCAATGTTACAGTTACACCTGCAATACCAAATAGTCTGGAATTGGAGCATTTCAAATAGACTCAAATCGAATTCTGATAAAACACAGTTAATATAATATAATAGGATGTTCAATGACATGGATGACCTAACCTTAAATAATGCTGTACTTAGATTAACCTCTAGCAAATTCCTAGGTCTAACACTTGATCAAACAGGCAATTGGGCTGCATACATTCCTGATTTATGCACAGGATTATGTACATACCTCATTTTATAGCTTAAGAAAAGTTCTAAAAAGTGTTCTGAAAAATACTGCATCTTAAGATATGTTGCTCATTTACCACAGTAAATTTACTGGCAAAGTCTATTATGGGATCCTCAGTTACCATGCTTAAGAAAAGTATTTTTGGTGTGACAAAAAGGTCTAATGCCTATTAAACAAATCCTACAGGTGCCATTGTAGACCATAGTTCAATGAATTGAATATTCTTACAATATCATCTACATAAGTATTCTGTTTATGTACTATCCTAAATATAACTCCTAGCAGAGATTGTCAGCCAGACAGAATTTCATTCATCCATTGAAACACCCAACGGACATATTGAATTANACAAAGGCTACAGCATCAGGAAGCTCAAAATGCATCCAATTCAAAATATCAAATATGATTTTTAAACAGTCATTTTGCTAGTTTAATTCACATCACCATAATTTGTTTTCACACCACCTTCACATACAAAAAGAGCAGATTATTATTAAATGATCAACCTTTTATAGTTTTCATAAATACTTGATAATTTACAAATTCACAGAAGAAAATTTACAACCATTTCTGATGGAAGTATCACTTTTGAAGTGAAAATCTTCTATGGTTTTAGAATAAGCTGCATTTCATCAGAAACAGAATATTCTTGCCATTACCAGTTTCAATCAAAATGATTACAATAAATAGCAACTTTTAATTCTAACAAAAGGTAAACTCTCTACACCAAAACAAAGGAATCACACAAGAAAACATAATACTTTGTAATTGCTTCACATTAATCAATATAATAGTTAATGAAAGATAAGACCCAAATATTAAGCAACTTACAATGCAACAAGCAATGAATAACAGGAACTTTTGAGTGAGATAAAAATACTTCATTTCCAATTTTGCACAGAATCCTTAAATTAGGGAAAATGCAATTGTTTTTGTATTTGATGCAATTTAAGACAAAAATAATGGAATGTTTGAATATTCTAGGCTACAAACATGTTTAATTATAATGCTAATGGTTTTGCAATCACCAATTTTAAATCAATCAAACTGAGACCCTTAAGGACATGGCTTCCAAACTAAATTACGCTTTAGCAGCTAAAGTTGAGGATCCACCCTGTGCAGTTTTTCCACCCTGCAGTGTTTGCTCTTTTTCCAACTGTCTGCCCAAATATTCCCTGAAAAATATTCCTGTGAGTTAAACCACTCCAACAGGTATTTACATATAAAATTGGAACTAATTTGTCATGAAGATAGCAATGTGATTCAGACAAAGTACAGCAGATTATAACTTCAGTGTTTAAGACAATATTTTATGGCACATATTCAAACAAGGAAAGGGAAAAACTTTTGAAATTTTGCATCTTCAACTCAACATTTCCACCATATATATATCTTGGATTATAACTAAAGCAGCATCTATTAGTTAACTCATCAGTCAGAAGGCTGGTTGGACACAGTCATGTTTTGGAAAGAAGTGACAGCACAAGATCAAGAGGAAGTTCTTGTTCCTTAATTATCCTCTACAAGCCGCAACATGCAAAATCAGTCCATATAAGTGCAGCACAATTTACTTTTTTAAATTCTCAAAAGTATTTCATTTAAATAACAAACTCCATTGGATTAAAAAAAGAAGTGGCAAAATGAATGCCACAATTCAGCAACACTCATACCATTGTATTCACATTGTCACAGCAGTGAACAAGACTGAGACAAAATTATAAAATGCATTTACTGTTGCCCTGTAACAAAATGAGAAATATTTCATATCTCAAGATGTGGAATGAAAAAAGAAATGAACGATGAAAGGAAATAAATGAAATTAAGAAATGAAAACAAGAATGAATCCAAGCAGGAATGAGAAATAAGAGTACAGAAGAGGCAAAACATCAAAGAAGCTCATAATTCTGCAAAGAAGAATAAAATGAAAAGAAAAGTAGGAGAAGGGAGGAAGGTTAGAAAATGTAGAGTAGAATAAAAAGATTTCCACTTTATTCCACTGATTTGATGCAAGATTTTTTTATAGCATTTATAAGCTGATAAAAGAATCTTATTAATTTTAGGTACAAATGAGGGTTCTGATGAGTAAATATTTTACTCATGACATTCACCTGAAAGAAATGTAAAGGAATAAAATCTGCTCAAACACAGTTATAGACTGATTAAGACTTCGAAAGATTAAACTTTAATTAAGGTGGGCGAATAAAGATGATGCACCCCAAATCCTCAAAATAAGAAAACCTTTTCCCTTACATTTTACTGAGTTGAAATACACCACTCTCAGTGGTAGCAGCCATTTGCTGGGTTTAAAGGCATTCTTTGATCGCAGAGAAATCTAGAGAGCTATGAAAATGCATTAAAATTCACAAGCAGTTGGCCCATCATTATATGCCAGATAAACTGGATAAAATTTAGGACATGCCCAACCAATGAAATGATTGGTACATTATGTTTAAGCAACCAAAGATATATGTAATAATTCCTCACTTATTTCACCCCACATTTACATTTACGCCCTGAAAACCACCAATGGTGCGTGGCAAGGGGTGTAAAACACCTATATCCCTAACTAACATAACATAATGTAAAACTGAACAATACAAAAAGGCTGTGCCTCTGAGGCCAAGAATCTAAGGTACTGGTGATTGAGATGTGAGCAAGGTTGATGATGAATATGAATAAGAGAGGATTCAACTCTTTATGTAGAAAAGAGACCAAAAGGAAGTAGATGGATGCCATGGAGATGAAAGATCTACATTGGGCTGAAGAGTACATGTAAATATCCAAGTTATAACTAGTCACGGAATGGGTTATGAATGGAAGAATTATAATACATGTGAGGATGAGTAAATAAGTGCAAAGTATATTGCTCTGAATCTATGAAATATATATGAAAATGGGAACTTGCAGAATAATCTATTAAAGATTATTTAACAGAACTAGACTAAGTCCACAATATAGAAAACACAGAATCACTAACTTCCCTTTAAATTAAATAAGCAGTTATAATACTATGACTATTTTCTACAAAAAGCAATATGAAAGCACTTAAACAGTTCCTTACCAGTTGTGTACCATGAGCTTCTGTACAGCCAGTAGTGCTTCATAGCGAACATTAGGATCGTTATGTCCCAGTAACTGCATCACCAACTGCTTGCCTCCCAGCTGCTCTATCGCCCTGTAAAAATGATGAGCAACAAAAGATGAGACAAAATTTCCTTGCACCTGGAACAGAGAAATTCATCTCATTCATATGTTCCCATATTCGTTATTTTTAAGAAATTCATTTGCTATTTCTTATTTTCATTTCATGTAATTCATTGAACGATTATTCTTAACTGAAGGAAAAAGTTTCAGGAAAACCTTTGAAACTTGGCAACAGCATAAAGCTCATGATGTTGACATTTTCATACTACCCCTCCATATTTTATGATGCATAATTGTTATGACTGAGGACCCCTGAAAGGCTGGTATGGGTAAGCTTGGCAACATTGTTCACTCATTGTTCTGCCCTGAGAGTTATCCACCCCATTAAACATAATTTGTACAAAATAAATTGCCGAGTTATAGTTAACATAAATTATAACTTGTGAAAACCCATACTGCAAGCATTATGACAAGACCAAGTCAGCATTTCTATGCCCATTCATTACAGAGAAAAGGTAGTTGCACTAAACTGATAACTTTTTATTGCATCTCAGAATTGATCAGAAACTTTTTCTTTTGGTTGAAAATGAGTGTTCAGATGTTATAATAAAATTTTGTTTAAAAATTAAAAACAGTGTACGCAATATGTTTTCTTATTTCTTTTCAATCCACTTTCCCTTTTTGGAACATTGCGAGGGCCATATACATTGGTATTTTTTATCTGTGCATTGCTTTGGAAAATGTCACTCTGATAGTCTAGGCAGAAGGGGTGAGGCAACGTTAGGACTTGGGATTGGCTAATCATCTTTCCTGAATCCCTCGAAAAGACAATCAATGACCATTTCTCTAAATCCTCTTTGTGTCAACTTTGGGGTTTTATTTTCTAAATTGTAGCCTATTCAGCCATTATGAGTGCCACCTCGATTATGAAATGCCATAATATCTGGTACCATTTCATTGCTTCTCAATTAAATGGATATGTTGAGCAGAACTGATAAAATCTATCCACTCCTCCCATAAATTTATTGTAAAAAATTTGGATGGAAGGCTTTTTAACGACTCTCCTCCCCTCTCTGAAATTGGTTTCAGCACCTCTTATACCTCCATTTTAAATGAAAGCAAAAAGTAAACAAACTGTGGAGTTGATTGTAAAGAGACCACTTAAAAAGTATTTCAATCCATAAAAAATTGTCCTTTTGGGTGTAAACGTACACAGAGCAAAAGCTTGTAACCTCAACTGGATATCTAAGAAACAGAGACACTGACTACCACTCGCATTGAGCTTAAGTCGGATACTAACAATAAGATTTTCTTTCACAATTGTATATTGTTGATTCTGCAGATGTTTTGCGCTTTGACCCTCTTTTCCCTCCTCCTCCTCACATAGCTTTCATGAACACTTTTTCAGTATCTGTGATGGTTCTTTATCACTGTTGCTGAAAATTTCCAATGACAATGCAATATGTGTAAGGATTTGTGACTGGAAAAACATTGGATCTTTGTTTTTCTGGCGTAGCGTATCTGGTGTTGCTGCATTGTTGAGTACTTCATTGCATTGTAAGCTGCCACTCCCTCATTCCACTTTGTATTACTATTAATTTTGAGTTATGACCATCAACTCATAGCTACTCTAAACACGTCTTCAATATCTCTCATGCATACTCATCTCAATGGATACAAAGCATTTTGTCTATGCAGCATCATCGGCTCTCATCTCCACTGTAGCTCTTTTGCTATTGCTAATGACCGCAGAAGTTCTCAAGTTCTCTTTAGTAATAATTTCTTTTTGGTTTTTAATATTTTTTAAAGGAATTACATTATTAAAAGTAATGAAAAGTAAGGCATTTCCTTTTATTTCAAAATACTTTTGGCATGGTTTCTCGAATTTCACAAATTTAATTTAGTTCGACATAATTCTTTTTGCATTTTAAAATACCTAAAACTATTCGATGTTTAACTTTTATTTATAGGACTAGTAAACGCCCCCATCAAGCATGGCAGAACTTAATTTAGTTGAAAATATATCTATTATCTTATATATCTGGTCCTCCTATGCCAGAAACAGTCAATCGTAAGATCATAATACGAGGGTAAGGTGAAAAGTTCTCGGCCTACAATGAAAGACAGTGATTTTCAGTTAAAAAATTATTTTAATTTTCTACATAATCTCCCTTGACTTCAACACACTTGGTCCAGCATTTCTCCAACATCAGTATTTCTTCCCGGAAGCGAGAGTCTGGAAGGCTGTGAAAACATCCATCTACGGCCCTCTCAACTTCTTCATTGGAAGCGAAACGCTTCCTAGAAAAAATTTCTACAAGTTTGGAAACAGATGGAAGTCTGAGGGCACTAAATCAGGAGAATAGAGATGGCCAAGCAAATCATACCCCAAATCCCGTAGTTTTCCCATTGCCAAAGCACCTCTGTGAGCAGGTGCGTTGTCCTGGTGAAAGATGATTTTTTTCTTCTTCAAGGCAGGCCTCTTCTCGCAAATGTTGGCATCCAGCTGTTTAAGAAGGTTGGATTAATATTCGGCTGTAATTGTTCTGCCTTTTTCAAGGTAATCAATTAACAGGATCCATTTCGCATCCCAAAACACATGACATTTCCTGCAGATGCAATCGACTTTGCTTTCATTGGTGCTGAACCACCGGCTTCCACCCACTGCTTTGACTGCTGTTTCATTTCTGGCGTGTATTGGTGGACACATGTCTCATCCATGGTGACAAATCACTGCACAAAATCGATCGGTGCTCTCTTGAATTGGTCCAAACATTGCTGCAAAAATCGCTTGCGCATTTGCTTTTGATTGCCGCAATTGCTCGGCATTCAGCAAATGCGGCACCCACCTTGCGCAGAGCTTTTGCATCCCCAATTCTTTGTGCAGGATTTTTCACACCCTTTCTTCCGATATCCCCACGACCTCAGCTATCTCATTCACCTTCACTCGCCTATTGTCCAACACGATATTGTGCACCTTTTCAATGGTTTCCGGTGTGGTTGCGGTTTTTGGTCGTCCTCCACGTGGGTCATCTTCAAGGGGTATGCAACCACGTTTAAATTCAGCTGCCCACTTTTTAACGGTTGACATTGAAGGAGCAGAGTCCTCGTACACTTTGCCAACTTCAGATGAATTTCCTTAGGGGTTAATCCATCCAAAACGAAGAATTTTATGACCGCACGAGATTCAAGTTTATCCATTTTAACGAAAAACACGAAAGACGTCCACTGCAACAATACGTGTAAACAAACTACTTGAGAGAACAAGTTGAAACTTGTCATACGAACTAATGACACGTGCTCCCAGGCAAGGATCATAAATTTTCGCTGATTGAAACGCCATCTCTGTGTCAGGCCAAGAACTTTTCACCTTACTCTCGTAACTCAATATTATTGTTACCATTATTTATAATATTTATTCTACTGTTTTCAAGTCATGAAAGCCTAATTTACATAAATTTCTTGTAAAAATTGTAAGAACTGATTATCCCCGTGCGCTTAAATTGGATAACTCAAGAAATCAACATTCAGCAATGGCTTTAGTTGTCAAAGGAATGGGTTGTTTATTTCAGAAAAATTTTACGAA
>KZ309128.1:611780-622168 GCA_000376725.2 Ladona fulva | reverse complement strand
GAGATAGACTCTTCATCCTCCATGCAGGAGTCAGAGGCTCTCCTGGGGGGTAATGGTAGGAGTGATTTCTCTTGCCTGGGAGGAGGCTGTAAAACAGCTGAAGGGTTTGGATTGCGAGCTTCCTTCCTTGGAGGTTGACTACTTCCGTAATTTTTCCCTTCACCTGTATTTTCTGATGAGATTTTGATTTTCTTTTCTGTCTCTTTGGACTTATTTGCTGGGGGATCTGTTTGGCAGGCCACACTTAACTTTTTCACAGGTGTACTGGCAGTACTGGCAAATGATCTGGAGAATGTGGGGCACATTAATAACCTGAATTTTTTCCGGGCTTCAGTATATGTGATTTTTTCCGTGACCTTGATTTCCATTATTCTTTTCTCTTCTTGCAGCTTTGGACAGTCTCGCGCATACACAGGATGGCTACCATTACAATTGCTGCAAAGAGGTGGGCTAGTACACGGCTCCCCTTCGTGTTTGTCCTTTGCACATTTTGGGCAGGTGGGTTTGCCCTTGCATGATTGGGCAGTGTGCCCATACACATTGCACTGGTAACAGCGCAACAGACTGGGGATAAATGGCCTTACAGAGCATGCTTCGTATCCAAGAAAAACTTTTTCAGGGGTCTTTTCTAGTTCGAAGGTGAGTATGACGGATGTTGTATTTATCTTTTCTCCATTTTGTCTCTTAGTAAGTCTGCGACAAGAGATGACTCCTTGGGATGCCATCTCTTTCGCTGTCTCTTCTTCTGAGACGTAGAGTAAATCAAAGCATGATATGACTCCCTGACAGGTGTTTAGCCGTTTGTGTACCTCTACCTTCACAGGAATATCATGAAGCGTCTTCATAGTCAGGAGTTTGTCGATCTGCCTCTCATCAGCTGTTTTAATTAGGAGGGTGCCATCCCTCAGCTTCTTGACAGACTTGGGGGTTCCTGGGACAACGTTGGAAAGAACTTTGTGAATCAGGAAAGGAGACACCTTGGTCAGATTTTCACCTTCTTTTTCTCATTTGACTAACAAATATTTCCTACATGCTAATTCTCGCCCACCCATTCCTAAGTGGGGTCTTTTTGGTGGAGGAGGTGTTTGCTGCATATATGGTTGTGAAATTTTCATCCCCTGAGCTCCCCACCCACGCCTCTTACGACAGGCCAGGATGCCGTGGGAGTATTCTCCATCCCCCTACCCGCAGGGGTAGGATGGGAAGGAGTGTGAGGAAATCAAGGTGAAGTTGCATGCTGTTTATAAGGACCTTGCATCTTCGATGACTACCATCAGATATTGGTTTAATGAATTCAAGCGTGGCCAATATATGTTTTTGATGAAGAATGCCCAGGCCGTTCAATTGAGGTGACTACCTAGGATAGGATTCTCAATTGAGGATGGTTAACAAAGTCCATGATATCATGCTAGCAGATCGCCGTGTGAAGATCAGAGAGATTGCTGACATTGTGAACATCTCAATTGAATTCATACAAAGTAATCTACTTGAAAAATTGGGCATGAGAAAGCTATCGGCGAGATGGGTGCCATGTTTGCTCACAATGGAGCAAAAACGGAATCGCATGACAATTTCAGAGCACTGTTTGGACATGTTTAAGAGCAATCCGAGAGTTTTTTAGGGTGTTTCATGACTGTTGACGAAACATGGATCCATTACTACATGCCAGAAATGAAAGAACAGACAAAACAGTGGATTTCACCAGGCGAACCTGCTCCAAAGGCAAAAACTGTTCCATTGGCCGGAAAAGTCATGGCCACCGTTTTTTGGGATTCGCAAGGCATCATCTCCACCGACTATTTGGAGAAGTGAAGGACAATCACGGGGCAGTACTATGCTGATTTATTGGACCGATTTGATACTGGATTGAGGAAAAAACTGCCCCTTTTGGAAAGAAAAAAGTGCTCTTCCATCATGACAACGCACCAGCTCACTCATCTGCAATCACCACAGCAAAACAGGTCAAATTATGGTACAAATTGCTACCTCATCCACCCTATTCTCTAGATTTGGCCCTATGCGATTTCTTTTTGTTTACAAACATGAAAAAATGGCTTGGGGGAAAATGATTCACGTCATATAAGGAGGTTAAAATAGGAGCATAATATGCTGAACATGATAAAATAGGAGCATAAATAAGCTGAACTAAAACTCAGAACCCTCTACCAGACATCCTGTTAGTAACAAAATTATACCCCAACTTTTAGTATGGGAGATTTTCAATTGAAAAGTATTAGCAGCAATGACTCAGTTTGTAAATCAAGCATGTTTAAGGGCTCCCATATAGCAAAGTGAACAACATATTCAACATCAGTGAAAGTGGTTCCAAGTTCAATTCAATTCAATTGTATATGATCTTTCAATACCTTCTTCAAATTATTAAGCAAATTCTGTATTAGTTGAAGAAGTTGTTCATTTAACAGACAATACTGAGTTGAAGTNTCGCTATTTTTTTTCAGTTTCATTAACTTTTGTAACAATTCAAAATTTTCCTTTTCTCATTTTGCAAATGAAGGTTGTTTTAAGCAAATTTTATAGTTTCCTGATGTAATTATGTCACCTCCGTCTCAGACTCCGATATACCTCCGAATCCGACTCCGCCTCCGATAAAATCACCTCCGTAACATCCCTATTCTAGATGGAATATGTTAGGGTGTTAGACAGAATATGAAGAAAAGTTATTAGTAATTTAGGAATAAGTCTGTCGCTTTGGATCTTAGCCATGGGAAAGGAGGACATCAGATTACTGGAATATGGAATATACTGGGATGGGATAATATGAACAATAACCACAAAGAATCCCAAAGAATAAATGAATGTGAATAAGTAATTCACAACAGGGACACATTCTTCCAGCATATTGAAGGATGCTCCATTAAGTTATTGGGCTCCCAAGAGAGCAACATGTTCAACTTCAGTGAAAGCAGTCCAAGGCTTCCCAGTGAGGGCATATGTGTGAAATGACCTAAGCAGCTGGAGCACTTTTAACAATACTAATACTAATCCATTAAGAAATTATTATAGCATAGCAGTCTCTCACTTTTTAAAGGCAAAGTCTATAAAGCATAACTTTTTCTTTTCAGTTTATTTGTAGGTTTATTCACATGCACAATGATTCCTGCAAAGTTATTCTTTAATATCTATCCTGTTGAAGATGAAGAAAGGTAGTTTGATAAACACAGTACAAAAATTCATTATGATGAAAAATGATTCATTACCAAATGAATTTCAATTTCTTTATTGATCACTGTGAAGCTACAGCCATTTTCACCATCCTTGAATCAGTATGGAAAAGATGGCAAGTTTAAGTCCGACATTTGTGTTTGATTTGAAAACAAAGAATGGGGATTATATTTAAACAGAAAGCCAATATCATAAAATATCTAAGACTGTTAATTCACATTATAAAGGATCCACTGAATGTACATCAAGCAATTCTGCAGGTTCATTGGGTAGCCTGTAAATTAGGATATGAATGTTCCTGAATGATGAAAGCTAAAAATGCATTTTCCTTTCATAAGAGAATGTTAATATATCTTCATATTTACATCAAGTCCTTCCCCTAGACAAAAAATAAGGCCTACTCTGTCATAATTTCTTATTTTTACAAATGTAGATATTCATAATGTCATTAAAAGAACACCTTGTGACCAAAAATCATAAAATTCTCCATTTCTCAAACATCTCTTTCTGACAAAGAAACATAAGATGACCTTTCCATTTCAACAAACTGCCTTCAAAGGTCTTTGAATAAAAACTGCACACCAAATTCATGTTAAATTCTTCAAAGAGATTCACAAAATTGTTTACATAAATGGGGATAAGATTCATCAAGCCAATCCTTTAACTTAACTAACCCCAAATTTCAGATGAGTTACAAAACACCTGGAAAAAAAGAATCAACAACCACTTCAAACAAATTAAATATTTAAGAAAAAGTATTTTACAAGCGCACTATGAATTGAACCCTATTTCAACCTTCAGAACAAAAAAATCAGAAATTAAAGCATTAACCATTATTAAATTATAGCATTAAGTTCTTAGTATTATCTTGTGTCCGCATAATTACACAGGGATCAAGGATACAATTAATACTTACACCATGATATTTTATTTGACAAAGATTACATAAATCATTTGTCATTAATATTCCTATGTAAAGTATAATAAGGCCACTGATGGATACAACAAGTTAAGTAAAGAAAGGAACAAAACTCCTAAAACCATCAAAAAAAGAACTTACGAGTCTTATGCGCATTTCACTTCCAAAGGAAGCATCATCAGAGACGAAACAGAAGGAGAGACGAAGAAGTCAACGGAAATGTGCTCTCAAAAACAATTGAGGAGCAATAATCAAGTTTTGAAGTCAACCAACTNAAAGAGAATTGAAATTAAAGGATACTAATAATCACTTCATACAGTTGATGTATTACTAAATATTTAAGGTTCTCTACTTTTTAACAATCTTGAGAGGCCCCCTTTTCTAAATAAATAATATCTTCATACAGCAGATACGCCGCGAAACGACGAGATCTTTTCAAATAATATTTTGCTATAATATCAACTTACATAACATATATTTGGGAACAGCAATGAAATTTTTGTCCTCTCATCAATTTTAGGAGTGTGTTAATGATTATGAGTATTATCTGTTAAAAAATTGCATCAAGATCATTGCAGAACAAAGTTTGCAGACTCCTTTGGCTTAACCCGTAATTTACTTAGGTTTATCCAGTTTAAATCCTTGTATCATATTAATTGAAGGCAATGTCTGCTCTATTTTGTATAAATGAGTATGAGGGTGTCAGGTGATTTGAGTTCACCATTAACCTCTTAACAATGCAACTCCTCTATATTTTTATTTAAGAATAAATCTTATGTAAAGGTCACCCCATAAATATTTACTTAATATTTACATTTCTTATATGCATTTACTTTCCATTTTATACAGATTATGGTAGTTACTAAGCCTCATATAATCACCAATAATTTACAACATTCCAAAACAATGACCAATATCATTCTACATCTTGTATTTTGAACAAGTTTTACATACAATTCCACACCAACTAACATCTTCAACTGAAAATAAATACATCTTACATATCAGCTGATTCAAGAGGTTTTTCTTAGAAATTATGCATTCTAAGATCAAACTATTAACAAGCATATCAACTTAATAAAAGAGTAATTTTGAATACTTCACTTAATAGATGAAACAAAATCTTTCTTTTGCAATCACCCTGCTTGGATATAGATGAATATAAATTAAATTACAAACACACAGATTGGATCTTTTCCAAAAAAAGACCTTTCCAGCAGAGAAGTGGACAATTGGATTGGAAAAGAATAACTTTGCAGGTTAAAGCATGTTCCAGAAAATCTTTACAAATGAATGTAGATGAAAACTCAAAACTTGGACTAACTCCAACCTTTAAGGTTTTTTAACCTTTGTATATCCTTTGAAAATTCAATTATTTGTATGAAACTTTAAGGAAGAGGCTCCAAAGTATTACTTTTATATAGCAATATGCATAGAAAACTTAGTCAACAATTAATGTGGCCATAAGTTGCAAAATATAAAGATCCAAAACGTACAGGTTTCATGGTCTAAGGATATGAGGGCTGTATGATAAGTAATTAACGCCATCTTTAGATATATGACTGTCAAAATTTCAGACAGATTGAGTAGTTTTGTTTTGAAAACTGTTGAAAGTAGTCAAGTTCGTGTTTGCTTGCCACCATGGAGAAAGAGCAATATCGATCAGTGGTTCGATTTCTTTTTTTGGATGGGAAGGTAGTAGTAGTAGTAGTATTTGATTTTAAGGGTGCGTAAACGGCTAAGGTTATTTGCACCGTATGTCATGTGTATCTTTCTTTATCAGTCTAGACTATTATTTAAAGTTATAAATGTATTATTTGAGAGACATAGATATAGAGGTGTTTCTATTTCATTAGTTATATCATTCTCATTAGTTGTGTCTCTCTAATAAATTTGATGACTTTCTGTACAGCATCCTCATTGTTACCTAATACTTCGTTTATGCTTCCATGGATATTTAACCTCTCTCGTGTATCATGATNAAAAAAAAATATATATATATAGACTCACACACATATACGATACTAAAGCTGACCATGAAAGAATGGCATCACCAACCCAGTCTGTGGAGACCCCGACTTTCTCACTAAGGAATAATTGAGACATCACTCCTAGGTATCATGGGTTTGATCCTACGGTACTTTTCCCATTTACATACATTGTGCATATTTTTAAAGATTTGTTTAGGGCATTTTTCATTAAGATATAAGGTTGAAATTCACGATATAGTTAGAAGATAAGGATTTCTATGCAATGTTGTCCTACATCCTAGCTATCTTATATATCTTTTACTCGTATTTTTTCGTTTTCCTAAACCTTAATCCACCATATGTGGTATTTCTCAATAAATTATGTTCTTGAAACTCAAGGGATATATTCAGATTTGTAAAAGGCCACAAAGGGCAGTTGCATATGGCAGGGGGTGTATTAATATCTTAGCTATAATACCCGGTATGGTATTTCCCAATAAGGTGTTAACCCAAGGGATAGATTTAAATTTGTAAGTCTTCGCAAACTGTTGGTTAAGTATGACAGGCAGTGTATGGCAGGCAGTGTATAGCAATAGGTGTATGGCAAGCAGTGCATGGGATGAGGTGTATGGCTGGCAGTGTACAGGTGATGTATGGCAGTAGGTGTATGGCAGTAGGTGTATGGAAGTAGGTATATGGCAGGAGGTATGTTTATTCCTTACTTAATCTATTCTATAAGATATTTTTCAAATTGGTGTTCTCTTGAAACCTGAGGGATAGATTTAGATTTGTAAGTCGTTGCAAGCAGCTACTGGTGTATGGCAGGGGGTGTATAATGCCTTAGCAATTCTATCCTATATATCTTTTACTCATATGTACATACGAGTAAAAGATTCTTGCATACTGCAAGCTTATTATAGGATAGATTAAGTAAGGCCCCTGCCATACCCCAGTGGCTATTTGCGGTGACTTAAAATTCTATGTCCATGCCTTAGGTTTCGAGACACCTTATTGGGAAATATCATATAGGAAACTTCATGTAAGGTATGAATACAGCCCCTGCCATATGCCACTAGCAACTTGCGGCGACTTACAAATCTAAATCCATACCTTGGTTTTCAAGATGACACCATATTTGGAATTTCCATATAGGTAAGGCATTAACACACTCCCTGCAGAGCACCATGACTTACAAATCTAACTTGATTAGGTAAGGAATTAATATACCCCCTATTCACATTACGGTTTATAAGTTCCTCCAGTAACTATCACTCGTGTTTGATGGCGATAACATATCAGAAAGCACCTCAAAATAGGTTTTGAATTTCCTGTACATTTCTTACAGAGGAATATTTAATCCACCTTGGCATCGAACCAAGGATCAATTTAGGAGTTGTTAAGCTTGAATATAAAATACAGCCATAAATACTATTCATATACTGAATTTTAGCTAGTTTGCTTTTCGGTAAGTGCCCCAAAAAATATTTTAAAAGCCGCCCCTTGCAAATATTATGGGTGAAATATGGTGCATCCCAGAATCGAACCTATGGCCACTAGGGCAAATGTCTGTACAGCATACAATAGAAATCTATATCTTTAAATGATATTGTAAATTTCAATGTTCAATCTTAATGGAAATTGCCCTACACCAGTGGTAGTCAACCTGGTCCCTACCGCCCACCAGTGGACGTTCCAGTTTTCATGGTNGATATTTAACCTCTCTCGTGTATCATGATATTTGGGACGTTTTAACAAAATATGATGGACTGATAGGGGCTCTTTGCAGGCATGACAGACCGGCCGCTCTTTAATTTCTGTGAATAAGTATGCGTGTGTAAGGGAGCAGTGTCCTATCCTGAGACGTGTGATTGCCACTTCTTCTCTACGGCATCTCCTGATTGATGTTGCCCAAGATTTTATATCCTCCTTTACTCATCTAAGCTTGTTCCCGTTTTGCACTTGCCATAGTTCTTTCCACTGTGAGTTGGCTATGTTTTTCAGGGTAGCCCTAAGATCTTGAGCTGGGACCATATTCCACTCCATATCCCACCTGTGTAGGGCTTCTTTGGCTGCTAGGTCGGCATTTTTATTTCCAGGGATGCCAACATGCCCAGGGACCCACATGAATATAATTTTATTCCCCTTTTCCTTTAGGTCTTTAAACAGAAGTTGTATTTTCTGTACTAGTGGGTGGAGAGGTAAGAACTGTGTTATGGCCTGCAGTGCACTCATGGAGTCTGTGCATATAATAAATTGCCCTTGTCTGGACTTGATGCTGGATAGTGCAGTTTGGATGCCAAATAGCTCTGCAGTGAATATACTACACATTGAGTTTAGTTTTACTTTAATCGTCCCAAAATCCTCTGACACCACTGCACAGCCAGTCCCCCTGTCTGACCTGGAGCCATCAGTTAAGATAGGATAGAACCCTTCGTATGAGTAAAGGGTTTCCTGGTATTTTTGCTGGTACCAAATATCAGATGTTGATGACTTTGATTCTGTGGACAAGCTAATTTTGCATTTAGGCTCTGAAAGTGTCCATAGCAGGTTTCTGTGGAAACCTTCTTGACATATATCTGGGATAGCTGGCCCTGTCATCTCTAGGAACTCATAAAATCTTATCCCAAGAGGTTTTGTGGCTCTCAGTCGTCGGTTAAAAATGTCTAAAAATTTTGGTTTAAAAACTGTTAAAACAGGGGTGGGTCTGCATAGAGGAGAGTTTTGCTACGTAGCTGCACATAAGAGAATTCCTGCGGGCCCACAGTGGTGGTTCACCGGATTCAGAGTATATACTCAGGGTAGGGCTGGTTCTAAATGCTCTGGTGGAAAGCTTTAGACCTGTGTTATGCACTGAGTTAAGTGGCCTCAGGTAGGAGTCACGGGCTGAAGAGTAGATGAAACATCCATAATCCAATTTGGAACGCACCAGTGCTCTGTATAGTTGCAGCATTGTCTTTCGATCTGCTCCCCATGAAGAGTTCGTTAAAAACCGTAAAATATTTAAAACCTTGAAGCAGTTATCCTTTAGGATGCCGATATGGTTACGCCAGTTTAGTCTGTGGTCTAGCTCAAGACCCAGGACCCGAACAGATTCGGTGAACAGTAGGACTTCTCTGCCTAGTGTTAGACTGGGCCTGGGGAATATCCCTCGCTTCCTATGGAAGTGTACACATTTTGTCTTATTGGCTACGAATTGGAAGCCGTTAGAGCGGGACCAGGAGTTCAACCGCTTTAAGGTCAGTTGGATCTGCCTCGCTGCTCCAGTGGGCTTTGATGACCTGCTGAAAATTGCGAGATCGTCTACAAACAATGATGCTACCACAGGAGATTGTATACATTCCATGATGTCATTTATTGCTATGGCGAATAAAGTGACGCTTAGCACAGAACCTTGCGGTATTCCATTTTCCTGAGTGAAAGACATTGATAGGGTGTTTCCTATTTGGACCCTGAAGGTGCGGTTCTCCAAAAAGTTTTTTATGAAGGTAGGTAGATGTCCCCTAAAATCCCACCTGTGGAGGGTCGTTAAAATTTTGTGACGCCAGGTCATGTCGTAAGCTTTCTCAATATCGAAGAAGACTCCAATGACATGCTGTCGAAGAAGGAAGGCCTCCTGGATGAAATTGTCTATTCGGACTACTGGAGGTTCGAAAGTAGCTTTTTGTTTTCTAGGCACCATACCAGCCGTCTATTGACCATTGACCACCATTAGCTTGCACATACAGCTTGTGAGAGAGATTGGGCAGTAATTAGATGGGTGGCTGTTGTCCTTTCCTCGTTTTGGTATAGGAATTATGATGGATTCATTCCAGTCATCTGGGAATAGATCTTCCAGCCAAATATGGTTAATTGACAGGAGCAGATCGTTGATCGATGCTTTGGGCAGATTCCTGACGAAAGCATTATGCACCTGGTCCATGCCATGGCATGTATCCTTAGTGCTGTCAATGGCGGCTTGTAGTTCCCATCTTGAGAAGGGCTCGTTGTATGGAGCTGTATGCTTGGTCTCAGTAAAGTTTAAGGATTTTCTCTCAGCGCATGCTTTCAGAGGCAAAAAGGATGGGTGATAATTTCTTGTACTGCTCACTCCGGAATAATGGACTCCGAATGTCTCACATATGTCTAGTGGTGATGAAATGATGTCATCCCCCACTTTCAGCTGCGTGGCAGTAGCAGTATGCCAGGTGCCTGAAATTTTCTTAACCTTTCTCCAGACCTGAGTAACTGGTGTCCTATGGTTTATTGAAGAGACATATTCGATCCACGAGGTTCTCTTTGCCTCTTTCACCACTTTCCGTGCTCTAGCTCTGAGTCTT
>KZ309128.1:547958-604993 GCA_000376725.2 Ladona fulva | reverse complement strand
TATTATATGCTTTAACTTGCTGTAACTCTGCTTTATAAATTTTATAAAGTAAAGTTACTTCCCTACTTTATAAATCACCATTGCTCTGGAACCGGTGGGCGGTTAGAAAAATTTTACTACTACCAGAGATACAAAAGTGGATGGTAGGTATAAAAAGGTTGACTGCCCCTGCCCAACACAAATTTTTGAAAATCAGCTCAATGTATTTAAATGGGAAAAGTACCTTTTTGGGGCCTCCTAGAATCAAGCTCATGATATCTAGGATTGATGACAAAATTGAGAAAAAAATTGATTTTTATTTGGGTATATATGGTAAGTTGGAAGTTATGCTATCTCTCTATTATCCATTATATTTTTATGTGCTTGCATACAAGAGACCTTAGTGTCTTTAATATTCGTTTGGTTTTTATAATTTATCTAAGTTCAGTTGCAAGTTTAATTTGACTTTATTTTCATAAATGTAATCCAACAATGAAATATTTCATACAATAGAACTAAATACAGAAAAAGAGGTGTACCAGTAGATCTTAAGATGAAATTCATGAATTGATTGACAGGTATCATATCATAGCAGAGTCACACAAGTCATTTTCATTTACTCCATCAATACTCCATATTTAGAAGGAATAAATTTTATAGATTATACATTAACAATAAGTAAGCACAGCAGGTAAAGTATTTATTATACACACTTAAGAAAAGATAATATTTAGAACCGACACAAATTAATCACTGAAATCTCAAGTTACAGACATAAACACACAAAAATTTCAAATATAAAATGGATTTGCAAGGAAAGGAGATGAAGTATAGGATGATTCTTTGAAATTTAAGAGTAGAGATGAATTTATGACGAGTCATTCGCAGTGTTGTTATTACAATTAAAGCATTATTAGTAAAAAGGCATTTTATAAGTACTACCATCTGAATCGCAGCAGTCAGTCATCAATTTACAACCTATTTGGCATAGAACTAGAAAACCAATTCTCAGAAAGAAGTATCAATGATGTGACCATATTTATTTCTATGCAACAATTAAAGGTAACTTATATATCACTTTGTTAAATGTTAGGAAGTTTCTGATTGAATTCTGGCATAACCTGCATAGACATGCAACTTAATCACAATATCATCAACATGTCTATAATTCTAACAAAGTAGATACTATTTGCCTTATATACCAAGTAGATAGTGCAACAAATTATTCACCCACCAAACCCAATGATTACTGAATAGGAAGTTTTTCTAAATGTATACTTTAAATATTAATATTAAACAATATTGCAATATTATATCCATGAATAAGAATATTCTAGCTTATAGGTAACCATAGAAACTCTGTGTTTAAATTTTTGAGAAATTTTGAAAGACAATTCAAATTCATCGAGAGGCAATTAGAAATTCTTAGGCCTGTGACTGTGGCTTAGACCCAACCCAACCCCAATTTTCTATCAGTTATAAATAACACCATGAGAAATTAAGTTCCAACATGATGCCCTCTTACATGGCTGTTTCTGGGACTACGTATGATAAAACTACCAAAAATTGTAAAATTTTCCATTGTTTCATTCTTAGTTTCTGGTCTTGAGAATCTCTGCATAAGAGACAGCCAAATAATGTCCCACACTATATAAAATTAAGAGTTGGTTATGTATTTCCAGATGGACCACCTTTCCACCAGGCTTTCCAGGCCAAACATGGTAGCAAATCAATGAATGACCGACTTATGCTCACGCAAACATCTTTTTTCTCACAAACATATCTTACATAAACACACTTTGATGAATTAATTCCCACTAAATTCAAGAAAGATAGAACAAGAAAAAATAGTGATGAAAACCAGTGCCTTTAAAAGAGCAAGAGAAAAGTGAAAAGGTTAAACTTACATTCTGCTTCAATTGATCTTTAAGCCAAGTCAAATAAAAGTGAAGATCTGAACGATCCATGGGCTCTGATCCCCAACAGGCAATTTTGGCAATTATGCGAGAGGTCATATTAGTGATGAACCCATCGGGTCGGTTCAAAAGGTTGAGAAATGGACCCCACACAGATTCATGCTTTCTTGCAGCATGCTCACGGAATATTTCCACTCTAGAACTGTCCTCCTTTAAAGAAAAAGACGCCAATCAACCACTAGCTCAACATTACATTCAACCAGCATCCCAACAAAAACCTTTCTCAAAAAATAAGTGCAGGCAATAACATGGTTGATTCATACAAAATTACTGACATGCTCAGTTTTCATGTTTCTCAACAGAATACAAGGAATAACTTGTCACTTATAACAAAGCAAACAAAAATAAGCTATTCCCATAATTCACCTATATTTAGAGCAATGAGAAACTATAATATACTGCGTGACAAAATTGATATACACAACATCAGTTGTTCTTGTAACGTTAAAATTAGAACTAAGAGTTTATTATAGCAACTGATGTCTTATAACCTAAAATTTATATTTCTGATGAGCAGGATAATTTTAAGCTGCTGTCGTTGGATTGAATTTGTATCACTTATAAATTCATTCATAATTCAATAAATTTTGATTCTTTACATACATTATCTTTAAAAGAGTATATGTATTTAAGGTACTTTTTTGTCTTACTTTTATTGTTTCATATTCTTATTTGCACATATCATCAAAAAAATTATATCTAGGTTTCATGTATGTATCATGTATTTATCATAATTTTGGAATCTCAGCTACATTGCCATATTACTCTTTTCTTCCTTCTGAGGTTTATGTTTGCAACATTTATCTGCATCCTCAAACAAAGGTTTCAAACTTTAAAGCAGGATTCCACCTTAATTGAATAGCCAACAAACCTTCTGCATAAATTTTAGCAACTAAGAGGTTTCACATATGCAAACACAAAATGTTCCAGAATATTCTCTCATTATTTTACAGTATTGATTGATTGAAATCTCATGTAAAAAAATAACCATCAGCCTTGTGTACTTTGTGGAATCCATGTCAATGGCAAAGAAAGTAAGGCAGAAGAAATTAAAGACTTTACATCTCAGGGATTCCTTTTTTTGGCGAATCAAGCTGAAATTACAAAGTTACTTTGCAAGTTATACATCTCGTTTAGTTCTACTAATTAACATTGCTTGACACAAACAGTAGTTGCAATAGATGTAAACACCTATCTTCTACTACTAAATGCAATTATTTATTTCATGAAATTAACACATTGCAAACAACTTGAGATGAAATATCAAACCTCAATAGAAATACTCGATTATAGTTCTCCCAAATTACTTCCACTTTACTTATACCCAAAACGTTCAAACTATCCATGAATACAAAGAGGATACAGTTGATTCATTCACATTTGATAAGACATTTCAAAGAAATTAAACAAACCTGGAGCATATCATCAATCATAATTAAGATGTACTGAATCGTCTGATCCTTGGATACATGCCCGAGGAGATTCAGGAATGTGCGAGCACACTGACCCCTATCTTCTCTCAAAACCCTCTCTCTTGTTACAGCATCAGTTCCATCAAATTTAATCACAAAATTATAGTCTTCATGAGAAATCATTTGGGACCTATAAACAAAAACAGACCATTAAGAATTATTCTTTGAGGAAAGATGCCAAACTAAAAGGATTGCAAAATGGTAAATATTATGATATCAAAATACATTAACCACATATTTAACCTAATGCCAAATCCGAGAGATGAAGTTCCATCCAAAGTCAATCTCCCCAACAAAATAAATATAAAACCACATAGAACAGAAAACTTTTAGACCTTAGTGTCTTTAATATTCGTTTGGTTTTTATAATTTATCTAAGTTCAGTTGCAAGTTTAATTTGACTTTATTTTCATAAATGTAATCCAACAATGAAATATTTCATACAATAGAACTAAATACAGAAAAAGAGGTGTACCAGTAGATCTTAAGATGAAATTCATGAATTGATTGACAGGTATCATATCATAGCAGAGTCACACAAGTCATTTTCATTTACTCCATCAATACTCCATATTTAGAAGGAATAAATTTTATAGATTATACATTAACAATAAGTAAGCACAGCAGGTAAAGTATTTATTATACACACTTAAGAAAAGATAATATTTAGAACCGACACAAATTAATCACTGAAATCTCAAGTTACAGACATAAACACACAAAAATTTCAAATATAAAATGGATTTGCAAGGAAAGGAGATGAAGTATAGGATGATTCTTTGAAATTTAAGAGTAGAGATGAATTTATGACGAGTCATTCGCAGTGTTGTTATTACAATTAAAGCATTATTAGTAAAAAGGCATTTTATAAGTACTACCATCTGAATCGCAGCAGTCAGTCATCAATTTACAACCTATTTGGCATAGAACTAGAAAACCAATTCTCAGAAAGAAGTATCAATGATGTGACCATATTTATTTCTATGCAACAATTAAAGGTAACTTATATATCACTTTGTTAAATGTTAGGAAGTTTCTGATTGAATTCTGGCATAACCTGCATAGACATGCAACTTAATCACAATATCATCAACATGTCTATAATTCTAACAAAGTAGATACTATTTGCCTTATATACCAAGTAGATAGTGCAACAAATTATTCACCCACCAAACCCAATGATTACTGAATAGGAAGTTTTTCTAAATGTATACTTTAAATATTAATATTAAACAATATTGCAATATTATATCCATGAATAAGAATATTCTAGCTTATAGGTAACCATAGAAACTCTGTGTTTAAATTTTTGAGAAATTTTGAAAGACAATTNTATATATAATTGTATATAATTTAGTAGACAAGTATATAATTTTTACCATCAAGATAGATTTTTACCATCAAGATTGTGTTATTAACACAAGCATAACAAGCATTGGTTTAGTATTTAATTATTATGAGCAAGACATCTTCATGTTATTTTTAAAGAGTATAAACTGAAGCAAGTTCTAAACATTGGTCCAGACATAGGTAAGATAGTACATGAATAAACTCATCTGCATAAATCCCTGCAAGCAACTTTCGGCATGTGGCAGAGGTAAACTCAAGTTAATTCTTACCCAATGAATGTTATGCAGTATCCAATATATAGGACAACATTTTCAAGGTGCTATCCCAATAATAGGCATAAAGAAATGATGACTTTCAAAACAAACACAATATCACAACTAAGACCAACTTCACGTTTTGGAAAAACAAAGAGTATGTTAGATTTGTTTAAATGAGATTAAGGAAAAAACACAAAAATACCACAATGGACAAGAAAACTTTAAATTAAGATTTTAAAGATGAGGGAACCCTTCGTCACAAAAGCATAATCATGTTTGTAAGAGGCTTTAAAACACCATTTCGAGTTTCATACAAGAACCATGAAAAGTCAAAGTTGCCAAATATTGGGGGTCGTATAAAACATCTAAGCAACACAAGAGGCCAGCACAAAATTGAAAACCTAAAGGAAAAAATAGAAAAGCTTATTTATAGGTAAAACCTTCAAGATATTAGGTGAAGAAAATCTTAAGATTTGTCTGATTATGCTTCTTAAGAAGGAACCTTTTCTCTTCTCTTAAGAAGGATAGAGCAAAACCAAAAGCCAATTAGAATAGACTACTATAAGAGAGATTTCATCAAAAGTTACATTGGTATCCCTGATAGAGGGTGGAGTGATACAGATATTCTATCTTGGACCACTAATTTGAGACTAAAGATGGCAAATATCATGTTTCCTTAATTAAACAATGATATGTCTTTTATTTTATTCAAAAAACACTAACAAGGGTGGGGCTCCAACAAGTACCGCCACGGAAAACACATTATACTAATATGAGTGTCTTATATCACACCTGTTTTTCTTTTGTCAAAAATTGCAAAATAAATTATTCAAGATTAATCGGAGCAGTTCATCCAGTTTCCAGAATCACCTGGTGACCTAAATAATATTATTTAGGTCACCGAGTGATGAGACTTATCTCAATCCCTTAAAGGTCTGCAATTACATTCAAACAGTATTTTAACAGGAATTTACCATATAAATTGAGATTATAATAAAGTTGAGAATAGCTCTTGGTACTATATCACTAATTATTCATAACAAAATACTCAGAGAAGGTTCACTTAAAGGCTCAATTTGTAATTCTTTTAACAAACACTAACTGAATCAATGTGCAACACTTACTGAAGATATGATTGCCAATTTACTCGCTGAGCTCGTATCTCAGATGCCTTTTGCTGCAAAACGCTAGTGGCTGCAAGCATGTCTGGTGTAAATAAAAGCATCAATTTAATACTTCTCTTCGGTGCCAGGCACAATTAGGTCATTCGCAAATGTTCTTGCGATTTCATAAAATATTAAAAATTAATACTGTTTCACCTTAAATCTTATCCCCTTAGATTCAGTGAGGCTTTTAAAATAATCAAGAAGTTCTCTGAGAGAATGAACAATATCCATTTCCCAAATGAACCATTGCTTTCAATCATCAACTTACCAATCTTTTCCTCAGGCAAAGCTGGCAAGAACTCTTTAATTGATCCAGCCATATTTGTTCTTCACTCAACTTGGTATTACGCACGATGGAGATTTCACTCTCCTACAAGAATAGAGCCCCTAAGATTATCAACAGTTAACTTCGTAGCTTCTCAATTTCCCTGTACCCGTCTGCCTTGTCTCGTGACATTCCATGATCCTCTGCGAAAATAACAAGTTAGTGTCTCCATACGCAATTCTGTTATTAACGTGAAGGCCTGGAATTGATGATGAGTTGACTTATGTTATTGACTGAAATTATTTTCTTGATATATATGTGAAGAATGAAGAGGAATGATAACTGTAAGGAATGATTCAAAAATAATTAGTTTAGAGAGTTGTATATATTATTTCTCTATCTTTTATTCATTAACTCTTTCCTGTTACTTAATTGCGATATCTACTTATGGTGGATTCTGGAAACCTCAGAAATTATATTATTATGAGGAGTCAAGCGCTATTGTTGTAGTGAAATTTGAATATGTTAATGCACATGAATGCATTGTAGTACATGTTGTTGACTTGAAAATGTACGGTGAGAATACTCTCGATGAAGGTTTTTACTACTTGAATTTTTAACAGCAACTTATTTAGTTTGACATGCCTTTTACCTTTTGTACAAACGTTTGGTATTTGTTTGATCCTCGTGAAAGTAAAAATAACTATTGTTAGTCATCGATAACTCTCTGATGACTTATAGAATAGTTATTTTAAACTCCATTACACCACTGGGTTGATCAAATGAAAGCAATTATGCTGTTGTTAGAGTATTCTACTTTTTCAGGCTTCGTTGCTTTCCAAATATTCTTTTACATATTTGTCTCATTTGGATATGCGGCACTATCAGTCAACGATGTGCCGAAACTATACATACCGAAGCATGCTTGCATGTCATGTTAAACCTAGAACAACGGTTAATTTTTATCCTTAATAATAGCGACGGTTAAGCCCATATGGCTTTCTGGCACATTTTGGTACGTAAAAAAAACATTAGATTTTCTACTTTTATTAAATTTTTACCTAGTAACGACTAATTTACGCAAAAGAAAAAATGCACGTAAACTATATTCATTGATACAATAACAACGATAATATTTTTCATTTAATCGAAGCATTTTTACTTGTACCGTCTTGCTGCAATTTTCGTTTATTCTCTTCCTCTCTTTTTCAACTTGTCAAGGTCACAATCTCTCGTTTTGGGTGACGCATCAAAAATATTCGGTTTTGGAATTTTCGAACTCAAGTAAGGTAAAGGGATGGTTTCTGTGAACCCAAATAATGGCTTTTTTTCTTTTTTAGAGATAAAATGGCGATGCATAAGTAACCCAAAATACTAAATATGTAAAAACACAGTAATCACAATTTTTTGGATTTTTTTACTCTTGTATATATTTTATAAAGTTATATGTATGGGTTCAAGAATCCCCCGATCGTCTCTTGAGTGTTTAAATGCATATCTTAATAGTCTAAAATGTGTTACAAGTTCTTATTATTCAAGAAGCACGTTAATTGTGAAAGTTGCTTGTTTTACATAAAATTATTTTTGTACTGCATTGGCACCAAGTCACCTAAATGTCCATTTTAAATCTGCCTAGTCGCTAAAATCCTTTCAAAAAATAAGCCTCTTTTCTCATGATCTTAAACCTGATTGAACAAAACGGCTTTCCCTCCTACAATCAAAGATACTTGTGTTGTGAATCTGATAAAATTACTCAGTAAAGAAAAAAATAAGCAGGGAAGCAATGATTCACAATATCACCCTTGATTGGGCTCCAATCCAATACTAAATTAAGTAATAGGTTTATCTTAGCTTAAAGCAGACTTTTCTTTGTAGGGAGCCATAATGTAGCTCCATCGTCCTAAAAATTTGACAAGCCTCCTGAATACATGTTCCTAGTACAGCCTGGAAAAGTCAATATAGCATAGTAAGAATAGGTATACTGACCCTGAATCACACAAATACCCCATGACTTGATCAAAGTCTATTTAAGTCATTGCAGTATGGATTCATTTTTATTCTAGTTTGAGAAAAAATAATTAGTTGTAATATTCCCCTTTTAATAACCTCTTTGATAGAGGCCAATAACCCATATAACAAAATAATGAAAACAGGTTAATTGCTACTTCACCAAAAGAATGAATTAGAGAGCCTTGAATTTTGCATTATACTCAGGGTAGAATTTTGACTTGGATAAGTCAACTTTTTATTTCCAGTACTTTTGAAAAATACAGGGAAGGTTTTTTGTCATTAATTTTCAAACAAGTGCTTTATGAAAAGGGATCTTCTACAGTTTGATTTATTCGCTACAGTTGAAAATGAGATATTTTGAGACTGTGAAATATAACGCTATGAAAAAAAAAGCATGCATTACAAATATGCTCTTAGATGCTGACTGGGAATCCTTGAAAGAAAGAGAACTAGAAGCTAGCCTGTGATTGCTTTCTAAATTTAGAGAAAGTACATTTGCAAAAGGCATAATCAATATGATGTGCCTCCCCCCCCCCAGCTACTTCATCAGATTCAACATACCTAAAATAAGAGGAGTAGATGCAAAGGCAAGTCATTTTATGAACTCGTTCCTTCTGCAAATGAGACACAGTAACAGGAAGCTGAAGACATAGCTCAAAAAATGCCCAGTGTTTGCAACCCGTCACACACCAATAGTCAGCTTGTAGAATGTTAACATAGATAAAGATGTATTGCTGTTTAAGATTGGGTGTAATGTATTTAAAGAATGCTCTACTTTGCAAAGAGAGCACCTGCCTTTGTCTCTTGATTTTTATCATTTCCTACTTTACAGTGATTTTTTTTACCTAATAGACAATTATGAATGAATAATAAGTTGTTTAACAGCATTGGTGAGAGGCAGTTGCTCACAAGCTTACCAAAAATTGCATTGCCACTCTGGTTTATTCAATATGTATATAAATTGAGTTTGTGATGGAAGAAAACACTGCCAAGCTACATACTAATATTAGACAAAACTGAGAGTAAACATATCTCACTATCAGAGCTAGAATTGGGTCTGACAAAGAGGTGGAAAATTGATTACTTTGCAATATCTTTAATGACTTCCTGAAAACTTCAAAAACAATTGTAACAGAGGGAACCTCTTTAGAGAGACAGCATAAGAAGAGGGGAGCATAGTGATGTAGATAATGAGAAATGCTTATGATCCATCAAATAAGGCTAATAAAGACTGCAGTTCATATGGGAAAACTCCACCTTATAAGCAGTAAGCAAAGTGTCTTTAACAGCGTTTTTACCATGTTTATTAAAGAAGAGTGGTGGTAGTAGTAGTAACTTTCAAAGTGCTGTGACAGTTAAGATCATTTTGCATGTCAGTCCCCATCAGGAATCAAACCCAGAACTGCTTTCTCTTAATTCAAACATGTTACCCACATGGCTATCTGGAGGCCCCAATTTTGAGAAAAGGACTTGGAGAAAAGCTCGTATTAAGTGGGATTGCATATTAAGGTGGAGAGATACGACCAGGTTTGGTTGTAGTTATTATGCAATAATTACAATATTTGAGCTTGTAAGGTTAATGTCCAGTCTTACTTTTGAAGATGTACATATTATGAAAATAGACATTCTTTCAAGACCGAAAAAATGTTTTAAACTGTGTTTTTGTTAAAGTTGCAACATAATGTTTGGTAAAAACAGAAATAATAATTTAAAAAATAAATCTTCATGTTGATGACTGTGTCTGATGATCTTGGTAATTTCATCACTGGATGAACTTAAAGAACATTCTTATTTAGAACTTGTACTATAAGATGGGAACTTGTACTTCAAATAAAAGACATAACATCTAACCAATATCCTTCATTATTACAAATCACAGGAAACCTTTCGTTACAAAAGAAATGCATAGCTAAGATGATTCCATTGGCAATTGCACTTTGCCTCCATATTTATTCATTATAATATTAATAATAATTTTCATCACAGTTTTTACTTGTTTATAGTAATTGTACAATGAATAGACACTTAAAACATGCATTTACATATTGCAGCACAATTCTAGAAAACCAATTCCACATAGTTGTTCAAAATTTTTTCAATATTCGTACACAATTGCATGAATAATATAGGAAAGAAAGGGAGGACAAACATGCAATGGTAGGGATTGGATGGCTCAAATTTTGTATCACACACCCTCTCGACACTGCACCTCAATTGGTTAAACTTCATACTTATTAAATTCCCTGAGTCTTGTGAGATAACACTAAGAAAAAAATTGCTGTGTTAATTGAGTGATATAACAAAAATGAACATCACAATGTTTAATTCTCAAAGTGAATCCTCTTCCAATCTATGCTTTTTCTAGTCCGTTTTTTTCTGAGCTGGTCCCAGATAAAGGGGCACCATTCCATGATGGCAAATGAAGTTTATAAAAAAAAATAATAATAGATATCAAGGAAAATTTACTAGTTCTTTAGTATTCACAAATATCACAAAATTATTATCAGAATGAGAAAGGTTTAGGAAAAACTAACATTTTCTTCATGACTCTTCGTTCTATTACATCCAGTATGTCAGACCCTGAGAAAAATTTAATTAGGAAAAATAATAGATGTGTAACAAATGGATGTCACGACTCCTACTTGATTTCTACATAATTAAATGAAACATTTTCCAGATTAAGGGGCCAATTACCTGCCTCAAAACCCTGCTGAAAAGATAAATAATTCACTAATTTCAAACAAAATTATTTCAAGATTATCAACATGGGAACAGCAAAAGAAGAAAAAAACTGCTCATAATCATTAACTTGCATAACATGACAATACATCAAACCTCTTTTTATAACCAACTCCTTACAATTTGGCAGTAATCTTGATAGAATAAGTGACAGAAATCTAACATCAAAGACCATACCAAGTCTCAACTCAGTCTTGAAAAATCAAGTGTTACAAGGACAGTCACTTGTGAGAAATTTTAAAATTTCCCAAAGAATTTGCATAATTATAACATTTACGTAAGTAATTGCACTAATGGGTGTTTACTTCAAGTGGCTGTTGAGCAAAACTAAGGTGCCAAAAGGATAGTCAACAGAAAATTCTTGGCTACCTTCATAATTCTAAACCTGACTCCATAAAGATGATGAGAGTCATATCATTATCAAAACCCTACATCTTACAGATTCACCCTATCAGTGTCAAAGATGCACCAATCATTTGTTCGGTCCAGCCGATACAATAGATTTTATATCATCACAAATTACTAATTTATGCCTAGACATCTTTGAGGGGAAAATTAAATTATAAGTATCACAATTGTTGGCACTCAATTACCTATTGTTTAAGCAATTAGCCTCGTGAAAAAACAGAACCTCTTGTGATTCATTCCAATAAACAGTCAATTAAAGCCTCCTATGACCATCTCTTAGTGTTTTGAGTTAATAAAATCTATTGGAAAAAAGCGAGACAAAGAGAACATGGTAGTCTAAAGAGGTGGCTGCCTTTGGATGCAATCCTTTGTCTGAGTAACAACTATAAGAAATGCTTCGTGTTTAACCTCATGATTTCTCCACTTTAATAGGAAATCACTAACAACACTGAAAGACTCGAATACATAAAAATGCAAGAGACATCAAAGCAATCTCTGCTATATATTCATTAATAATGGTGCAGGTCCAAGCTGTCAACTTTATGCTCCTCTTAAATACATCCAATGACAAGATGGAGCAGAAGATACAAATACAACTTTTAACATACTCTGCCTACACAAATAATTTAAACAAAAACCTAACCATCAAACAAGCATGCCCCTTGGAGGGATCACCGATAAAAATATTTCTTGCACTCAACAATATGAAAAATTGCCCTATGGTATAAAAAAGGATGATTTCTTCCACATATTTTATGCCTGCCATCAAATGTGAAGCAGCACAGCAAAAAAATCAGAGGAAAACATAGCTTCTCAGTCTGTGGTCTCATTATTGAGTCCTAGAAAGTCAGTCAACAGGATAGGAGGCTTTCCCTCCTGTGACACTTGTCACCTTGGTACCTCAACCCTCTCTGCACCAAACAGTGCTCTCACTTCACTAGTATAAGGTATCAGGACCACTTTGCCTCCTCGAGCTGGTATCTTGTCACCCAGGACATGATAACAGCGAGCTCTTTCCAGGAATTCAGAAAGAGGAAGTTCAAGAGTTGTTGGAGAGTCCAAAGGTGAGCGATTTGACTTAGAACCCTGTATCTCCCCCCTTCTGCTCTCCTTGCCACTTCTTGCAGACACAGAGTTCCGAGGAGGCCTACCAACTCTTGGTGTCACCACTGCGGTTTCCACTTCCTCAGTCATTCCTTGGCTGAGCATCCTCAAAACTGCCTCCTTTGACCGACGTAGGCAAGTGGCAACATCTTGGAGAACAGCCCACATTGCACAATCTGTACCAAGTATGTGGTAAAGAGTAGGCAATGGATAGTCAGAGCTGGTCTCAAATACTACAACCCCTTCATCACTGCTCTCATCACTGTCATTACGACTGTCCTTGGATTTCTGCTCCACATTGACATGACGTCCCTTCATCTTCTTCCGTTTCTTCTTCTTCTTCCTTCCAACTTTGACAATGCAATTGTCATCGCAGTCTGAATAAGAGGAGTATGAAGATAATGATGGAGGATCTAGAAGTGGGTTGTAGCCATTTAATGCTGGATCTGTGTAGACAATTTGAGAGATAACATAAATCATACCTAACATTAGGCACAGTGAACTACCTATTGCAAATTTTTTTTATTGGGAAATAACCTTAAAGAAGAAAAATGTAAGATTTGGAAATAGAAATATCTATGGACATCAGCTCAGAGTACTGCCTGATGTTACCTCTTAGTCGCTGCAAAACACAAGGTTTGACGGTAATTTAAATAAAGTGATATTTAGTAGCTGAGGTTTTTTGCAAATACAATGAAACTGAGAGGACCTTATAAATACAAGAATTTAATAGAGTTTATGTTGCTATACACATTTTTAGGTCATTCACTACCTAAGCCTTCAACCATGGAACCTTAAAAAATGTAAATTAAAATTCAGTGAAAATTATGAACTTGTTGATGGCATTGCTACTTTGAAACCAGAAGTTGTTTTATAAAACAAACATAAACCAATAACACTCAGCAACATTTATTTAATGATGAATATTGTTTTGTTTAATTATCAAGATTCAAAAATTACACCTACCACTATATCTGAAAAATCAAGGGAAGATAAGAAATGAACAACAAATTATGATAAATTAAAGTTATTAGGTACTAGGAAGAGATAAAACATATAGCTTAATGAAGGAGATAAAGTCAAAATTGGTTTAATTTCAAGAAAAGATTCAAATAATAGTATCTTATTGCACATTAAGAAGATATTGGAATTAGGATTAAATAACTATGCCCAAACATTACCATTTTACTAAAAATACATTTGAAGGAATATTTGCAATTTTTCCCAAGTAATTTTGTCAGTTACCAGAACCACCAATCAGGTAATAATATGTTACAAAGTAATGATCACCAACACAAGTGACATTTTTTCATTATACAGTGGTACCTTGAGATACGTGTGCCCCAACATATGAGTTTTTTGAGATACGAGCCGTTACTAGGGTCTAGTTTTCGCCTTGAGTTACAAATCAAAATTTGATTTATGAGCCAGCCTTGGTGACATCACAGCCAGTTGGCATAGTGAGCCACCGCTCAGATTTGCAAGTCTTGCACATACAATTCACATGTTTACCTCGCTACAGAAGCATTTCTGTTGTGATGTTTTAATTTTGTGGTTTCTTAGGTACATACAGTTATTTAATTATTTTTTTTTCTTACAACCATAAGTCCTCAGAAGATGAGTGTAGAGAACAGTGGTGAGAAAAAGGAAAAAGTAATACCCATGGAATTAAAGCGTGAGATAATAGGTAGACATGAGCAAAGCTTGGCAATGCAGTAAGATTGCACAACTTGTATGATGTGTACTATTCTGAAGCAGAAGGACTTGATAAAGGCTATAACTCCAGCCAAGAGTGTTAAAATTATTTCAAAGCTATGCAACTCTGTCCATAAAAAGGTGGAGAATCTGCTGTTTTTGTGGTTGACAGAGAAGCAGCTCGCTGGAGACACTGTGACAGAGACTATAATACGCAAGAAGGCATGAGTCGTTTATGTAGATTTGCTGCAGCAAAGCCCAGGTACTTCAGCACAGGAGCAGTTGAAAGCCAGTCAGGGGTGGTTCAAAAATTTCCTAAAAAGGACCGGCATTCACTCAGTTGTCAGGCATGGTGAGGCAGCGAGTTATGATTCTATGGCAGCTGAGGAATTTGTAAAAACCTTTGCCGAGTTGATCAAAACCAAAGGATACATCCCCCAAGAAGTGTTCAACTGTGACGAGACAGGGCTCTTCTGGAAGAAGATGCCAAGCAAAATTTACATAATGGCTGAAGAAAAGAAGATGCCAGGTCACAAGCCCATCAAGGATAGGTTGACTCTCATACTGTGTGCAAATGCGAGTGGTGACTGTAAGATCAAGCCACTGCTAGTATACCACTCAGAAAACCCCAGAGCCTTCAAGACACACAAGGTTTTAAAAGAGAAGTTACAGGTTATGTGGAGGGCAAACCCAAAGGCATGGGTCACCAGGAAGTTTTTTGTAGAGAGGGGCGACTTGGTCTTTGGCCTTGCCATTAAGAAATACCTCGAGGTCAATGACTTACCCCTGCAAGCCCTTCTTGTCCTTGGCAAGGCTATTTGCCACCCACTAAACCTTGAGGATGACATCCTCAAGAAGTTCAGCTTTATAAAGATCCTCTACCTACCACCCAACACCACCACTATTTTACAGCCAATGGACCAACAGGTGATCTCCAATTTCAAGAAACTTTTTACCAAACATGTTTCGACGCTGCTTTGAGGTTACAGAGAGCACATACCTTACCATTTGAGAGTTCTGGAAAGAGCACTACAACACTGTCATATGCCTCAAAATTATTGATATAGCCAGGCAGGGTGTTACAAAAAGGACCTTGACCTCTGCTTGGAAAAAGCTGTGGCCTGAGGCTGTGACTGAAAGTGACTTTGAAGGATTTATACCTGAACAGGAAGTGCTGGAAGAGATTATGTATCTCAGAAAGTTCATGGGCCTGGAAGATGAGGGAGATATCAAAGAGCTTGTCACTGCACATTCCAAGGAACTGACGACAGCGGAGTTGACAGAGCTACATAAGCAGCATCATATGGAATTTCTGCAGGAGATTGCAGGGAAGCCAGAAGCGGAGGAAGAGGAGGTTATCTCTTCAAGTGAGATAAAGGAAGTGTTGGCAATGTGGGAAAAAGTTTCAAACTTTGTTGAAAAGAAACACCCTGAAAAGGTTGCAACCGGTCGTGCAGTGGCACTATTTAATGACACTTGCCTAACTCATTTCAGAAACATTCTAAAAGGGAGAAAAAAACAAAGCTCCTTGGACAGGTTTTTATTGAAACGCCCTGCGGATGAAAGTGATGAAAACGTGGCAAAAAAGAAAAGAACAGCTGAAGAAGAAAATAAAGTTAAGCAAAAGTGAGGAGAAAGAAAACAATATGTGTGATACTTACTAAGTAACCTAGATATAACATCAAAATCTTACCCATGCAAGAGGCAGAACCAGCAAAAGTCCAAGCAGGAGTTGGACGGCCTTGCATCTCTGCCACGTGGTACTTGAGCAGCTGTTTCAATGGTGAATCCATTTCCTCTTTTTCTGATCCTTTCCTTTCTGAGAGTCTCCCTTTCCATCTTATTTTCCCCTCTTCTTCTATTTCCTTTACATTCTGTCTCTCTATGGAATTCTCACATGAAGCTGCTAAAGACATGGGAGTGTGTCCTGAATATGTGGCCAGCAATGGATCAGCACCGTATGACAACAGCAATCGAACCACTTCCATGTAGCCATTCTCAGCTGCTTCATGTAAAGGCCTAAAATTAAAATCATCAGTTATTAAATTTTCTGATCAACTGGATCATATAAAAAAACCTAATCATCCTTATCTTTCTAGATAGTCAATGATTTACAATTATCCAACTCAAATTTATAAATTAAGTCCTTGAGTTTCTCTAAAATTTTACTATGAACAAATATAATTATTTTATTCTTTTTCTGATCAGAAAATTCAAGATATTTAGAATTATTAAAGCAAACTAAACTAGAACAATCTTTAAGTTATGAGATGCCGTTATAATAATTACTCTACTGTACCAATTACTTAATTTTTATTAGTTTGGGGGAGAACTTGTTTACCCAGTCACAAATATCATATTTTAACTCAAAAACTAGGAGAGTATTTAGAGAATTTAAAGAGTGTATTAAAAAAACAACCTTCTAAAGCTGCAACTTAATAGTTCAAGAAATGGAAGTTCTTTTCTTTAGCAAAGGTATCTGTGCACTGAAGGTGGTGATCATCCATATAACATTTAACATATACCATAACATTTCTATATGTTTTATAGCTTGGGCTGTCTACTTTTTACATCAGAAGAAAATTTGGGTTATCCAGAACTCACTAATTAATATTATTCTTAATATATTCAATGAATAATTAATTAACTTCTGATCAAATTTTCTAACATACGGACACATCCCAAAATGCAATTGACATTGTCAAAATCTACAATACTCCATGCAAGAGCAAATGGTAATTTCAAACATTACTATTTCAGGAAAAGAATCCATTATAGAGAAATGACTGGCAACAAAACAAAATGGAAGCTGCTTTTAAAAATGTGTAGAAAAGTATTTTTATTTATAAAATTTCAGCTACAGGCATAACAACTTGTATAACCATCAGCTTACTGCAATAACTGAATATAACATGATAGTATCCAAGTCTTATAGTAGAAGCAACACAAATTCAGTTAAGTTAATGAACCATTAGTTGGATACTAAGTGATGTTGTAAAGAAAGAGCACCTTACAAAAGTGTTTTCTCGGTGTATATGATGCAGGAATATTTCTCTGGTTTCCAACCAGGTTAATTGAACAAATATGTCCGATGTTCCGGCAGCTGTCTCTGCAGCCATCTTCAGGGCAAAGTGCCGAGGGTTTCAGTTGTTATGTTTAATGGGAGGGCAGCCTTCTTTCATTTTCCCAAGTGGCTGTCTCTCTCCAAGATCTTATGAAGGATTGGTTGCTTGATCTTATGAAGTCTTCCAAGATCTTATGAAGTCTTGTGGAGGGAGAATCCTTATTCATTCAATTAACCCAGTTGGAAACCCAAGAAATATTCCTGCAAAGAGCATGCATGCTTGAAGTGTATACATGGGTGTTTTCCACACCCATGCATACACATCAAAGTATAAGTAAGCTGAATCTGTCTTCATTTAATGAGTTTTAAAAACAGTAACTAAGTTTTTATTATCCAAAAAATAACTGGACTTACCTAATTCCCCCCAAAGCACTATCACTTGGGGATGCTCCATATAGAAGCAATAGCCTTGCAGTGTTGAGATGACCTCTTGAGCAGGCCTCATGCAATGGAGTATAACCAGCATTATCTCGAGGAGAAACTGAGTTCCCAAGCATCTCCAAGCAATACCAAACAACATCCTACAAAAAAAAATCCATTCACCTTCATTAAAAACATAAAAATATGGTAAATGGAAACTACTACACTTATTGTATCTTCATTTCAAGAATCAAATACCAATGATTCAGTTTGCCAATGGGAGTTAGAGAAATTAATGGGTACATAACAAGTAAAATGAGTAAATATGTTTAAAGTAAACTCAAGTACATATGCTAACTCTAAATCAATATTTTAAGGGTGTTTGTTTTTCAATGGTAACATTTATGAACATGGTCTTAGAATCAGGTATCAAATGATTATGAATTTCAGTTAAACTCCCTATCACCTGATGATGTAGCAATGCTGCAAAACCATGGCCATGCATTGTAATATTCTTGTGGTTTAGTAAACGTTTTTCTCATGGAGTTTTTTGCATTAATAAGTACTACAAATTTATGCCTGATTCTGTATCATTTAAACTCCTTTTTTTTTCAGAAAAGTTCTTCACACATTCAGGGCAGCTGAAATTTGTAATTTTTATGCAGAAGCAGTAGGCAAATTTTTGTTATACTGCTTGGTGTCACGCCGATCTCAAAGTTGGCATCATCCATACCAAATTTGTTAAGGAATTCAGTAAACTGTGCTGGATTTCTACAAGGTAGAGAGCCTAGGGATGATATTTCTCATAAATATGGGGGAATACCTAAATTTTTCCGAGGAGGCAATAATAAGTTTCAAAAAGATGTCCATTTTCACAGTACAAAGCCATTTTCGATTAATCTTTTGTTAACATATGCATGACATTTTTAAAACTCACTTTACTTAATGACTAATGGTAAACTCTATGTTACTCTTGCAATATCTTAAGTAATTCAGCGCTTCATTTCAGTTCTCAATTAATTTACAAATTTATAGGATACTAGATACCATAATAGTTAGCCATACAAATGTCATTATTGCTTCAGATTCTGCTTCAAATACTGCAAGTTAATCAAGGTGTATTTGTTTAACTTTCTTTTGCAAAAAAATCACATTTTATTTCACACACCCTGGATAATGGCAAAAAAGAAAATTCATTAACTTCCAGTCTATAACTTATTTTAAATATCGTATTGAACTTACATGAATTTTCCTAGTATTTACACCATTTAACTATATCTTTCTATTGAGATTTATTAGAAAATAATTGCAACCCATGTGGAAATTTTCCAAACCATTTCGAATTATCCCCAATTCAAAATAATTTAAATAAATTATACTTTACCAGAAGTTGTCAATCATAACTTTATAGTCATTTATTATATATTTGTGATCAGTAGATGGTTTAGTTGACACAGGATAGTTTTCAATAAGTTTGCTCATAATTAAATGTACTGAGGAATATTTTTTCAATTATAACTATGAACATCTATAAACCTTTTGTATATTTCCACTTTTAGACATAAAATTAAAAAGGAAAATACTATCACCTTCCTACCATAAATACTCCTCCTAAATTTCAAGTGTATACTTTTGGGATAACAAACTTGGTTTTGTAAATGCCCCTGCCAAGCATGATGGAACACAAATTAAATTGAATTTAATTGAGTCTACTCTAACTGAATACATAACCTATTCATACCCTAATATTTTTATAAATACTAATCAATAGCAATACATGCATTTCTTATGGAAACATATTATGGGCTTCTGGGCTCTAACCTACACCTTCCCAAAGATGAGAATAGTTTTCCTGGGCTTGTCTACCTCATAGAAGCAATGAAGTTAGTCTATATCTCTACATCAAACCTTTCCTATAATAGAGATGGGAATAGACAGATGTACAGACAAACAAACAGATTGACATTAAAGATACATACAATATAATTTAAAATACATGATTGAAGAATAGCACAAAACCCTTGTCTTTGGAAGTATAATTAATAAATATGAATGTAAAGAATTGATAAGAGGGGGAAAGTAACTTACTTGTAAAATCTCAAATAATGAGCAGACTTGACTAATGAAATGATAAATTTTAAAAAATGCTTAGCAGGTAGTTTCACTAAAAGTAGATTGAATATATTTTTCTTACTATCAGTAACATTCAAGTCACTATAAAAAAAAGTAACTATGATATGCTTCTGCATCTTTTGAAGTTTAATTTGCACAAACTAAAGGAAAATGATGACCACCACCTTGGTATTGATTGGAAACCTTACAGAATATTTGATAAATATCAAAATGAATCAGTTACATCATATTTTTCAGTCCATAATTGGTACTCACAGTGTAGCCAAGCCTGGCAGCTCGATGCAGAATAGTTTCTCCAAGTCCTTTGTTAACCACCCATCCTCTCACTTCATTACCCATTTCTTCCAGAGTCCACTCCTTGTCCAGAAGACGCATACTTTCACCCCATCCCTCTGCCATTCTTCTCTCTCCCAACACCCCAAACTTGAAACAAAAAGAAATATCTTATGAAATAACCAAAACATAAAATGGTTGGGGGCAAAAACAAAAATGAATGCAAATATAAACACTTGGCTCTTCAATAAACACCATTTAGAAGGTAGCAAATGCTAGTTGAAAATGAGGAAGCATGAAAAACAGAACTAATATTCTAATAATTTGCAAATTTGAATAATTTTAACTACTACTTTACAGAAATGCTTCATCATTGATTTCAACAACACATTTTCACGTTCACACTATAGACAACTATTTAGATTTTATCTTTATGGGAATTTTTTATCAGGCAATTGAAATCATCGCACTATTGATTTTCAATCTATTTTTAGCAAATAAAAGATATTGCTTGTAAATATCATATATTAATTCACACCAAAATTAAACAATATTAATATACTGTCTGAAGGTAAAATGTTTTCTGATGTTATAACATGTTTCACATATATGGTAGAAATCTACCCTGTGCAACTAATGGTGTAAGTGAAACTCATGCAACTAACAGAGGGTCACTGAACATTAAGAAATCAGGATTTAATTTAGTGAAAACAAAGAAGATAGGAAAGAGAGGATTCCTCACCTTCCTCCTGCTCATGATGAGTCCTTCTTTGCCAATTACTGATTCTTTCTTTGTGATTTGAGATGGTTTCTTTTTCTTCCTAATATAATCAAATCCAGAGCGGAATTTTCTCCTCACCGTTCTCAATCTCACCCTTCTGACCACCTTCTGAACCAATGCTGGTTCACTGGAAGTCTCAATGACCTCTTTACTATGTCCTTCATTCTTTCTGGCAGAATTTTCTCTCTCAGGCGATACTTCCTTCTCATCAGGCTTACAATTTCTCATTTTATCATCAGTGGCAACTTTGGCAAATTTCAACGCATCCTTGGATTTTTTTAGGCGAGGGCTTGAAGAGTTGGAGGTTTCACTCAAACTGCTCTCATCCTTGCTATTTCTGCTGGCCAGCTTCTTCTGCAATGCAGCTTTGACATCCACTGTTTCTTCAACTTCCTCCTCTGTCTTTACAACATCTCTCGAATCTACACTCATTCTCAACTTTCTTTTCCATACCAATCTATTACCAAGGTAGTGGGTCACATCCCTCCTACTTTGAGCCAATCTTCCCTTGCCATTCCTGGGAAACACTCGCAGTCTTGCACCATTTCCAACAACAGCTGAAGCTATTTCAACATCCCCCTGTTCCTTCCTCCTTGCCCTTCCTCTCAAGTGTCCATTGTTCACCCTCCTCTCCTCTTCCTCTTTCCTGGCTTCCATTCCAGCTCTCCTCACAGATCGCCTCCTCACAAGTGTACTGCCATTACCACTATCTAAGTTCCGTTGTCTATATTTCTGCACAAGCATATTGTAAAATGTCTTCCTGTTGCTTGAAGCCACATCCTTCTCAGATAGAACTTCCTTCAGTTTCTTATCCCCAGGAGATTTGACTTCAGGCTCTTTCAGTACAGAGGTATTATAATCCTCCAGGCTCGTTTCGGAGGAGTCCCAATAGCCATTTCGTCTTTTATCACTTTCCGATGATTTTGCACAGCTCCCAGGTACCTTAGATCTCTTGTCTAAGTCAGGCAATGAGGCTGACAAAATAGACGAGGCAGAAGAGGGAGAAGAAGAAATGGATTCTGGATGTGGAGAACAATGTCGTTGTGGTGTTCTACAGGGAGAGGAGTGGGCAGAGGATGGCTTTTTGGGGATATGAATGAGTGAGAGAGGCATCCTCAAAGATCGCTTGTAACGAATCACCTCCTCCTCCCATCCACCTTGGTAACTGTCACCACCTGGACTGCTGCTATGCTGCTGCCTCCGCCTACCTTTCACATCTTCCATTCCAACAGGATCTTTTGCAGGTCTTCCTCTTTTCCTCACCTTTCTAACCTCTTCTTCCTTTTCCTCTGTATCCTTTTGTTCTGCAGCAATACGTGATCGCAAACGCATGCGCAGGGGTTCTCCATCCGAGTCCTCTTCATCTTCTCCTCTTTGCACTTTTTCCTTCTTCTTACGTGCCCTAAGCCGCTCTGCAACTGTCTCTTCCAAACTCTCTACCTCCTCCTCACTGCTGCTATCCTCACTTTGCACCTCAATTTGCTCTTCATTCCTCCTTCCTTTTTCATCTTCCTCCTTGCCCTCCTCCTCTCTCCAATTCCATCCCTTTGATGATTCTTCTTCATCCAACTCCTCCTTACTCAGTTTTTTCCTCTCTTCTACCATCCACATCCCTGTCTCTTCACCTCCTTTATCTCCTCTCTCCTCATCCTCCTTTCCCTCACTACTTTCTTTCACAGGGGAACTGGACTGCGAGCGTGGTGTAGGTGACACAACTCCAATTCTGCCCCTCCTTCCTCTCCCTCTCTTGCTCATACCACGTGATCCTCCTCCAACCCCTTTGCTCATTGCACTTTTCCTTCCCTGTAGCTCCTCCATGAAGCGATCACAAGTTTCAGACCAGAAAGTATCTACCTCCGAGCCCTTGATGTGCAAAAAAGAAAAGAATTAAATTTAGAGAGAGAAAATTTTTTCCATACATGTTACCTACAAGGATTATGATTATCCATAGATAGTGCAATTCATAACACTTCACTTTGGGAATATTTTAATCTTTGGGCTAATGCCATAAATTTAGCCCATCATGGGTTAGTTAAGTATGTCATACAGAACTAAGAAGTATGTAATGTAATATATGTAAGGAAAGTATACAATAAATGCAAAGAAAGAAAATATAATAAAATACAGAAATACAAAGCTAAAATAGAGGGCAAAGAAACGAATTTCTGGGTGTTGAGAACTAGATATTTAAAACAACAAAAATTCATCCACAGGAGAAAACACAAGGAGAAAGTAGATGTTACAAGCTGAAAACAACAAATGATAGAACAATAGAAACAATATAAGCAAACAACAAACATTTATGAAGAGAAAAGTGAGAAAAATTAAACACTAAGAGTACAAATTTGTATGAATAAGATTTGTACTCTCATTATAGGGCAAATAATGTTATGAGAATAACAGCAATAATCTACATTGACTTGTTAACCAAATAAAATAATCAAATGGTTTTGAGATAATGTGGATGAAGAAAAATCGTCTTTTGGGTTAATCTCCTTTGGGTCCAGAGAGAAAAATCAACATCGGCATTATCAACCAGTCTAATTATCAATTTCACATTTCAGAATTCTAATAAAAAATTTGCACTCTGAAAACCATTTTTTCTCAGTTCTACAATGATTTTGACAGCAATATTCATCAGTTGATTAAATTAAATTGTAATAGAGATAATAATGAGATTCAAATGGATACACAAGAAGATTATTTTACCTCATCACTAAGGTTAGCATCAGTTGATTTGACTTCATTCACAGCACCTTCAGACAAGGCTACAGATGCATTTTTATCTGACATCTGAGGGGATACACTCCTTGGTGTCCCTTTGATCTTTCTCATTTCCCCTATTGTCTGTCTCTCCAGCACTGGCATCTCCCCTTCTTCAGAATCTATAACATGGAAGGAAAGATCAATTTAAAGGCTTGTGCAAGAATGAGTAATGGTTTCCATACAAGAGCAGATTTAATATGTCAGAAGCCCTGCATACAAAGATGAGATTTAGGCCCTCACTAAGAATTATGAGGAAAAAAATTAATTTTTTTTTCACAAAACACACAAATATACATCCATTAGAAATCTCAGTTGCTTCACTACAACAAGAATGAACAAAATTTTTATTTACAAAACATGGTATTTCTGCAAATTACAATGAATGTTGGATAGACTTTTTACATTATATAGTGACCAAAGCAATATAGTATATTATATAAATATATTATGTAAACTTAATAAACAAATATAAAATCCTTTCTTAAAGCAAAAAATTTGCTATTGAGAATTTATCTCAATAATTTATAACTGTCTTATTGAGTCCCCATGAGGGATGATTCCCTCATCTAGCACCTATTGGCCGAAATTATAAACTCGCCCATTTCCATCCTTCAACCTTAGTTTAGATCAGTGCTTCCCAAAGTGGGCGCTACCGCCCCCTGGTGGGCGCTGCAGCGATCCAGGGGGGCGGTGATGGCCACAGGTGCATTTGGGGGGCGATGAATAACTGTAAGGGGGCGGTGAAAGCATAAAAGAAAGAAGAGAAGATTTAGAAAAATTGATTTATGTATTCCGCTCATAACGCTTAATTTTTCTTTGAACAACGTACTGGACGTTGGCTCAGTTCCCGCATACTCCCTCACTTGCATTGAGGTATGTGCAATCGCGCACTGCTACTGTTCATGTGATGCTACTTTGGGGGTAGCAAGTGGTGCGACGGCACCGGGACCCGCGCTAACAGGGCCCCACGGATTTCGATTACAAATATGTTACGAATTACGATCACGTGAGAGATTGTGACTTCGCCGCGAGGGTGCGACGGCACCGGGACCCGCGCTAACAGGGCCCCACGGATTTCGATTACAAATATGTTACGAATTACGATCACGTGAGAGATTTTGTGACTTCGCCGCGAGGGCCTCACAGAAAAAGTCATGGAATGACTTGTGAAAACATAACTCAATTAACTTAATTCAGCATTAAGAGGCCAACCGCAGAAACGTTCTTTTACCATTTAAATTAAGCTTAAGTATTTAAAACGTAAATGTAAAACCTAATTTCACCGTTACATTGATTTAAAACTGCAGCGTGGAAGCGTTTCTACGCGCGTAAAATCGCGCGCGTTCATAATTTCAAACTTCAATGTTTCTAATTTACACCTTTCTTTAATATATTTTACGAAAAAGGTAGAAACAAGAAAAGGTAGAAAAAAAATTAATTTCCAGGGGGGCACTGAGTAATATTTTTTTCTGGAAAGGGGGCGGTAGGCCAAATAAGTTTGGGAACCACTGGTTTAGATCATGGAAATAGTGAGTTATGCATAGATTCCAACAGGCATCTTCCATTTATACTAATTATTTAATAAAGCTCCTGAAGACATACCTGCTAAAGTATTTGAGGGAGTAGCAAAATGCTATGTTCCTTTTTCAAAATAATATTAGAAAAGTCATGAAGCAAAGGTAAGATCCCATATGATATGCAAATTTCAAATGTAACTCTTATAAATAAAAAGACTGAAAGAGACAATTTACAAGCAAAGTTCATTAAATCAAAATACAAAAAAATAGAGTACATTATTATTACTTCTTTGGTGGGATTTTTTGATAAATCAAAATTCATTACTAAGAAATAAGAAAGTTTTGTGAGACCAGACTGAGAAAATCTCAACTGGCATTATTTGTTCAGGATGTTTTGAAATCTGTTGGAAATGGTCTGTGTTTTTACACACCCTGCCATACACCACTGGCAGCTTGCAGGGTTTAAATGTAAGGGTAAACAGAACAAACAAAGTGAGTTGCCTTTTCAATGCAGAAGTTTTAATTTTTGTTAAGCCTTTGATAAGTTTGCTCACCATATAAATACAGATATTGAATAAGTATTCATACTCACACTACAACTACCCACTCATAATGATGAGAACAGCTTTGTAATCTACTCTAAATACTCACTCATAGTTGAAATCTTATATATTCATCAGATTTTGTAGAATTTGGACTAATTATACTTTTTAACATATATACATTTTTTTAATACAAATGTAAATATTGTCCAACAGCTTAAAAAGATACCTATATCTTCCGAACATTAATAGCTTCCAGCAATACCAAATAAGTAACATTTCTAATGTTAGTATTGAATATGAATACAAGACCTCGGAAATTATACATGATATGAGAAAGATATTAAGCCACTGGTTAAGAGTTGTAAAGGAATAAGTTCAATACTTTGCAAAAACAAATTTTGAAATAGTTCTACCAAACTATATCAGAAACTCACCTGATGCTATAAAATCAAACACAGATGTCTCTGAACTGGACACTCTGCCTTTGCGCCACTTCCTTGGCAGCTCTGCTTCTTCACCACCTCCTTCTTTGGAGGAAATACTACCATCAACTCCTTCTTCAAGAGTTGCAATCAAGGATGGAGTAGGGACGACAGGGGAGGTGGCTTCAACCTCTTCCCCATCCACAAACAGACGTCTTCTTGGAGTAATCATGGCTCCTTCCTCAGGAGTTAGCTTTGGTGGGCTTGGACCACTGCCACTGGAGCCACTACCCACTACTGACACCACTTTATTGTTCATTGGCGTTAAACTTCCCCCTGCATCAGCATTTGGCCAAATTTCTCTTGTTGTCTCTGTAGCTTCGCTTTCAGTTGGTGAGACTGTTCCAGAGAGAGATGAGGTGGTGGTGGAAGATGCTGATGGAGTCATAGGAGGCTGAGTGACTTGAGGGGGAGTTATTGGCCTTTGACTTTCTTTGGCTGCTTTGGTTTGAGAAGAGCTAAAATGATGTGGAGAAAGTGGTTCTTCTTGCATTGAATTACTAGTGTTGGAATGCATTGGAGAATTGAGCCTCTGGTCCAATGGAGCTCCATTCTTTGTCAACTGAGACAACTGTCCCCGAGAAGAATGCATGTTCATAAGAGGACCTGGACTGACCTGTAACAAAGAGTTGGGGCATAAATTCTTTGCAAAAATTAACTGTAACAAAAAGGGGACACACTTGTAAAACAAACCTGTTTTAGTTCTGCCTTTGTACGAATTCTAGCAGCTAAAAATGCTGTTAGACCTTCAAGTTCTCCAGCACCATTTGTTGCACTGTTCCTAGACAATGAGCTAGAATCTAGTCTTCTTCCGACTTGAGTTTCATTTGAAGTTATTTTGTGACTGACATGAGCATTTGCATTTCCTATATCACTTGGGGCCTGAGAGTCCCGCCTCTCTGGAGCTTGGTCGTCTACTTCAATTCTCCTAAACAATGGAACTGAGTCTACAGCACGTGGCAAATGAAATTTAGGACCTGTAGACTGAGTAACGGGAACTTCAGTTCTCATAAAATTGGTGAGTTGAGAAGTGGATGTGTGTGAAATGCCAGACATAGCATTTTCCCCACTGCGAGATTGTGGAGTTTGTAGCTCAGGCACATTCTCTTGATGCCAACCTTGTGAATGCTGACTATATAAATGACTTTTATGTGAAGTAGCTGAATGATGATTCTGAGCATTATTTGGCAACCTTGGATTGGCTTGGTCATGAGACTGACTAAGATAATTCTGGGTCACAACAGGCTGCATGAGACACTGATGCTTCTGAGATGGATTCATAGGCTGTGAGCAAGACTGTGATTGTTGCCCATTTGTTAGCACACCCTGCGATTGACTGTTCAGGTAAGCACCTACTTGTACTCTTAATTGTGTGCCTGATGACGCTGCAACTGTTAACCTAGCACCACGGTAGGCTTCCTGACTTGCCTGGTAACTTCTAGCTTCATTCATAGCACCTCTTGTTTCTAAACTATTTCTTAATATACTTAATACCTCCTTACTTCTCACAGTTCCACTTCCTTCCATTGTTCTAGTCTTAGCAGTCCCTGAATACCTTGGCAAGGTTGATTCAATACCAGTCACCATCTGCTGGTTTCTAGATGATGAACTAGAATAATGCCTTGATGTTTGTCGATGTGGTTGCTGTGTTTGCGCATGTACACCACCATATTGATCCCTAGGCATGTATGGTGCTTGTGGGTCAATGCCATTAACGTAAGATTGTACAGGAGCAGTATATGGGTGTTGGTGTTGCTGTATCTGCTGACCCCAATCCAATCGCGAAATCTTTGCAGGTGGAGGATAATTTCCACCTAAATTATTAGCAGCTGAATTAGAATTTAATTTTTCCACAGAATATGGCCTCATAGGATGACCAACTTCAGAACCATGCCTTTTACCAGAAATGCGACTTGAAGTTAAGACAGGCATTGAGGGAGTTGTAGTGACTGGAGTATAATATGAACCTGTGTATCCTGCTTCAGTGGTTAGGTAAATAGGTGAAGGAAGAGAAGATGATGACTGTAATGAAATGACAGGAAATGATACCTTCCCATCCTCAAGCCCTTGATGGTGAGCACTACTTTGCACCTTGGATGAGGTAGAGGGAGCAGAAGAAACAATAGGCGTCACTGAAGAAAGATGACTTGAGTCTCGTGTTGGCTGCAAATTTGCATACCCACTTCTAAAATTTGGATTAAAATTAACTTTTGGTGTGCTGTAAGACGCTCCAGAATCTGAACGATAACCTGCAGCTGCATTGTAAGAATCAATTGGCACAGTCGGTGTGTGGTGATTTTGATGAACTGCCAAAACCCTAGCAGGAGGTGGAATCAATCGTTCAGGCTGATGAAGAGCAGATGTATTACCAGCCTGGCTCAACCCCATCCTTGAATGGGAACGCTGATTGGTCCTGTGATGACCTGACTTTGATTCACCAATAGAAGCACACACCGATACATCATCATCTTTTGCTGTAGAATCTGCAGATTGCCTCACAGTCTTCACAGAGAGATCAAGAGGTGACTCCCTCCGAGCTCTGCTGCTGCTGGTGAATGGTGCTGAGGAGGAGGTTGGTCCTTGTGGAGCATTTTGTTGAATAGGGGGGTTGTTGACTACATCATGATTGGTCAGTAATGGAGAAGAATTTGATGCATGAGGAGATGGCCTGCAGTCCGGAGTAGGCTCATGATTAGAAGATCCATTCACAATAATGCCTGGACAAGATGCAGCAGAGGCAGCTGAATGCTGATTAGATGAGGAGTAGTATGCCTAAATGAATAAGAAAAGAAAAGAATTTAGACTTCTAAATCGAGCATTGAAAAACAATTCAACATATACATCCCGAATACAGTTTTTACATAACTTGCTGATTACATTAAATTAAAAAAAAAAACAAATAATATGCTTACTACCTTATCTAAATATTAGAATTCTGATATTAATATTGGTAATACATCTTTAAAATAGCTGAGTTTTTAAATGAATAAATACAAAAATGACAGTTTAGTCATTCATACTCCAAAAACTTTCTGATAAGATTATATGGCCTAGATATTGTTAATTTCATTGTTGCCAGTAGTGGAGAATTAAAATGCTGTAAATAAATCATGAAGTTATGTAATTAATCCATAAACACACAAAACAAAAAAATCATTACATTCTATATTTTGTGGGTCATAAGATGTGCTTTTCTATAAAAAGTTTTTAAAAAATCAACAATGACATTATTTGCAAAAAAAACATGAACAATCCTTTTCCCAGAAGTCTAGATTTTTTCCCAGAAGGCTAGATTTGTACGTCTTCAAATACTTTTTGGATTCCTTTTTCAACTTTAGGAAGAACAAAGTAGAATGATCACTCAGTCAGTCTGTGTGAAAGCATCATTTTGAAAGGTTAAAACAATTAAATTTGATTTCTAAGCATACTTGTCTCTGAAGTTTTCAAAATTTGAGCTGCAAGAAAATTACTAAAAGCACTTGGTTTATGGAGCTGCAATGCTATTACCAAGGAGTTTAAAGATGCAATATTATTGATTTTCTTCATTTGAATGACAAAATGAACCATGTAATCTCACTATATAATTCATAAATCATTAATGCATTTGTGAAAACTAAATCTGAAACCTTTCAAATTATTTTAAAAATAAAAAACATTCTTTAAATTAATCGTGAACCTTACAAAAGTATTACACAGCCACCAAGGCACTGAAATAATTAAATACTATGAAAAAAAAATAAAGATTACCAAAAATTACAACACTGAAGCACATTTAACTTAAATACTGGACATTTTTGGAGCTATTTAATACAACAAACACTAATTCAAATTAATGAATATTCTACTGTTAATGCAGAAGATGAATTTCCTGAAAGACTAAGTAATATCTGTAAAGAATAAAATCATAGCTACATTTTTATTTTAGAAAGCATAATTAATTTTTCAATATTGAAAAGAAGGCTATTATGACAATTCTTATGGGACAGTGTATTGGTAACCATAAGGGAAAACTCACCAATAAAACCAAACCAACTTTATTTATAAATAATAATAAATGAATTCATGATTTAAAACGTCCAGAGATTTCTATGTGTAGGGTAATGTCAGTTTGGTAGATTGCTTTGTAGGATTCTTTAAATGGTGACTGTAGTGGAGAAGTTGCTATTAAAGAAAAGGATACATGTATTGGTGTATGAAAACATACACATGAAATCATAAAAAATGCAGATAAAATCATAACAATATTTTTCTTTCTTTATTTATTCTTATTATGATAAATGGGAGATTTCCTGAAATAGGTTAAAGATTATTTTATTTACCTGGTGAGTGCTTCCATAATGATGAGTTTTTAATGATGAAGCTGATGGCTGAGATACTGGAGGCAGAGTTTGAGAGATGAGACCTTGCACAGGTAATACACTCGATGATCCTTTGCTTCCATAACCTTGCACTGGTGGCAATGCAGATGTGCCTTGGGCCACTGAATAATATGGAGTGGTCACAGAGGAGGAAGGCTGACTTACAGTCAAATTCCCTGCAGTTGTCACACTTGGTGAATACGTAGTTCTCACATTTTGGGTGCTTTCTCCATTTACCACTGGTAACTTTACAGCTGCAGAAGACTGACTCCTGTAAGCTTCAGCTGCCCTCTGATAAGCATATGCACCACCTTCATGTAAGGCTAAAGGAGGTTGAGACCTGGAAGACGACTTTTGTTTCCCAGAAGACTGGTGCACCCTTGGGAATTGTGGTGCCTTGGGAGGAGGGTAATGGTGCTGGTTTGTCACTGAGCTTTGGGTAGCAGGAGTCGCAGAAGCAGTGGAATACGCTGTTCCACTGTAAGGATAGTTTGATACTCTATGAAAGCTACCAGTTCTAACAATAGGATATGATCCATTTGAGTTGTAATTAATGGACGAAGAGTGAGAGCTAACACCTGAGTCACTGCTACCATAAGATGGTGCTTCTGAGCTGTAGCTGCTTCTAGATTCTGGATAGGATGGGGAAGGAGCAGTTGTCAGGGGGAGTCTAAAGGAATCTTTAGCATTCCAGTACTGCTGGGCCCTTGGAGAGGTAGTTTGCTGGGGAGCTGGAGCAATAGGTTCACTTTCCCCACCACCACTTCCAAGAGCGTCATAGCGAGCAGAAGGCAAGCCTTGGAAATACTGGCGTGCCCCCTCGAGGACATTATTGAAGGAGACGTCCATTGCCTAAGGAGAAAAAATTCAAAATTAGTTGCTGTTTTATCAAATGATGGAATATTTTATCTTTAGACGATATATTACCAAACTTATTTTTGTTGTTACTGCACCCATGTTAATTTTTAATTAAAAGCAAGGGAATGGTCCTAAATAAAAACACTATCTCTTTAGGGAAAACTTAAATATTAAAATACTCATCTTAAAGCAGTGTAATATTTCATCTAAAGGTAATTTTCTAATATCAATAGTAACATAAAATAATTACCCATGATGTACCACTGTCAACACACTTAATGCTGTAAACGATATCACTAAACCAAAGACGCAGTGATATTTACTCTTAAGTGAATTCTTATAGGATAGCAATCTAGTACTGAAAACTAGAGAAAATACTAGCCTGGCATTGATATTTATTCTGACTAAAAAAAATTACGACTGAAAATGCCTTCAATTTCGACAACAGAATCAAATATGCGAAACATGACAAAATGCTTAACAACGCTACAGCTGAAATGGTAAGTTGCTGAACTGTATGTCTTCAGTCTTAACTTGAAGGAAAGTAGCCACGAAAGAACATAAATCAAGCTGCTGCACGAAATCATATCCTTATTCTATGTGTTAGTTCTTGAATTAAAGTCGAACTTATACGTTCATCAAGACATGGAACAACTATAAACAACTCCGTTGCTAGCAATTTCGTCAACTACGAGAACTCCGAATTTAAAATGAAAAATAATTGATAAGTTTCCCTTTTACAACACTTGCTCACCACCACATAAAATTAGGCAATATCGATTCTAAGTTTATCTCATTAGACTTCCAAATGTAGTAAGTCTGACTTAATAATTAGCGCTATCGCATAAATAAGCAATTAATAAGAGCCATGACACCAAACGTTACGTGCAAATGCCGGAACCCCGGAACTTCGAACGGCGAGTTACTGCTAACGAATGCATACACGTCTTTGTATACATTCTCAGCGCAGAAAAACATTGTACGTCAATACAAAGTACGATTTGTTGTGAAGCAAGGTTATGATTACGTGTATCACCAGTCACAAGTAAGATCTATTACGGTGAGCTTCCGCAAACAGTCGAAATCTCGAATTAGCATTGTCCGCAAGAATTCATTGTGCGTTTACATTTACATTAAATATCATAGAAAATGTTTTAACTTTCCCTTATAAGGTAAAAAAGAAAGAGAACCAACAAACTGAACTTTACTACAACTACATCCTGCACAAAACGTGTGAAAAGTGAGATCTAAAAATCAGAAAAAATATATTTTACAATAAAAAGAAATTCGGAGCGGATATTCTCTACACGTTATAACAGGACCAACCTTTTATAGGCCATGCGTCGATTATTTCATTTTTATTTGAGATGCTCCATAATGTGGCATCATCTGTAATTCTATCATGAATTGAAAGACATTTAATATTAAGTTATAATAAAGGTAATCCGTAAAATTGGGCTGTAAGTTTTGTTGTGTGTCAGTGCGTGTGCTTTTGAGTATGTATGCGGGAATTTATTTTGATAATGTCTAGGAATTAGAGGTTTAAAAACACTCCGTAAGCCGTCTTTCGGCAAGCGGAACTCGCGCTCAGAGACAAACGGGAAGCTCCAGATCGCCGATTTCTGGGAAGCCCAATGATCATTTCGGAGACAAAGCCTCCATCCTGGGAAGTTTATTTTTAATTCACCTCTGGCTTCAACGCGCAAATTAAAATCATGCAGTGCACTGATTTTGAAGGATGCGCTACATGTTGGCGAACCCTAACCCAGATAATGCAAGATAAAATGCTCCTGTCACCTTCAAAACCTTTGTGAAAACCAATCAGAGCAAAGGAAATAAGATAACACAATGAAAGAAGGTTTGCCATGGCAGTAGAAAATACTGGCAGAAGAGCGAAATAAAATGAAAGTAAAACGGAGAATTTTAAAATGAGATAAATAAAAGCAACTGAATTGGCTGGAGGAATACAAAAAAGTAGTGCATCCGCGAACAAAGAATATGTATAGGAGGGAACAAGTTCACGACCAAACACAATAAATGTAATAATTTTGTCTGAAAACGGCATCTTTAAGTGACTATTAACTTTATCCTTTATCTTTCAATATAATTGTTTTATATTCTTGATCTGATTATACAGCTTATCCAAATACCACAATTAACGATAGCTATGCATCATTCCTTGGAAGTTTATCGTAGCGAATTTCTGACAATTGTCAACTAAAGCTAAGAACATCAAACCTAGAAAGTTTCCACTCTTTCGAATATAATTTTTTATAGCACTCTATAATTTACTTCGGCTACCATATCTTGACGAAAGCAGTATTTTACAGTTGTCTTTATACCATAGGATAAGAAAAAATTATTTTGCATTTACTTTTGTCTCTTGTTAATGACTATGCTAATGCTACTAACGTACAGTTGTTGAATAATAGCATTAAACCGAGTATTGAATACTATAAAAATGTTATTCATAACGTCATTTTGCTATTCCGACTTATTCTATATTTGAAATAGAAAAGCATGAGCTAACTACCTCACTCCTTATCTGGTCCAGTGCACCAAATTCCCTTTTAATAGATGGAGTGGTTGAGGAACTTTCGGGAAGATGACTTTACGCGCGCACAGAATTCTTTGCGTTAATTTTTCAAATGGTATTTAAAATTTTTCACAACAAAGGGTCTTTCCAAACCTCCTCTTAAGTTGAATCAGCTGCAGCCCAGGAATTACAACAAAATTTTTTCTGAGACTTTCCCACAGGTAACAATTAGTTTTGTCAATAAAATGACAATAATCGAGCGAAGGCCGTCGTTTCATCGACTGAACGGTTCATTAGCTTCAGGTGGTATAAAAAAGCGAGTCTTCAAAGCGCAGTAATCAACAAAGAGGCGCCAATATTTGAACATCAGGAAGTTAAATGAACGCCACTTATTAAAAGATTGAGAACGTGGAGTCGATTATGTTACAATTTGAACTGTGGGTTAAAAATGACCACACGTTAAATTAATTCGAAATGAATGAAGTATTTGAGATATCCATCGATAATTCTTAACACGAAACAAAATAACCAATAACAAATTTAACCAATATTGTGCGCAAAAAAATGTGGCCCAAACTGCTTACGTATGTCGAAAGAGAGTTAAGTTTAAATGGGATAAAATATTATATGTTAGCGAAGCTACTAAAATTAAACGAAGCGTCGTGATTCCTTTGCTAACCGGCCAGTCGAGGCGGCCCCAAGTCGAGAGCGCAGAGAATTCAAAACATTACGACAAGTCTACATGAAACGGAACCTTTAGTCATTAAGATTATTCTCAAATTGTATTTTCAGGGCCAGAGATATGACGCAGCGAGCGGCAACAGAGCACCGTCCTAAATAGCAGTCCGAGAACCAGGTCAATTCCTCGCCTTCGGTTGCATAGCTAACGGGTACCTCGTCCGGCGCATGCGCCCTGACGAACAAAAGTATAATCAATTACGATCCTTATCGCCAATAATAAATAATAGGTCTAGTTCATTTTTTGATCTATAAAATACGCTCGCATCTGATACAGTATGACGGAAAGTCTAGCTGCAAAATCATGGTATCGTTTATACGATGATTATCCAAAAACTAAAACACGAAGCAAAATCAGCAAGACAACATTAAACGCAGGACTTCATCGTGATAGTTCTATCTAATGGTCGGTTTATGTGTTCAATAATATCCTGTTCGGCACCCTTTCATTAATTTCTTGCCAACTTGACCCGTCTGTATATTATCTACGATCGTTTGCCTTTATCTTCCCATAATCGTTTCCCTCGCATCCTACCTTCAATCGCTTCCAGTAGCAATTGAACCGCTCTAAATTCGAACCACCGATTTCCACTGCCGTTCCTTTTTTAACTTCAAACAAAACCCCCTCATCCCACCATCAAGCACTTCCGTGTTTGTTCTTCTTTCAACCCAAGTTACTTGCTCGATTACACGCCACACCCACATCTTAAGGACTTCGATCTTTTAAAGTCCTCCTTTCTTAAGGTCCATGATTCCACATCCCCGCAGTTGCACATTCCACTCCAACCATTTTACCAATCTTTCTCTTATTCCCTTATCATAGCTTTTTGTCTATAGTTCATTTCGCTTTCAGAAAGTATTATTTTTCTAACCACATCTGTGCACTTTCCATCCCAGGAAACAGCACTACCCAAGAGGAGTATTCATCCACCAGTTTTAGTTTTCACCATCAATCCTGTTAACTTAGTTTTCTTTCACTTAGTAAATCTCATAACTTAAGGTTTCCCTGCGTTTATTTTTATATCAAGCACACTTGCTTTATAAATTAGCACGACTTAAGGTACAATATACAGGGCTACCAAATGTCGACGGCAAAGAACCAGGAGATATGAAATCCTGCATAGAGATAAAACGGGACATTCTTCTAAAGTCCATCCAATTTTGTGAATTGGTTATACACTATAAGTGTGTGCTGCATAAAAAAATCGTACTTTAATAATTTACCTCATTAAAGAAATTTTCCATACCTCTGAATACATATACAGTAATTACGATACTACAGCTAAGTTATTCGTTCATAACGGGACAAGATGAAAAAATTGTAGGGACCAAACCTCCTAACCGAGAAAGTTTCAAGGAAATCTGGAAGCCGGATAATAACACTGGTAACAATCCTCTGGTATGGAAACACAGATATCACAGCAATTTCAGAATGGTCGATGTTTCAAGCATGGTTTGGGCGAAATGAAATACAACTTGACGTAAATCCTAACAAATTGCACACACATTACATGTTACATAAGAATTGTGGGTTGAAATGACACTACTACCGACACGCAATGCCGTTTTCTGCAGATAACATAACACTACCTACGTCATTTGACTTCAAAGTCAATCATATACCCTAATCGAAAAATAGCTAAAATCGACAGACGTGCACAAACGTTTAGGGATTCAAACTAAACGCCTTCCACAGGCTGCAAAACAGACACGAGAGGCAAGAAACGAAGCTTCTATCGGTCGAGCGAGTCGGAGAAAAGGACTTAGAAAGCAGCTGGGAGTGGGTCGATAGCGCGCATTCAAGTTCATTCACTTCTTCGGCTGCATTCGCGCGGTCAACGCAAGATCCCATCTAAAGAAACTTTCGGTTCGATTTGACCTTTAATAGGAGCGTTATCTGCAAGACTGCTGCCTAGCCACGTTCCCCCGCCCTGAGGATTGACTACCACTCGTTTACAATTAATACCGTCTTTGTTTTTATGACTAGAAGAATGACAAGAAAAAAATAATAAAACTTGTATGCTATCTAAATAGCAGTCTTAACGTCTCTAGAGATGCCAGATATCGCGATTTGGGCATAATTTACCCTGACGACCTGTTTCCGCGTCCCGACTTACCCTCTACATGCCCAGCTAATTGATGCTACTCCTTAAAAATGCTAATGCTACGAGAGAGCACTTATTTTTGAAGTACTTAGAAATATTAACTTCTGGTCTTTTATTGAGAAGCATAACTAAAATCAACAAAACACGTAGGTAAATAAAATTAGTAAGAATTTCTCATTCATTCGTGAATGTACTAATGATATTACAGGAATGACATGAAAAAGCAACACATGAGAAAAATCCTTCTGACAACTGACAACCATTGACTTTCACCATGTAAAATACGCCTATCACGACATGACTTCTCCCGTGTTTTTTAACAATATTCCTTTAGGGAAATGGAAGATGGTCAATTTCAACCATAGAAAGTTGATTCGAAACCATCCGAATCCACTGATTCCAGCTTGATTTCCGATATTCTAGTGGTAAGAAGCGGTAACGGTGCTATCATAAGCAATCTACAGGAAAACGGGTAATTTGAGCAAGATGGTGCGCACCCAGGAAAAATCCCAAGGAAGAATGGACTTGATAAAAGTCTGACGGGCCCCGTCAGACTTTTAATTAGTCAGACATTAATTAAGGACTCTCCTTATGCAATGCTACGAAAAGTATTACTCGTAGAGTCATTGTGCTTCAATGTCGTGGGCTTGTTCTCCTTATAGCATTCTGGCTCAGTGAGAAAAGCAAAGGCGAACTACCTCATTCCTCATCTTGCCTAGTAGGCCTCATTTCCCCCTTCTAGCTCTTCATAACTAATTGTAGAGGGGATGAGGTCCCAACCGGCCTTCGGGCTGAATAATTTACAGACAGTAACCTATATAATCGACTGCGATCGTTTTAAATAAATAATCTCATAAAAGACATTAGCACTTCCGAGTTCTAATACAAACAGGACTTGTTTTAGATCTTTTCTTCGGAGCAGTGGGAAATAAAACCACAATAAATTTATCGCAACTAAAAATATTTGCGGTTGGGTGAAGAAAACTTTTCATGAGTCCCTGAAACAATCGAGAATAAGGGATTTTGCGCGCAATTTATTTTATTTAAATGACAATGAATTGTTTACTTATGTTCACTATGAACATTATAAAAAATAAGTGAAAGTTGATAATCCGTATATTCTGACAAATCCATCATCATCCATCTCATCTTCACTCCGGATAATTCACGGCGAATTCAGCCGAGGTTATCCGTAGATTCGATGTTGAGATGATTTCCGAGCGCTGCGCTCGGCAGCTTTTAAATTAACACCGCCATCCGCCCCACTTACGGCCGCATCAAACCCCTTTCATTTCCTTTCAACTTCCCCCTCCCCTTAAAGAGGAAATAAACTTGCGGAAACCAAATCCACTTCTCTCTAAGACTTTTAGCAACAATGTTGAACACCAAACAGCACCGCGTATAAGTCAATTTCTTTCAGAAAGTTGGAAGTGGAAAACAAATTAATATTGAAATCGCATTTCTTCTCAGCGGCCAGTGAGAATGACCGGAGGCAGACCACCAAAACAGGTGAAGTGGCGCAAAAATGAATAAAGTATATAAATTGATAAAATTGTGCTTATTACAAAAATCTAATTAATTTTTACCAGATACTAAATCTGGGACTACTGTCGGAATTTTATAATGGATATTCGAGTTTAGAATTGAATAAAATATAACTTGCGATCCCGAAGAAAAACAGGTTACGCCAAATTTTAGCATGTTTCGTCCTGTATTCCACCTGACAATGCAAGCATCTATTCATGTTCGGTTAATATTGTATCACAGGTCGAACGAAAAAGAGTGCCCCTTCTCTCGTGCTCCTTACCTTGAAACTGTTTCACGGAAAGCATTTATTTGATCGAAACAAAATTTTAATATAATAATTAAATACTTATTCATGACTGAAAGTAAAATTTCTCGAGAAAACGGGCTCTGGTGGTCGGTCTGACCATTTTGTTTTGTTGCTCATCGGCTTCAAGGAAGTCATTATGAGCGGTGGAAACCCTCTAAGGCAGTTATAACCCCCGAATAAGGCTAATAGAATTGTTTATTATTTTAGGAAGTAGTGGAGATAGGCTCTTATATTTGAAGTAATCTAACCTAACCTAACCTAAACTAAACTAGATGATGAAGGTATAACTAAAACTAATTATTTACAGCTTTTTTTTTTTTTTTTTTTTTTCATTCCCCATTTCCTCTTGGTGTGTGACTCCAGCAGAGTAAGTATACGTTTGGGTTCCTTGATCCTTTTCATTCTTTGACGCACAGTTGGTGTATAGTCCCATATATGTTGTATTAAGGGATTGTTGATGGTTTGCAATTTCCTAGAGAATTTTTTACATATGGCCAGTAAATGTTCAGAGAATTTTGGAGTCCGGTGATGGCGTAATATTTCTTTAAGTGGAACTAATTTGTTGCTACACACAGCTAGTCGTATACATTTATTGTAGAAGATGGTGAGTTTGTTTAAGTTTTTGTTAGTGGTGTTGCAACATATTACCGCCGCGTATGTCAGAATTGGTAGGATATATGACTTTATTAACCTGAGTTTGGTGTTTGCTGTTAATTTGCTTTTTCGGTTGAGGAGAGGGAGCAGTCTAGATCTGGCAGCGGCTGCTTTCTGGATGCTACTATTTATATGTTTAGTCCAGGTTAGATTTTCCGTGATTATGACACCCAGGAACTTTTGCTCTTTTACTGGTGGAATTGCCTGTTGGCAGATTGTTGGTGTAATGGTCGCCTTTTTCCTGGGATATAGAAGGAATTCCATATGTGCGCTTTTGGTGGGGTTGATCTTCAGGTGCCAGGTTTGTAGCCATTCCTCGAGTTTTGCCAAGTATGCGTTCAATTCATAGATGGCATTGTTAGCTCTATATTTGCTGCATGATACGGAAAGATCATCTGCATATAAGTATAAATTAATGTTTTCTTCCTTTGGGACGTCGTTAATGTACAAATTAAATAAAAATGGGCTTAGAATGCTACCTTGTGGTACTCCGGCTGTGATTGTTCTGGTGCCGGAAAGGGCGCCATCTACTCGTACTCTGATTTTTCGTTGTGAGAGAAAGGCTTGCACTATTTTTGCAAGGTAAGCTATGTAAGAACTATATACACGAGGTCATGAAATTCCATTGGACCTCCAACCAATAACTCTCGGAATTGGGCCCAAGAGTGACTATGCAAGATGACACCATCTCTGCATAGTGCTCCGTCTCTCTTAGCGGGTATGTACTTAATTAACTTTTACAGTACAGCCTTTGGCGTTACTGTCCACGAATACGGAGAAAATAGATACCCAACGTTCTGACGAAATGATGACTTCATCGAGTCGCTCTTGAGAAGGATAAAATAATGAAAAACGAGCGAATGTTCAAACTAATATAGCTTTACGAAACGACAATAGACACCAACACCATTAAAATATGAGTTGAAAGAGAAAAATAGTAAATGATCAAGTAATAGAATTGATGTCGAAGTGGAAAAATTGACTTCGACACTACGACAGAGCATAACTTGACCCGAAATTAGTAACTTCCGCTTTTGAACTATCGCTTGAAAATACTGATCAATACCAGAACTAAATCACTAGCATTCAAACAGACCTTTCTTTATCTTTTATACAGCTAACTAGGATTGTTTCAATATGAGAGAATGAATAAGTAGAGTGCCGCTGGTGGCAAAATGTAACAAAGGGTCACACAATCCGAAAACCACCAAAAACAAACAGAGTCAGCCTTAAGCGCGTTTCACACTCAAGGAGTGCATCCTCAGAGGTGAGAAAAGTGAGTCACTTTTCTCGCCTCTGAGGATGCACTCCTTGAGTGTGAAACGCGCGTAAGGCTGACTCTGTTGGTTTTTGGTGGTTTTCGGATTGTGTGACCCTTTGTTACGAGAGAATGCGATCGTTTATATTTCCATACGTTATCACATCTGATTAAAGTTTGACGTTAAAATAAATAATTGTAGATCTTCATTATCGTGATAAAATAAAGCAGAATGAAGTTTTAATCCCATAATCCTCATTTCCGATCATAAAATCGTCTAGAGCAAAATGTACGTTCAAGTCACGCATTTAGGCCACGACGAGTTGAAGTGCTGAGGAAACGAGACCGGAATTGCTGAAAGAATACCGAAGAAATTAATAAAGTGAGGGTAAAGTGGTGGTAATCATGAAACACGGCAAGGACAACTGGCGGCCGTCCCAAACCAGCGGCATCATTACTCATTCGGCGAGCGCTCACTCTTTTGTTTTACAGCCAAGGCCACGCGCCATTCACACAGAGAAATAAACAACCCGTCAATACTTCCTCCGCTACCGATTACTCTACATCTAAATTCTAAAGAATCCCGAGGGATTACGAGGGAACTACGAGAGATTGTACTGACTGATGTAATGCTACGTATACTGATATAATGCTAGAAAAGGATTATTTTAGTCCATTTCGTGGCATTTCTGTTGAAAACGAAATTACCTGAGTCGCGAAGAAATACCGTATAATCTCGAATCTAGACGCGATAAAGTTCTGGAGGCCAAAATTGTGGGAAAAAGCTGACTTACAAAATTATATTTTAGATCGCGAATCAAACTGTAAACCGCACCAAATTTTTGGTAATCATAAAAACGAAAAAAAGGTGTCTTGGATTTGAGAAAACACAGTACATAGGAATAAGTATGTACCATAAAATCGGCACTTCCGCCAATTCTATTAAATCCAATTTGACGCAATTCCTTCTTAACGAAGCTCGGATTTGGGTTAAATTTGGAATGGCGCAGAATCCAAAACACCATCCACGATTTAACCACTATTGTGACTCGAGGATCCACACTTTATCCGCAAATTTCACTTTCATTCAGGGGCTTGCGTAAGAAATGGACACTTTCCAGTGAAACGAAGCTTTATGATGTCTAAGCAATTAATAATTAAATTGCCGTAAATACAATGAAAGTTAGAAAGATATCAGTCCAGATGTTACATCCTATTTCCACTGCCCATAAATTCGGAAATTGCCTCAAGGGCCGCCCTTAAATGATGTCACACTAAAAACGGGGTCTACAAACATGTGACTCTTTATCAAATAGCGTATGACACATATTAACAGGGTAAGGGGTTCAGAAACCCCAAAAATGCCGCCACATCATTTAAGAGTAGACTCCTATCCCTGATTTTGCAAACATTTTTAAGGTAAAAAGTGGATGAAATCGAAAAAAATGGTCAAAACGCATAATATTATTATAAACTAGATGTGAAAGTTATAGCTGCTACCATTTAACAAAATCTGCAGATGGACATTAATGTTATTCGCCTTGATACAAAAATGGCACAATGGGTCAAAGGTGAACCTCGCCGAAGAAAATGCATTCATTCTCACGTGTTCCAAAGACCGAAAGAAGGAAACAGTCACACCGTATTTCACTGTCTATAAAATGCAAAATGATGATTACGTAAAAATATAGAATGAAGAGTATAGAAAGTATTTTAATTCAGTGCCTAATTTATAGGGATAAATAGGATTACTACGTAGTAATCCTATTTATCCCTATAAATTAGTATAGATATGTACATATCGAAAACAGCATCAGCTGTTCATCGTTAAAACACAATAAAGTCATTGCCGCTCTTAAAAATCACCCACAAACTCGCTTTCACGCAAAGTATCTTATTTTATACTGACTAAAATGTCAATAAAAACTAGACATTGCTAATTCCAAAAAAAAACATTTTACTATAGCCTTTTTAACTCGTTGATAGAAGACTTTCACCACTGCCCGATATTGAGGTGGTTCTCAAATTCCCCTCTGAACCCATGATCAATCATCATTGGGATCTCCCAGAAATCGGTAATGTTACAAACCCTCCATTCTCAGGGGGTCAGTGAAAAAGAAGAAGTTCACTTCCTTTGTGGAGACCCCCTGAGAATGGAGGGTTTGTCTCTGAAATGATCATTGGGACCTCCCAGAAATTTGTAATCCGGAGCTTCCCGTTTGTCTCTGAGCGCGAGTTCCGCTTGCCGAAAGACGGCTTACAGAGTGTTTTTAAACCTCTAATTCATAAACAGCCGTGTTCCAACCTTCTTTTTCTTGCTCTATCAAGATATTTCCCCAAATTATTATTCTTAAAATAATAATCATTCTTACAAAGGGATAATTAAGCAAAGGTAATAATTCTAAAAAATAATAGATATTCTTAACTGGGATGTCAACAAAGATGTTACTCAATAAATACACGAAGTAGAAACGCAAAGGAAATTCCGATAACACTCGAACGAAAGAGTTTAGTCACGGACGAAAACGAATTTCACAGTGTTTTTTTTTTTTCAATTCCTACATTTACCGTAGAGGTTAAGAAAGAAATCTGGTTTTCGAAAATTAGGTCTAAATGAACAAGAAAAACAGTAATTTTATCACGTGAATTAAATTTTTTACCAGTGGTATGGTTCTCTTAAAAATGCGTCTTGGCGAATCTCAACGCGTTTATTATACGAAATCTTCGCTAACACCCTACAGAAAAAATGACTTCATCGACTGAAGCCATCAGCAACGCCTTCATCTGTTTAAAAAAGGCGAAGGTTATACGGCGGGAAGGCTACATTCGGTGCCCGCGAGTGGCGGGACTAATGTAGTTTCCATAACTACCACGGCGCCACTCTCGGATACAAGAGCAGATATCGAAACGCAAGTTGTGGCTTGATTTCGATGAACATTACCATATCCACGTGTCAAAATAACAACGATTCCAAATGATATGTCCAAAGAGCACTTTTACAATCAACATTCGTGATCTCAATTTGTTTCTCACTAACAACAAGTTGAACTAAGCTCTCCATTTTACTATATTTTCCGCTCCACTCTTTACATAAATACATGACTTAAATGCACTGATTATAACATGGAATTTTTTAAATCAATCCCACAACCCTTAACGAATAACCCACGGAAAATATTTCAGCATTCTTCAACAGTTCTCGCCAAGTGTTCTAAAATCAACGAGATCGAAACTGAACTAGATCTGTCCCACACTCAGCTTCCACGTCAATCTGCAAAATACCTATTCCGTACCTCATAATATGACAGTACTGATTTATAAGTAACCCTTCCGTTTAAAATAGTTAAGAAGCCCTAATATTACAATTTCCGAAAGTTGTGATATCATCTCGGCCTCCTCAAGGACAGACCATACCAATCTGTAAAAGTTATCTTCAATGCCAAAAGGTCTGACCACGCTACCTAACTTCCAAGATCGCTAAAATGGCTACTCTTGATTTCAGATGTAAATGTAATAGTATCAGAATTGCGCGTAAACGATACTCTAAATCAGGATTGCCCAAATTGCCTCGCCTCTCACTTCTAATTTCTGAATATTTGCTAAGCATTTCTGAATTTACTAAGCTCTATTCAATCTGGTCAACTACCAATTACTACATGTAGGAATAGTTTCTGTTGTAACAATTGAATATTTAGAGCAAACATTTTCTGAAACTAAAGAAATCCAACTCAACAGCATGCAAATAATCTCAGTACTTTGATTCTCTACCACCAAGCGATAAAATGCCAATTGGGAGAGATTAATTTACTTAATGCAAAATAATGGTGGAATTCGCTTCGCTGTCAGGCTTAAAAATGAATTTCTCGATAATTGTTGGTTGGTCTCCGATGGTCCTACGAAATCATCACGAAGAGAGCGCTCACCATCTGGACCTGCTAAGTATGAAATACACTCTAGATCCTTTTTCATTACTTCTTTATTTCTTGTACCTTCCCTCGATATCATTCAACGACTAACGTATCTGTCCTTCACTCAGTATTTTCCCTTTGTTAATATTTACCTCACTCCTCGCTGGCTATCTCATTAGGCCAATTTAATTATTCTAGCTCACCCACATCTCTCTCCTATCTTTTGATTCCAGCCTTTTTATGGTCATTGCCTCACATCCACAAAACAAAAACCTCCGTTTCAAGGCTTTTTTTCATCGGTTCTCTCTCTTCAGCAAGTCTTCCTTGCGAATCGCAACGCGACTGCAGGCGAATCTTCGAAATAGAGATCTAAAACTCATTCCGGAATCAGATGGCAGCTTATACTAAGATTAGGGGAAATTATTTTCTTTGCTTTACCAACAGTCACTAAATCTGCCTATAAAAGTAGCCAATTTGGCAACGTCGGAAGAAGAGGAGAGAGATATTTATGTAGATATACATGGATTAGAGAAGGCTGGAAAATACAAGAGTAATTTATTTTTACCAATAGTCGAATGAAGTATAGAAGAGGTATAACATTCGGATATTTCACTCTCAAATTGAGCGAAGGAAAACGAACTCAATCGTCAATTCCGATTATTTCCCATTTCACTTTGTGGGGCAAACAAATTGAATGCGTGTAATTGTTTCGGGAAATGAAGAAATGACAGTACGATAAGGCAGCAAGTCCTCTTATCTAAGATGGGATGTTAAACTTCGCAATTGAAATTTACGCACGGAGATGCTTTTCTTGAAAATTTCTTGGATATTTTTGAGAAACGTTTCTCTCGAAGGTCTTCGTAAATAAAATAACTAATATTTCGTATTTGGGAAAGTATGTACATTCGAAAGGATTTTAACTCATTTTTACTCTCTCCTTGAATGAACAATTTTACGCTTCTCATTAACATGTCATCCCATCCTTAGGAGTGCGTAAATCAAAGTTATGTCGTCAAAGGATTATGGCGCTAATATTCAAGGAATAACACATGGTATCAAGTGGTCGACTTAAGACCGCTCGGTTCCCACCGACCGGTCGTTAGTCGATTTGGAGTCGGATATTCGTCACTTCTGGTAGTTTCCGATGGAACCTATTACAGAAAGGCTCATTAAGACAAATATGAAGACTGAAAAATAATAAAGGTGGAACCGATGCTGAAAACTGACTGAAGTCTGCGTTCCGGCTGCACGAACACTGACTTTGTCCACAGACAGAGCAAATGTGGTCGTAAATGTAACCGGTCGTTAAGTTTTCTTGGAGCTAATCCTGGAGAAGATCCACCAAGTATGCCCAGAACTGATAAATTATTATCAGCCACCGAATATATTTTTAAAGAACCTCAAGATTTGCAAGAACAGACTATTGACGGAGTTGTTTTCCATTTTACTCATCTAACTAGCTAATACATTCGTTAATTAACACTTTTGGTGGCGATTCTATCCATAAGATAATTCAGCGCTCATATTTTCTATCAATTCGTAGGAATTAAGCAGAATTTTACAGATATCAATTTGTACAACGTTATCTCTACAGTCAGATAAATCTGGCTTGTTTTTCACTAGTATTTTCCTGTTAATGACACCCAACAATGTAATTTCGGTATCGGTATAGCTTCTGCAACTGTTTATGTTGATGGCACTGATAATTCAGGGATTTATTGCTGTGTAAGGAGAGTGAGGGAGGATGTGAATAATTATAAAGAGAATGAAAGGACGAGAAACAGCTGAGTGTGGTGATTGAAATGCCGAAGAAAAGAATGTGCGAAGAACAAAATATACCGATGGAAAGATAAATGCATCAAACGCCATAGATCTATCGTATACAAGGAAGTATAGGGGAGCAATGCGAATCAAAGAGGCTTATAAAGTGCTTATCCCAGAAGGAAATAGCGTGAGAGATAAGTGCGTTAGCGTATATACCAATATCCATTTTTAGGGTTGTAGCATTGGTTGTAGTATCGCCGCCAAACAAATGACAACCATCGGAAGCGAATGTAAGTACGCAGGCAAAGACGCCGAGCACATTGTTTCAGCACGAGACACTCCGAAATCTATCAATAGACGCGTCTATTTTCGGCATTTGGCACTACACAATGCGGAATTCGAGCAAATGATCGAGCGAGCAGACTCTCTGGCCACCACAAGATTCCTCGTTCGCTGCGCACGTTTTAATTGCAATTTTGACGGTTCGCGACATTACGCTAGAAGTTGATGTTTCGTTACTCATACTCAACTCTTAAGTCTTCATATTTACAATTATATCATGTAAGCCGACAGGGGCGACTGGCAGAGGGTGCAAACGAACCTGTTTCCCAATTAGCACTCCTCATTCCCAGAGGAACAAACGACTAAAAATAACTCGCGGTTCTGGCAACGATTTCTCAGTTGAGCCTCGTCGACTGAACCCGGAGTTCGCGATCTGCTGAAATGACGACACTTTATCGAGGATAACCGCTTGAGTCGCTAGCAATGAATGAAAAACTCCTTCCTACTCTTGCCTTCATTTTAATCTCCTACCCTGCAATGAATTCCTCCTATGGAAGCTTTCATCTCAGACATACCGATGAAGAATCTACAATTTCCTATCTCAAATCGAGCAGCTCTGCTTACCTTTTCGAAATTGGCGAATAGTTTCTACTCGTAAAAATCTCAGGTTGATAAAGAAATAATGCAATATTCAAACACAAACGAGAAGTACGCCGCTGCTTTTACTTTTGAAGGACAAACGCTTAACATCTACATAGATACCCTGCAAGCCGCCTTTCGGCGTGTGGCAGGCAGGACAGCAATTCCTACTCTTGGTGTAAACACCAAGAGTAGGAATTACTTCTTTAACTTATTGTTATCGCGTATCGTTCGCCGAAAGAATGAAATGACTTGGCCTCGCATCTATTTCTCTTATTTTACGCTCACTGTCGGATCGGCCGAATTACCTTACTTAAAATGCTATTCATTGAATTCTACCGGTAAATATGATGGTCTTACGCACACTGTCTTAAAATTACTGAACGCTAAAAAGCGAATTTCAAATAGTGAGGGAACAGCAGCGACAATCCGGAGATTACTCATAGCGTACCATCAATGTTGGTGGATCGCCGGAAGTCCTTCGGCACGCACTCTTCCACTTCCAGAAATGTTTGCCAGCCTTTAGACTACTTGAACAAAATATTTACGTCCTTCCTTAGAATTTTTACCACCTCATTCGAGCTACTCCTAGGGTATAAAAAGTGTCATGCGCGAATAGCCTGAAATACAATACATTATCAACCTAAACAATGGAAATTAGAATAAAGCAGGTGCGAGGACGTATCGCCGAGGAGCACTTCATACCAATCCAGAAGAAATTGTATTGGAAGGAAAATGTACTTTCTAAACAATAAAAATTTGTCATTCGCTTTTATAATCTGCAGAAATACAGATTTACGGAATCGAATGCTTTCCTAGAATCAAGAAATACAAGGTCTTCCCGAACATCTTGATGGGCAGCCTGAGTTATAACGGGGAAAAACTGGGTTTCTCGCTATTTTCTCTCATCGAACTACTGCAATAACTTTGGAATTCCTTTGACAGAAAAAAAACTCTCCGCTATTCACCTTTGACTTAATGGGTATGGAAAACAATCTCCGGACTCTAACCAGCGGTAAATTGTTTAGTCCAGTCAAATTAGACACAAAAAAGGGCTCGACCTTGCAAAAGGTCATGTAGTTCTCATTTTTTAATATGTTGTTCGGACCTATGTGGGTACTAACATACCAATTTTGCAAGATCGAAAGACTTGTGCAATTTGCGCTATTCCAAAAAAACAACTTTTTTTTTGCACTTTTTTCCGTTTTTTCTCAATATGTCCTAAATTATGCGTCCTACAGAAAAATTTAATCAATTGTGTATTAACGTACATAAAATATCCNCTGTCTAACCGATTCTCTCGCCCAGTCTCCGTTTTCATCCTAAGAGCAAAACTCCTTCGGGTCGCTTTTTAATGGAACTAATTCTGGTCTATACTCTTTAAGTCATTAAGGCTGGAGTACGGAAAACTTTTACTTTGCGAATCAAAAATTTCGTAATCAAACGCTTTCCTTCGAAAAACTAGTTAAAATGATTAAGTAATAAAATAACGGAATAAATTATTTTTACGTGGATGCACACTCCATATCCTACGTGATCATGACATCACGTAATCTTTAATAATCGGTTTAAATTCCCTTGTATTTCAATCTTCAATTAATTGCAAGATGAGGTGTGAACTGCGTTATTTCAAAAATTTACCATCAACTTATTCATCTCTCTTCGCTTTTTTACTAGAAAAGGAACTCTCGGCTGAAACCATCGTAGCTCGAGCTCGCAAGCGCTTTCCGTTGGTACTAAATTAATGATTTACCCTTATGTAGAGATGAAACTCTTCCCATATAGTTAACGTATTATATATGGAACAAATCCACTGAAATACCACACAAACGCGGGAATTTTTCCTTGAGGAACACGAGCATCTGCCGAGGTGATTTGCACATTTTCAGGGACGGTATTACAAATTACACAGTCCAAGATTTCATCTCTGACGATCACATTCGCCAAGAGAAAGCTGCCGGTTGAATTTCCACTGCGACTACTCCGAGACATACAAACCATGCAACGAGATGCTAGTCAAATTCCAGCAATCACGTCGTTAACGCTGCTTATTATAACCTTTCAATTCCAACAACAGCATCAGTGAGATATATCTCGAATATTTCACTATTTAAAGTCGGCCAGTCGCTTCATTAAAGTTAAATATTAAAAATAGTTTTAAGTTTTAGCTGCTCATTCTTAAAAGGCGTCCAAAACTTTCCGATTACACAGAATTAGCACCCAACTGATAGCTGCGCCTTTGGGCGGTTGCCTCACATGCTTTTGAGGCCGGCCCTTATGACACACTAACCTAAAAAACACCCACATGCCTAAAGAGCCTACGCGCTACCTTCCACGCAGGTTTAATGAACGCCGAAGTCAAGGACTGCTCCACTCCTTCCTTGCCCAAATCCGACGGTGCGGAATATCGAACTTATCCTACGATTCGGCGGCAGATCCCCGTGCCATCCGCCACTGGCAGCTCGCGGGGTAGAAATGTGAACAAGCGCTAGGAAGAAAGAGAGCTTTAGAGGCGTCTTAAGATTTAAAGAAGACACCGAACGCGCAAATCTTACCGTCAATGTTTGCATGAAGTAATTATAACTATAGCAGGAAAGAGAAGCAGTGAAGAACGCTATATAAAAAATAATAATAAAACGTCTTTAATTAAGGGCGAGATTGAGACTTATTAGTCTCTTCTTACATCTAATAATTAGTCATTACTGATAGAATGAAAGCGGTATTGGGAGTTGAACTAAAGAAAAGCGATAAAAGTAGGAACTATTATGTGGGTTTAAGAAAACCGAAGTCAGCACTTTAAAATTAAAAAAGAAAGACATTAAAACCCTGCAGAAAAATGCCCACGTGAATGGAGCGTGAAAAATCTGAGAAACCTACTGATAGTAGCGAATAAAATTTAAAAGAAGAGGGGAAACTAAGTGGAAGGAAAGAGTCATCAACAAACCTGAAAAAAAAATGTAATGCCTAATTCTTATCAATAATTCAGATAAGAACAGTCGCTGGATTTGAGATTATACGAAGTAGGCAGTAAGCGAAAATAGATTGACAATGAATGACAAATAAGGAAATCTTTCGAAGAGCAAATGATGAGGAGAAACATCGATAAAAAGATGCAACTGATAAAGTAATCGAAAAGAGGCACGAAGGGTAGCATTCGAAGGAATGGCGGCAGAAAGGAATTACAGTGGAAGATTTGGGTTGAATTATGAGATAAATGCTAAAGTAAGGAATTCTGAGATAAGTAACTGGTAGAGGGGAATTCTTCGGATTTTGTACCGGATATTTTGCACTTTACTAACAGAAGCCAGAGGTTCAATTTCTTGGATCAATTTTAGATCCTTTTGCATATTAATTCAGAGAAATGCACGTAAGTTAACGAGCACCCTTCCCGCTCCCCAATGCTTCCTACCACCCAATGACAATCCTTAGCCTACAGTTCCGCTCCCCAACAGATTATCTTAACTTTTCCTCTCAGCCCTTCTTCCTCTTCCACGTCCTTCCCCTAACTGCCGATCTTTCCGCCTGTTTTCCCTGGGTTTAAATATGCTTACAGCTTTTGCTATGTAACCTGATGATGGCGATCATTCGCTGAAACCTGGTCGTGTCTGTATTAAAATCCCTCGGAAAAAGTACAGTCTCTTTTCCTTCAAACTGATACACTATTTACATTTACAAACATCGAACGCAGATGATTCTTCTGCATTGCGATTCCAACTTATTCTACTTAATTAAAAGCGTACATTTACAATAGGTATCAAAGGAAAAATTGCAAATCTCCCCTACTGTATTGAGACAGTACCTACAAGTTTATTATTCTTCAAAATCACTTTTACTAATTTTCCATTCGTTTTATCAAATTTTACCATCACGCAAGTTTTACAAAGCCCTAAAATAGCGCTTAAATAACACTGACCGGGATAATGTGCGACAGTAAAATTTCTGAATGCTTGAAATGGATTACGAATTATTACGCTAAGTTATCATAACATATTTAGCATACTGGTACATACATACATATACTATTAAACTGAATGTAATTAATGAATGTCGTCATAAGTTAAACTCAATTAACTCAAAAGTTTACGGCAAAGAGGCGTTAATAAAGTAATTTACAGCAATAAAATTCACCAAATACGCAGTCAAATTAAATGTATAAGGGTAATATTTCTAAAGAACGTAATAGTTTTTTTAAAGACATCAATTCATACAGTGCATAGCTAAAACTTTCCGCAAATAAGTTTTCAGCGAAAGTTTTCGCGGTGAGGAAGTTCGTAGCGATAAATGATGGCAGAGAAATAATATCCATGTTTTCTGTAAATTCTTACTTAATAATAAGATATCGTCGACTTTTTTTTTGGAATTTGGTCTTGGATAAGTATTTTCACTCAATGGTTTCCGATGGATTCAATGGAAGGTCTGTCCAGCGGGTGATACTATCACCACAATCTTATCTTTTTCTATCCCAATCAAACATCTGCCGTCATAGTTAAGATAAAGATTATACGGACACTTACGGAGTCGAAAAAACGCTGATTCGCCAATATCTTCCATTCAATAAAATGATAAACGAGAAATATTCGCGATGACGTGATGAATTAGAAGCACAAACGGTAAGAGCCGTTTTACTATAACTATGACTCTTTCAAACAACAATACCTGATGACACATCGCACTGCACGGCACACATTTTGCAACTTTTCGCTCTATTTCACGTCATTTAATTTCGACTCAAGAACAAGTTAGATCGTTTTATTGCATACAGCAGATATCAAACACAAACAACACAGACCTTTACATAAAGCGAGAAATGACGGCGTAACGATGACGTTTCACGGTGTTTTAAATTTTCATGTGTTTTAAATTTTCATTTTACCTTGAGCATTCTGCATTAAGCGATGAAATAGTTAATCCTTCGCATGGATGATCACTCGAAATCTACTAGACCTGCGATCATGGAAATGAAGAACGAATTGCAATTTTACGTGCTAGACTTCGAAGGGAATTGACTCTTTTGAGACTTCCCAAGGAAAAACGGACATGTAGGACAGGACCAGGACTCGAACCTGGAATCTTCCGCTTTTCGGGAAGATGCTTTAACTAATTAACCTTTCGACCCATATTCTCATAAAATATTCTCAAACCGTTTTGCGAGACTGTAGGTAAAGGCAATAAAGCATCTGCCCGGAAATACTCCAGGTTCGCTTCATGTGCAAAGTTACCTTTACCTTTTTCCTGGTGTCTTTTGACACTTTCTTTTCGGTACTTGGGTGACACATAGTCCATCGCAAAATTCGGACTATTATTGAATATAAAATCATAATTTACAAGTAAAACCCAATAACTATCCCTCTGCTTAGGATATATCGATTTCCGCTTGTTTTGTTTCCTTATGAAGCACCGCTCGCAATTTTCTACGGTCTCGTACTCACCTCTGTCAATTTATGCCCAAAAGGCTCGTATCGGTGGTGCGATTAGTAGTCCTCATGACGATCGGGAAGGCACACACGAACATTCTAGAAAAAAAAAATTGAACGTGATGAAATAATTGGCAATGAAAATTTCGAGCGTTTTTAGAATTAGCTACAACGTAGATAAACGTAGGGGATATAAAGATAAAAGATACTCTCAGGTAAGCTTTCAGCGGGAACCTGCCGACTTACATAGGGGTAAAAGCATGATATCGAGCCAAACCGAAAAAAGAGTTATTTTCCGCACATAAAATCGAATCCGAACCGAAAAATGAAAGTTCTTGAACTTGAATTGTATCCGGAAACCGTTAATCATTCTCACTCGATTTTCGAATCACCTTATAATTATGTATTTTAGTTGCATTCCCAAGGAAATACGGGTAAGAAAAAGTCTGACAGAACCAGGGTTCGAACGCAGAAACTTTCACTTATCTTTATCTGATTAAGTTATGAGCCGTGAGGGAGACTTTGTAGGACTTTTTTCATGTCCGTTTTTCTTTGGGCTTTTCCCTGGGTGCCTTTACGTGCAAACGTCACCTTAACCCTTGATTAATCACTGACCATATATAAGGGTCAATCTAAATTCACCAATTTACATTTACATTTTCACAACAAGCTTCATACGTTAATAATTTTGATATTATGAGTTTTATTCTTAGATGTATTACTCACAACATCCAAGCGTAAAACAAAATAGAAACCTTTACGAGATACCATAATACTCCACTCTCTTAGCGATAAGAAACCGATTCAAACCGTAAATACGGGATTATATCCATGAATACGAACAATATCGACGAAAGGTTCCCGAATCAAAAACCAGAAATTAATCAAAAGTTGGTTTTTAAGTGAATGGAATCGAAATATCGAACTCAAACAACTACAGTTTTATGGCTATAATCTAAGGAAGGTCGAAAATGGTTTTCTTAAAGGCTGAATATGATGCACCTTATTCACAAGAAAATCAGCCCATACGGTGCAATACGTACACGGTATACACATTAATACAATTTAACTCGAAAAGGACTAAGGAATAACACGTGTGAAAAATAGCGACATGACTGGGACTCGAACCCAGGTCTCCCACTTTCCGGGCAGTTATTCTAACCACATCCAATTTTGTAGAGGAATGTGCAAAATTTGATGCAGAGAGACAAACTAAACTATCGCAAAAACTACGTCGTAAAAGAATAAAGATTCTCCGTATTACGACTTTTCATAGTTGTACTGAACAATGCTGAAACTGTCGAAGATTTCATAAAATAAATGTAAAATAAAATTTATCAAAATTTAGCTTGTATTGCGAATGCCTTTTTCCGGAATTTTGAACTTAAGTAAGGCCTACGGAAAACAGTTTGTAAAGACTCATCAGGAACGCACTCTTTGGAGTCTTTTGGGTACCACGGTATTGTTTGATACGTCAGATCGTGGAATTTAAAGAAAAGCTACCTAGTTTGGTAAAACGGTGGATTTATCAGTAGCGATGCTGAATTTGGCTCCGCTCCAAGGAGAAAAAATTCCGTCTTGATGCTTTATTTGCGATTCGGTATCAGATTGTTTAACTTTATATTGTTACATTCTGCTCCAATATGGTAAAAACTTACTTCGCGGTAATTTCAGAAGAAAATGAAGGTAGTTTGCTATTAAAGCAGAGGGATAACGGTAAATCTTGGGCAAATATATTCTCAATGGATAACAAAGGAGGGCCTACCCGCTCTGCGGAGGTCTTTCAGTACGCTCTTGCATATAAGAGAAGATAAAAGAGAAATGTTCGTTCCTACGGTATCCACCAGAGTGTAGTTTCCATTCATCATAAATCGCCATTTTTTTAAGCTAAACTCAAGTTCATTCTTGAGATACCAATTCATTTGAAACGAGCAATGAAGTAGGTAAGTATTTCTCTCGTCATAAACCTTAAACTTGCGAATGAGTACAGTACTCACGGAAATCTCCAATACAACCTATTAAAACTAAACGAATTAACTATCATTAATTTAACTAAGAAGTTTTTATTGGTAGATTATATTAAATCAATAAATAAAGTTTTCTAAGCGCTTTCCTTCGATAACTAAGCACTGAGCAATTCGATATCTGAAGTGTTGAGACCTTCAACTTGGAAATTCACAAATGGTTTCGCTGTTGTAAATTGCGTAGGCTTCCTTTAAAAGGCTCTATTCAAGACATTTACCTCCGAATCGTGCGATTCTTTGATCAAACGGTATCCACAGAAGAATCGGTCGCATTCCCCGAACTAAAAGAGAAATCAAAGACTGTTTCTTCCAAGGCTGCGCTTTCTCTAGTCCATTTTCGCGCAGGAGAAAGTCGCCGCCAACACACTTCTCGCGAAACGCATCTTTCTCATGCATAAGAACGCTTTCCCAAGATTTTCACATACGCTTACTCTCTGTCGAAGGCGAATGGCGGAAATCAGTCGAAATTTAACCGCAAAAGTGAAAAACTCCGCAACAAATAACTGTTTACTATGGATACACTGGCAATCGAATGTGTTCAAACCGGGGCATTGAACCTGGAGCAAATCGAAAAGTTAAACTCTTGTAAACGAACCGAACCTGGATACCGCTAATTATACCGTTACGATATTCAGATTTTATTCTTAAGTAGCTTTTAAACGTAAATCTCCTTCATACTTCAATTTAATCAACTTAATACGCAGTTTTCAGATCGGAAAAATACCTCACAAAGCCTCACTTAATGCCTAAACTTTTAATAAACTATATCTAATATTTTAAAATAAACAAAGAAAATCGTCAGTAAATTATCTCCAAATATTTTCTGAAAAAGTACTTTTCCCAGGAGGTTGAAATTTCTGTTACTTCTCGACGCAAAGAATTGACAGAAATAAAGAAGTTTCTCGACTCAGTGAAGAATTACTCACTTTCCACGACATCGTCGCAATGGTTCCACGGCTAGTGATAACACTTCTTTCAGGGTGTATTTTTCCCAATGTATGTAAATTCGCTCGGAAATCGAGGTGCGTTCAAGTTCAGAGGTCTCTATTGTTTTACGCTCGGTATGGTGCTGCCATCTATGTTACAAATTCAGGCTTAAATCAATAGCCCGCGTCTTTCTACGAACCGTCAGTACTGATAAAAAAATGTTGTCTACCTTAGTGCTTGAACACACCTCGTATATAAATTACAATCATATATTTTCGTAGGGAATTTCACATAGAGAGGCGTACAATTTCGGAAATGCATCACAGCAAATAAATTATCAGAAAGCTCCTCAGATACTTTTCCTCAGTGTATTCGAAAATCGATTCGGCGATCATACATATAAATACAGAAGAGCTCGAGTAAAAAAAAAGGGCTGGCAAGACCAAGTATCGAAATAAAAGCCAGAGAGGGCGAAAAACGAGTTTTCCTGTAAATAATTTTTGAATGAAGCTGTCTTAGGTATCTTTACTTCGGCGACACCTTTAACAGGATTATTCAAGTTCCAAGTGACTTCCACTAACGTACAATATTTATTGAAAAATTTGAAAACATTTAGCTTTAGTTTTAGCAAATTAATAATGATTATGAACATTATGAATCGTATAATAGGATTACGTGATTTATTTCGTCGTGTAATATAATTTTTCTATGAAAATCCTTCGAAATCTAAAATCCTTAATTTTTTAAACAACTTCCAAAAACCTTCTTGAATGATTGCTTTAATAATTTTGAATAGTGAACTATACCTCTTCTTTACTTACGAATACTTTTGCTGACGATCGTGAATCTGCTTCGCAAGCTTAGCTGTACCTGTTTAAATACGAAACCTTTTCTGAAGATTTGCTTTCCTCATCAATGTTCAGATCTCTATACTGCGATTCTAAGATGAATCAAATCAATATCAAATTTGATTTCAAAGTTTGAAAAATTTTCGAGATCGCAATACTAAAAAATAACCTAGAAAAAACGACCTAAGGATTTATCAACTGAAGCATTTAGTAAAATTTAATAAACCATCTTAAATAAAACACTTGGTAACTTCTTGATGTTAATACGTTAACGAAACCGGTCGCAGTAATATAGATATATATTGTGGAAGTTACCAAGTGTTTTATTTAAGATGGTTAGATCAACATTCCACGAAGTCAAGATTGATCATATTAAAATTTAATAAGTTTACATAACAAAATAAATTATTTGGCACAAGAGATATGCAAAAACGTACAGTCATTTGACGTGGCTGACTTAAATTCATAATAACAAAAATAACAGTG